>JABSTQ010010232.1:0-390152 GCA_013358835.2 Ixodes persulcatus
TCGCCAAGCACGCAAGATTCTTGCACCTGTTGTCGGAAGCCAAATCGTGTAGGCAAAGTGAATCACTACTACGTCACGCCAAGGAGGAGCATCTGAAATAATTAGGGAAATTTGTTTAAACTTGTGCGCCGGAAACCTCCCTCTCTCCGCGGATATAAAAAAGAAAGTGAAGAGATTTGCACCCGTCATACGGTCACTGGGAAATCGAAAAGGCACGCACAAGAACGTAAGAAAGACGCTGGTATTGAAGGGAGGTTTCCTACCCCTGATTCTTCCTGCTCTTCTAGGCCTCATATCAACGATCGGGGGAAGAGCCATCGCAAAGGCTATCGGAGTCTGAGAAGCATGAAAAAGTACCATCTCGTACCTTACACAGAGAACATTCCCGAGATTCTGAAAGAAGACGACGAACCGGACGACATCAAGCTAAAGAAATAATTCAAACTCTACACAAAATGTTACGTCCGTACACGTCGAATGAGAGTAGCGCACACAGTGAAGAGGTTAGAGCGACACCCATTAGCAGGGAAGGACGGACAACGCAGACGAGCGAGCGTGGGGATGATGATGATGACGATCCCTCCGTCATAGTCAATTACTTGAGCAAAACCTACCGGCAAAAGGGTCGATCGCTTCTGGCTCTACTGAGGCCGCTGCTCACCTGGGACCCGCAAACCTTGGAAATTTCGATCGACGAAAAACCTCTACAAGGATCCAATATTGTGGACCTGGTTTCCTATTTAGTTTCACGCTCAAAGAAATTGCCAGTTCCGGTTCATTTCGATCGCGTCACGAGGTTATTGGTCAAAGAGAAGCTGCCAGTGACCATCGTGAATCACGATCGCTTTAAAAGAAGCACCCTCAAAGCGCGGGCGACCATTCGTCGAGGTGCGTCTTCTTCTTCGGTCACTTCGCCGAAGCGTCTTCGTACCGCTTCCCCGGAGCAGCGGAGTGCAGGATCACCGACCCCGTCCGAAGCGGCTCCTGCTGATCCCGTTTCTATCGCACCACCACCACCTCGTGCCTCGCAGCGCCTGGTCGAGAGAGCATGGAAGAAATTCTAGAAAAGGATTACTCTAACGACGAGGACATTCTTTCCGCTTTTCACCCACGACACCGAGCGAAGGTCGAGACGCTCCTCGGCGCGATTTCCTCGGTAATTGCCTGCACCCCCGAGGGAACGCTGGTGGTTCACGGAGAGCCGCTCGAGGGATCCAGCATTGTAGAGCTTCTGCACTACGAGCTGTACAACAGGCAGCCTCCCTGGATGAGAGGCGCCATTTCCTCTCTCATCAATTGTCACCTAAACCTGAGTGCGTTTCGAGCTCCACACTACCGACCAACGAAGCGGTGCGTCCAGAAAGCATGTCTTCGTCACAAAAGAAGTGGAGCAAAGCCGTCTACTACGAAGCAAGTCATCCAGCCTCTTTCGGTGGAATCAACAGGCTCGCACGACATACGGGACGAAGAACGGCGGAAAAGTTTCTAGAAGGATCGGACGCATATACGCTGTTCAGGGAAACCAAGCGCCCTCGCGTTTACCGCAAAACGCTATCCTTGGGACTGCGAGACGTCTATCAGGCTGACCTAGTGGAAATTCAAAAAATTGCCAAATACAACGATGGAAAACGATACATTTTGCTTGTGATTGATACGTTCTCACGATTTCTCACCGTCGTCCCCATAGCTCGAAAGACGGGCGAGGAAGTTGTCAGGGCGTTGAAAATTGTCTTTCGCAACATGGGGAAAAGCAGGCGTTTATGTACGGATTGTGGTCGTGAATTTTACGGAAGATTGGTCCTCTCGTTTCTGGTGAAAAACGACGTACAATTGTATTCCGTGAATTCGAAGCAAAAGGCTTCGATCGTGGAACGCGTACAACGCACCATAATGAGTCGGGTTTACAAGTACTTTGAGTATGCACGAACCCGGCGATTAATTTAAATCCTCCCGGAAATCGTCGAGTCTTATAATTTTAGCCACCACAGGACACTGAACGCTAGGCCGGTCGACGTTACCCCTCAAAACCAGACCGAATTTTTCTTTCACTTGTTCCCCGATCCCGGTCGCGTGAAAATACCTAAATTTCGCCTGGGTGAACATGTGCGCATCTCCAAAGATCGACACGTTCTCGTGAAGAAGTACAAGCAGTCGTTCACGGACGAGGTGTTTATCGTGGACCGAATTCGATTAGGTGTGCCCAATACCTACCACCTAGTCGATATGGAGCGAAAAGAGCCCGTTCTCGGCTCTTTTTACGAGGCAGAACTGCAGCGCGTTTCCCTGGCCGAAAACAAGACCTGGATCGTGGAGAAGATTTTGAGACGCCGACGCGCGCCCCACCTGCAATACCTCGTAAAATGGAGGGGCTACGCCTCCTCGCACAACAGTTGGGTTAATGCGCGCGATTTTGAGCAATAAAAGAGATGAAGAAAAAAACGTGTTCGTGTCCTTTACGCGAGGCGTCGAGCGATCGTGGGCTCTGCGCGCACATCGCAATACACAAACACGTAGCGAGTTTTATCGTTTTTTATTCAAAAATTTTGACAGGAGCAATATAGCTTCACGATCGAGATTTATTCCGTGCAATGAGGCTTTCCTTCCTCCGATCAGTCGCCGAATTTGATAGATGTTCAGAGGACATCTTCGAAGGTACATGGACTCGCTGATGATGCAGCTGTCTTCACACTCGAGATCATGCTTCCGGGGAGCAAGAACGTCCAGCTCGCTGAGACATTGCTTCAGCGCCTCAGTCTGATTCCTGTCCAAATTTACACCGGCTCTTTTCGGATGGCCCTCTTTTGACCATTCACGTATTGCTAGCACGAATGCGGGACACCGATGTACTTTGACTTCCTTGTTCAGACTCATCTCGAGCGTGCAATTTCCGTGCAGGCTCGCGTGTGACATGCTGACGCCGATGGTGATCACGCAGACAATTAGAAAGGAGCCCATGATGAGCGCGAGAAGAGACTTGACAGACGCGAGCGTCACCGCCATAATGACCGGACCGTCCTACCCCGTCTACCTACAGGTAATTTGAGCCTCAATTCGGTATTTCTACACGGAGATCTGGCAGCGAGGCCATATAGAGCACCGGACTTCCGAGACGCCTTACGAGACGTGGTCGATAGCCAGGAAATCATCGGGATAGGCCAATTCCAGATGAGTCACGTATGGATGGTGACTTGCGCAAGTGCACATGCGAAGGCCAAACTCGTCAACAAAGCTGAACTGCGCGTAAAGGGACGCAGGTGCCTGATTATCGACCCGGACACCAGAGACGTAAAACTGAAGCTATTATGGCTTCCCGTCCACATGGAAAGTCAACGTATCGAGGAAGCGCTGACACCATTCGGTACAGTTCGTTCCATCGTAAAAGAAAAGTGGAGATGCGCCGGAATGGAACAGATGGAGACGCTCAACAAAGAAGTGACCTTGACGCTTCGGGAGGGGATGAACGCAAGCCAACTTCCACACCAGCTCACAGTCTTTGGCTGCCGAAGCTTGGTGCTCGTTCCGGGCCGTCCTCCACTATGCCTTCGATGTAATCGCATAGGTCACATCCGTCGTGAGTGTAGAACCCCACGATGCGGGGAGTGCCGCCGTTATGGCCACGCTACGAGTGAGTGTGTGATTACCTACGCAGACAAGCTTAGCCAATCAAGAGGCCCGACTGACGACATTGTCCAGGAGCACCTCATGGACATCAGCGAGGTTGTCGACGCAACAGGAGAGGTCATCACTCCCACTTCCTTGACAGCGAAAACAGAGCTGGAAATTTCGACACAGCAGTCCCAGTCCGTCAGCCCTGAGAAGACGACACCTAACGCAGGGCCAGGTCCAGTAACGCAAGGAAACACAATCAAGGCAACAAAGGAAGATTGGCCAAATAGCGAATTTCCTCCCTTAAACACGACTCCGGAGCTTTCTCTCCAACATCTGCTACCTCGACGAGAACGTCCCACCCCGTACAGCGGAGCACCCGTCAAGCGACACGCTCCTTCAACAACGACTACGTCCCAGTCATCTATAGCAGGTGACTCAGAAGACAAGAACGACGAGAGAGGGGACGTGAAACGCAAGCCGACCACGGTACGGGAACACCCACACAGCAAGACCCCACAGCCTGACCATGTGGGGAAAGACGGCGATGCACTGCCCCCCTAACTAGCAACTCTCTGGCATTTCCTCCCCTCAGCTTCGCTACCATGAACGTCAGAGGACTGTGTTCGCGTGCACGACAATCGCAGTTGTATAGGCTCTTCTCAAAAGAACAGATCGATTTTGTTGCTGTCCAGGAGACAAAAATATCGTCTGATGAGGACACGGCTCGTGCACTGGACCCTTTCCTCTCAAATTATGAGGTATGTGTTAGTCATGCTGATGGGTTGTCGGGAGGGTGCCTTTTGTTTTTAAGGAAGAGGCTAGGATATACGTCACTTTCACACGCAGTCGATGAAGATGGAAGGTTGATATGTTGCGATTTCACGTTACATGGCACACACTGGCGATTAATTTGTATTTATGCTCATAACGACGTTCGACAGCGATGCTCTTTCTTTGAAAACCTTGCCCCATACTTAGATACCGACAAACAAATTATCTTGTTCGGCGACTTTAATTGTGTCTGTAATATAAACGATAGATCAACACCCCTTTCTCGACCTGACAGAAGTGTTGACACTCTCAACACTCTCACATATGAATATCACCTATTTGATGTTGGAGCTTCTCAAAGTACTACTTTCCGATACACCCACCTCCAAGCTTCATGTAATGCCAGGCTTGATCGTATTTACGTATCAAGTCCACTTTTTTCACATGTGACTGCATATGACGTGAAACCAGTTTCGTTTTCAGATCATTGCCTTGTGAGCGTCCGTATCGGAACAGACGCGCAACGTAAGGCAAAACCAAAATGGGCTTTGTGGAAATTTAACACGAGACTTTTAGAGAACACAGATTTCGAAGAGCGTGTGCGCGAATGTTTCAACAAAGCAACAACAAATCAGAAATTCGGCATTTTTGCTCAATGGGACTCTTTCAAGCAGGAGGTTAAAAGCGAAGCAATTGAATACGCGTGCATTGCATCGTTTCATGCAAAGAAAGAAGAATCTACCCTTTTGAAAAATTTACACATTCTTTATGAGCTAGAGTGTGAAACACCCGGTTTGTTTCAGGAGGAAATTACACGCGTTAAATGTCAGATACAGCGTTACGAACAAAACCGTTACCATGGTGCACTAGTACGGTCTAGATGCCAACGATTTCTATCCTCTGAGACGCCTTCGCGTCGCGCAATCGACGACGAGATGCGAAATGGACTTTCAAAGAAAATTAAACTTTTAAATTGTAATGGGACGCTCTCAACAGACGAAGACGACATTATAAAAACGTTTGAGTTTCATTACCAAAACCTCTTTGGGCACAAACAATCCGTAGACAATCAATTAGCAAAGCCCTTGGTTTCTTTGATGCCCCAGGTTGACCAGCTTCAACGCGACCTGCTTAGCGGACCATTAACGCTAGAAGAGGTCCAATGGGCGGTAGATCATCTACCAAACTCTAAAACACCAGGACCTGATGGACTCCCATCCGAATTTTACAAGAAGTACAAAGAGCAACTGTGCCCTTTTTTACTCGAGGTCTTCTTGAAGGCTTATGAAATGGGAGCCTTGCCACCTACGTTTTATAACAGCCACACGGTCTTGATTCCAAAGAGTAAAGATCCAGATAAACTCATTCACGCTGAAAGCTACCGGCCAATTACTTTATGCAATGTGGACTATAAGATTTTCGCTAAAATTCTGACAAAAAGACTTCAGTTTGTTACGTCCAGTCTTGTTGGTGACCACCAGACCTGCGGAATTAAGAGGCGATGCATACAAACCAACATACACGTGGCACGTGCAGTAATAGAAACCTGCGTTCTGCATGCTGGACAAGTTGCCATGGTGCAAGTAGACTTGGCGAAGGCATTCGACCGGGTGTCCCACGCTTTCCTCTTCGATATTCTTCGTCACGTAAACCCAGGATCCACAATCTTGAAGGGTATTGAGATGTGCTACCGCAACTGTGCCACGAGGCTTATAATCAATGGTTCGCTTTCAAGTCCAATTCGACTAGAATCATCGGTCAAACAAGGATGCCCCTTATCCCCTCTTTTATTTTCTCTATATCTGGAACCCTTGTGCTTAAGCGTACTCAGAAACCCTACCGTGGAAGGTTATCATTTCTACTCCACAGAGGTTAAGGTGTTAGCATACGCCGATGATATTGCTTTTTTTTGTGCTGATAAGCGAAGCATAGACAATGTCTTCACTTTAACTAATAACTTCTGTGATGCTACCGGTGCTCTTATTAATAAGACGAAATGCGTAGGCTTCTGGTGCGGGCAATGGGCCACAACACCCTCAGAATATGCTGGCATATCGTGGTCTTGCGTCGCTCCCCAGTACTTAGGAGTGCCCCTTAGTTGTGTTCGGAACAATGGCCACTACTGGACAGAACGAGTGGCAAAAATCAAAAGTCAAGCAAACATTATGAAAACAAATCAGTGGTCCGTTTTTGGGCGAGCAAAAGCGTGTAATATTTTTCTTGCAGCGAAACTTTGGTATATCCTTCAGGTTATTTGCTGTGCCAGAATCCACATTCAAAAGTTTCACAGGGTTTTTGCTACTTTCGTGTGGAAATCCACCTGGGAACCTATGCGACGAGACAATCTTTTTCGCCCTGTTGATGTCGGAGGTCTCGGACTATTACATATCTTTTTAAAACAAATAATAACTCGTTTTCTATTCTTCAGAACAACATCACATCATTTCCTTCGCACTTACCTACAGGCAGAACTCTCAGATGCTTTACCTTATTTGGTGGTTTCATCGGTATCGGCGGGCACATCACGTCCCTTGGGATTCCTCAGAGAAGTAGTAAGCGCAATAGAGTTTCTAAGAGCCCGTTTTTCTTTGGAATATTTATTTACAATTTCACGCAAAGCATTATATGCCGATCTTCTTGACATAACGTTCCCTGTACCATTGTATCGAAGTATGTTCAACCATGGGCCAGGACAAGATGTTCTTACGCGCGTCCGAAAATTGAGTGTCTCACCTAACGCAAAGTCTTTTTTCTTTAAACTTCACACTGCAACGTTGCCTGTGAAACCCTGGCTTCGCGAACGAGGAATTTTTGTACCATGGTCAGTGAATTGTCGTCTTTGTAACCAACCAGAAACTATAGAACATTGTTTTATTTTCTGCACTGACGCTTACCTCTTCTGGGACGTTCTACAGAGAACACTGAAAAAGGATTTGGACGTCAACGCCTACACAATCCGGTTTTTACCTTTAAAACCCAACGATAGTTTCCCTTATGATTTGTTCACGCTGATGGGTTTGCATAGTCTCTGGAAGACGAGAATGATCGACAGAAATGCCGATCCACCCCGGTCTACAAAATCAAATTTTATAGAAACTGCATCTCACGTGAAAAATGTGTTGGATCATCTTAAGGAACGCCCAGACTGGTATGCTGTCATTGATCGATGTCTCCATCTTCCTGATTTTTAGCTATGTCATTTATTTTTAATCATTTCTTCGTTTCCAGAGCGTAAGCCGATAACAATACTCTGATGTGATCAAGAACCGTTTAATTGTTTGTATTGTATTCTTAAAAGTGATAACTTTGTCGAACTGTATGCTTGCCGTTTGTCTTGTCACCTTCCCATGCAATAAATACAAAAAAAAAAAAAAAAAAAAAAAAAAAAAAAAAAAAAAAGATGCGCTCGTAGCTCAGGGGATACCGCGTCGGGCTGCTGATCTAGAGGTCGCGAGTTCGATTCCCCGCTGGCGGCGGAGCCTTTTTTATCGAATAAAAGGGGAATTTACCGCGCAGCGATTCAAATTCAAAACACGTGAGCGTCATGTGACCGGAGCGCAGTGCCCTCTTTCGGATGCAGCACGAACCATGTGCGACATCACGTGAGCGCCCTCTGTCGAACGAAGCTCGGACCCTGTGTGACATCACGTGGTTGTTGTCAGATGATGACCGCAGCTGTCAACACCTGGTCAACCACACTTGTGGTTTGCGGATTGTGGTTTGCGGTCTGCGGTTTGTGGTTTGCGGTCTGCGGTTTGTGGTTTGCGGTCTCCGGTCATGGTAAGTGACACGCTTCTGGCACGCGCCTGACACGTGACTTCACACGTGACGGGACCTCGCTGAGCTCCGATTGGTCACTGGCTAATGTCGTGTGGGCGGGGCCATCGATGCCCACTGCCTGTCATTGGTCACTGGGATGGGAGAGAGGGAAATGGCCCCGCCCCACTGCGCTGTGATTGGTTGGATTGGGTTTGGCCCCGCCCTCGTGCGCTGTGATTGGTCGGATCGGGTTTGGCTCCGCCCCTTTGGGCGTTTGTTGACAAAGTGGCCGAGTTGGTACAGTTATTGTACCAACCTGAAGAATAGCTACTGGCATATCAAAGTCGACGAGAAGACTTCCTTCCTCTCGCCCGATGGACTGTACGAGTTCAAGGTGACGCCGTTCGGACTGTGCACGGCGCGGGCAACTTTCCAGCTTGTCATGGACACCGTACTGGCAGGTCTCAAATCGCAGAGTTGTCTCGTTTACCTCAACGACGTCGTGGTATTCTCGGCCAAATTCGACGAACATTTGCGACGCCTTCGGGCCGTTCATCAAGCAGTCAGGACCGCCACACTCACCCTCAAGCCTGCACTTCGTCCACGCAGGAGCAACGCAGGTGTTAGTCCTGATCCTTAGAAGACTTGCGCCATACAGGCATTGTCATCGCCCGCCGACAAGAAGGCCGTCCGAAGATTCCTGGGAATTCGCGCGTACTACCGGTGGTTCGTTCAGGATTTTGCCAAGACATCTGCGCCGCTCACGCTCATCACGAAAGACGCCGTGAACTTCGAATGGGGAGAACAACAACAAAAGGCATTCGATGAGCTAAAGCGACAACTACAGTTGCCACCGATTCTTGGTCACTTCGACCAATCAGCCGAGAGAGAAGTTCACACGGACGCCAGCTGCGTGATCGCCTATACAAGTCGGACGTTGTCGAACGTGGAACGAAATTACTTGACGTTTGTGAAGGAATGTCTTGCCGTCGTCTGAGACAACACAAAATTCCGCCCGCACTTTTACTGAGCCCTTTTCGAGTGATCACCGACCATCACTCGCTCTGCTGGTTAGTGAGCCTGTAAGACCCATCGGGACGCCTCGGTCGATGGAGCCTACGGCTGGAAGAGTACGGCGTGACCGTTGTCTACATGTTAGGTCGAAAGCGCAGCGATGCCGACGGCCTGTCCAGAGCCCCCGTCGAGTCAGCTGCCGGCTGCGCCAAAGACGGCGACGACGACGACGACGATCGCTTTCTTGGTGTAGTGAGCGTTAACGGCATGGCAGCGCTCCAGTGGGACGATCTTGAACTGCGCGCGCTCATCGACCACTTGGAGGGACGAGGGGCTACGATTCCCCGAGTCTTCTCACGTGCCCTTCGAACTTTCGCCGTCCGGCAGGGTATTCACTACAACGAGAACTTCGAGGACAGCAAATTTACGTGACTCCTGGTAATCCCTACAAGTCTCCGAGAAGTGATCTTCCAAACCTGCCACGACGACCCGACATCTGGTCACCTGGGCAACAGCAGAACACTTGCACGGACTCGAGGAAAACACCACTGGCCCAAGCTCCCGAAGACTGTTTGCCTCTACGTTCGATCGTGCCGCGAATATAAGCGACGCAAGAAACCACCGACAAAGCCGGCGGGACTCCTGCAGCCGATCACTCCCCCGATTACGCCGTTCCAGCAGATCGGAATAGAAATGCTTGGACCGTTCCCATCATCAACGCGAGGAAACCGTTGGATCATCGTCGCAGCCGATTAAAGCACAAGGTACGCCGAGACAAAAGCGCCCCCGTCGGAAACCGTTGCGGAAGAAGCCAAGCTATTTGTCGAGGCCATCGTCCTCAGGCACGGTGCTCCCGCAATACTGATTACAGACCGAGGGTCGTCGGTTTTTAGCACAGCTAACTCAGGAGATACCCTCCCACTCTGTCACACCAGCCATCGTCGAAGGACTGGCGTACCATCCGCAGACGAACGGGCTGACAAAACGAATAAACAAGACCTTCGCCGACATGATCGCCATGTACGCCGGCGTGGAGCACAAGATGTGGGACGAGGTTTTACCCTACGTCACGTTTGCCAACAACACGGCTGTTCAAGAGACCACTGAAGCTACACCTTTCCAGCTCGTACGTGGCCGAAAAGTGAACGCGATGCTGCCCCACGAGCCAGCTGACGATTGGAGCGACGACGCCCAGATGGTTGCTCAACGGGTCGAAGACATCCGCCAGCTTGGGCGACTCCGAATTCAAGACCAGAAGCGTGTCGATGCTGGCAGCTACAACCTTCGTCGTCGGGACGTTCACTTCCAGCCCGGAAACAGGGTGTGGGTGCGGGCACCCATTCGTCGCCGCGGCCTCAGCGAAATACTGTTGAATCGGTACTCCGGACCGTACAAGGCACTTCGTCGCCTCAGGAAGCTGAACTACGAAGTGGGGCCCGACGGAATGCAAACGTTATCATGACGTCGACCAAGACCCGAGGTGGTTCACGTCGTTAGACTCAAGCTGTTCTATGCTCGGTAGCACTGAGAACTTTTCGTTTTCCAGAGGATTTTTAGCTTACCATTATTTTGTTCTGTTTTGTGTTGCATCGGGGCGATGTGCTTGGGATACTGAACCAAAGAATTTAGTGTCCATAATAAGTGGCGCACGTTCTTTCTACGAGCCAGCAGCCGCCGGTGTGCGCGAGCACACGCAACGAAAATGACGTCAAAGACCTCCATTCGCGCTTAAGAGGACAATGAAATGAATGGGCTTCGGGCCAAAGGAGAATAAATACAAGCTTTTCATCTCTACAAGTGAAAGCTACGGGCTTGTTAGACCAATTAATCGCTTACCTTTTACACCAGACACCACTGTGTAGATGAAAAACTTGTCTTTATTCTCCTTTGGCCCGAAGCCCGTGCATTTCACTGTCCTCTTAAGCGCGAATGGAGGTCTTTGACGTCATTTTTGTTGCCTGTGCTCGCGCACACCGGCGGCTGCTGGCTCGTGGAAAGAACGTGCGCCACTTATTATGGACACTAAATTCCTTGGTTCAGTATCCCTTTAAAGGGGGGAGTAATGCTGCGTTCATGATCGAGAAGATACGCTTCTTCGTTCATCTATAAGATTCGCGTCCATTCTTACCCCGAGCGTAAACGATAAGGAGGCCAGAAAGACGTTGCCTAGACAGTGTCGCCCTAGCTCATTCCCGAGCATTCTACGTCGAATATTCGTGATGACGAGCATAGTAGATGAAGAGCCGAGCGCCGTATTGCTGCTTTATTCACCGATTCTCTCTCGCAATAGCCAGCTGTTCCGCCGACGCACCGTCACTTGCTGTTGCCGAAGCCGACGCTCGCTGCTGCTTTCTCGACATGTGTTCTTTTTCGTTTCTGGCACAAGTTCGACGCTATTAAATCTTTAGTTTATTCCGTTTTATTTTGACTAGTCATCCGTCATTCGTGAAAATATTAGTTTCTCAGGGTCAAAACAAACATAATGGCGAGCGGAGAAACAACATGTACATGGTTTATCTAGGTAAAAAAGGACAAGATTGGGGTGTATACAGAAACTCTTGGAACTTACTTTCGTGTCCGGAAAGTGTTACAAGTCCGCTACATGAGGTGCGAGTTCTCCCTGCCACTGTTGTCAGTACAGAGTTTTCTTCAAATTTAATTTTTCCTGTTATTCTGAAAAAAAAAAAGAAAAAAAAAGCTAGAAGGACGCTTAACCTTCACCTTTAAGGGTGGAACGCGATAGCCTTACCGGGCCGCGTTCAAACCGCCTTCTCATTCGCTTCTCATGCTCTTCCTGTTAGTGAGCAGAAAGTACGGCGGACATGGTTTATACTCTGTTTCATACTTTGTGTGCAACACTGTCAAAGCTACAGGCGCGAGCGCGTGGCTTCATCTATGGTTTTGTTTGCGCGAGAACGTGTGCAAATGATCAACGAGATCAAGCCCCATGCTCGCGCCAGTGGCTTTGACAGCGTTGCACACTAAAGGCTGAACTCCATGGGACGAATTATGTGACGAATAACTGGCGAACGCCGCCCGGCGGCTTTTGCTCTGCGCGTGGAATCAACACAGTGACTGCTACGTCGCGCGCAAAGCGAGCGTGCCGTCGGGCGGCTAAGTATGAAACAGAGTATAGTCAGTAGCGTTTCTGGCTCGCAACCGAAGGGCCATGGGTATGAATCCGGACAAAAGGTCTTCAATTTAGAAAAAAGGCTCATGCAAAGTAATTTTTTCAAACAGCTTAGATTGGAACAAAATGTCATAAGACAAATTTACAACGAAGAAAGGAAATTTTTAGAGCAGTATTAGCCGCGCGAAATGAATTTTTAGTTGGCGCCCGCAGGAGCCCGCGGGAAAATGGCCGCTATGGTCAAGTGGTGCTTGCGATCTTTCGGAAGCTTCATATGGTCTCTGCAAGTTACTTCTTAATCTTCGTTCGAAATGCGACAAAAAAACAAAGATCAAAAGTAAATTTTAGTGCCCAGAGAAAGCTCCTGAAAGAGCGCAAGCACCACGTGATAGACCTCTGGGTCGGTCAGAGGTTGACGGCGGCGGCGCGCCGGGGTGTTCTCTTCAGGCGGCGGCGACGGCGGCGGCGTGGAGAAACGCGTTCTACGCGGCGCGCTCAGCGTGCGGCGGGGACGTGACATTTAGGGCGCCTTCATCTGCCGGCCGCTTCCGCTAACAGGGTGGAGACACCGCTCTCGCCGGCGCCATTCTAGAGAGTTTTAGTATTGCGTATAGGAGCAAACGTAAACCCCCTACGTCAGCGTTAACGTTGCGTCCTCCACACTGCGCATGCGCCATACGTACGGACTGCAGAGAGCTATGCGTACGTACGCTCGCTATCGATTTTTGCGAGCGTACGTAGCGGTCGCCTGCGTGCCATTCTCGTTGCTCTCGTCGCACACGAGAGAGCGCGAGACTACTCCAGTTTGCAAAATGGCAGCGGTGAGGCAAACCAGTGGAAGTGCTACGCACGTTGTACGGGTTCACTTCACCATTGAAGATGACCTCAACCTCCTGAAAGAAACCAACGTGACGAACCTTTTCGAGCGCCCACAAAGATGGGTGTTGATAGCAAAGAACGTTGGCGACGCCGTCGAACCCAAAAAGGTGTTCACCGTGCGGTCGGTACGCGAGCGGTGCGACCTATTGCTTGCATACTTCTAAGCAAATGACGAGGCCAACATAAGGTAGTAGGAATTCCACAACTAGTGATGGGACGAATCTTTATCCGAATCCGAAGATTCGGAAAGATTCGGTAGAGTAGCCGATTCTCAAGCGATTCGGAAAAGTTCGGAAAGATTCGGAGCGTTGCCATGGTTGCCAGATCACGTTGATGAGAGTTTCAACTTTTTGTGATATTAAATTCACTAAATTCTACAAAGTGCACAAAATAATATCGTAATATAATATCATACTAATACATAAAATGTTTCGCTTTGTTTATATTATTTTGGATGTTTGTCGAGAACGGTAGCCAGACATCGCGGGAAAATTGGTTTCGGTTCCGGATTCCGACCAAAATAGGCATGCTTGGTGCACGTGGAAATACAAGCGCATGTTTTCATCGCCGCAAGAGATCGATGTGTACGTGCTGTTCGGTACAGACACATTTCGCGCCCATCATTACGGTCATGGAGGCACACACCACACGAGTGAGTGTGTTCGATTCGATTATCTTCAACGTGTGTCCACTGAGGTATTGTTTTCGGAACACGGGAAAAACGATCTTCCCATACGCCGCACTATTACAGTCTCCTGTACCGCATTTGTACTTTTCTGGTTAATGATATCCGATTTAGTTAGTGTTTGTTTCCGAACAATAAAGTTGCGCTGGACACCCCTGTGTTGTGTTTCTTTTTCATCAAACAAAGCTCACGTACACAAAACTTGCTGCCAAGAACGGAGAAACGATAGTGCGACGTTTTTCTTCGCCACCGATACCGGGTCGAAGTTGTGACGAGCAACATTCATCTCGCTCTCGCGCCTTACAGGTACAGACGTACGCAGCTCTAGAGAAGAAGGCGAATAATTTCCTTGCCTGAATACATTTATTATGCGTTGTTCCAAATTATATATAATACATAGCATTTCTCTACATTTTACCGATCACCACGACACCGCACAGAAACCGAGACCGTGTATTGGTTAGGCCTACGTCAACCACACCGATCAGCTCAGTTCGACCTGAGCGCGTGCCAGGGTTTAGAATGACAGTACTGTACATACCATGCGTTGAAATAAACAAGACGAAATCTGGTTATACGCAGTAGCAGTACCTAAAAAAAAAAAAAACACAACTGCCCGCATTCGCGAGGTTTACGACAAGGTTCACGCTGCCGTCTGCAACCGGTGACGAACCTGACGAATCTCCGAATCTGGCGAATATTCGTCGTGGGAAGTTCGGGAATTTCCGAATCTGTCCGAATCCGAATCTCCGGTGATTCGTCCCATCACTACCCACAACACGCTGGCGCGAACCATAAATTGAACTGCTCGTCGCACAGTCCTAAAAAAATGACAAAACAAGTTCACAAAAGGCACCCGAAAAGAAATTCACGCACTTCGTAGCAAAGCGAGGAGATTCGCGGTGTTGGATTCGCTTGACCGAATGCCCGCCTTGGATTGTTTGAAGCAGTTTGCAGGAGCACATCTAGATGGCGCTGCAAGTCTTTACGTCTGCGTTTGCCTTCCGCTGTACTAAAAGTGCACGTTCGACGCGTTTCGTCGACAGCTTGCGTGCGTTGCACGCAGTGCTGACGCAAGGTCCTTTACGCTATCCTAAATCTCTCTATCATGGCTATCCTCCGGCTTGGCGGCACTGAACGCTGTGTGTTCGCTGAGAGTTTTTGCGCAGAAAAATGTGCGGGTTTGCGCAGAAAATGAGTCTTTCACTCCGAGTGCATCACACACGGCTGCTGCTGCTGCTGCTGCCGATACGGAGAATAGCCACAATATGGCGCCGCCGCGGCGCGAGCCTGGTGAAAGGGCGTCAAAGGGTGTCAAAGGCCGGCAGATGGAGGCACCCTAGGGACTTAGCGGCGGCGGCGGCGCACGGCGGCGACACACAGGTTTCCCATGTGACCAGTAGCGGCACCCGCGGGCGCGACCTACAAAAATTGTTTCGCTCCGGAAAAATATTATCAGTTTTTTTTCGCTGTAAATTTGTTTTATGACTTTTTTTTTTTTGTCTGAACAGTTTTTTAAAAAGTTTTTTTTTTTTTTTTTGCTTTACCAGTCGGAAATCCAAGAATCTTAAGTATCTTTCCACCGGTAGCTCGTGGATGATTTCTAATGGATTCAAACATTGTTTTAATCCGGAGAGGACGTCGTCCACCGTGATTGGAGAATTGTTTTCATCGGTGGCTAGGAAAATTAAAAAATCGTCCCCGTATCGAAAACCTCGCACAACTTTTGTGGCATCTAACCTGTGGCGTAAAATCCGATCGTGGTGTGCGAGATACAGCTCACTGAGTGCAGGTGCGATACACAATCCTATGCACGCTCCTCTTTTTTTGCTTTTTATATGGGGGTATGTCCATCCCAAGCAGCGAAGGTGGTTTTTGTATATATGAAGTCCAGAAACTTACTTTGGGTCATGCCATACGCATTCTGAAAGGCGATGAAACCAATGGTTTCGATGCTGTCTTCATTGGATGTTAAGAGTGAAATAGGACGTCATGTAACTGACGGACAAGGTGGAAGGAAGGAAAAAACCTATATGCTCCAAGGTGCTCGCAAGATCACTGCTTTTTGCTCGAGTTCAGCCTGATATAAATCTTTCTTGCTTCATAAATTTTAGTAAACGAAACAAATGCATATAGGAAGCACCGATTGATAGAAAAAGAGTAAGTAAAATCTGGTTTCTAGATTATTTTGGGGGGAAATTTTGATTAAAATCGTCTTAGCCTGAATTAAATCCCGATATAAATCGGGACTTAAATCCTCAATATTTTCATTCCCCACCCTGCTGATATGCAATCTCTCTGGAAGAACCCTCCTCCTCTCTCTCTTTTACGCCTCTCTCTTTCTTGGAAGCGTACGGGCTGTAAGAATTGCCTCCTCCTTCCCCCGCACTTGCTCCGAACGCAGGCCACGCCACATTGGTCGATGTCAGTGGCGGGAAAACACTCAACTTTTTTTCTTTTTTTTCTTTATTGATTTTGCATTCCATGGCCGGCAGGTTGGAGAAGGAAAAAGGCATTTCTGCCTGACGAGCCCTCTCCGCTCGCTACGACTGTACAGCAGTCGTTCGAAAGCGGCAGCAACAAACGCAACAGCTGCCAAAGAACACTCAACCCCGAAACATTGCAATAAAACCAGGTGCCCGCAACGACTGCAGCACAACCCAGGCACCAATCACCCGCACAGTCATACGCAACAACGCAGCACGTATGTCTCCCCTCCAAAACAAGAAATAAAAGGTAAAAGTAGTAAAAGCCATAAAGCAATCACATGCCGCGTACACACCAACACAAAAACAAAACATAAAAAAAAAAAAAATGAACTCTACGCAAACACCAGTGAACACACCAGTCATCATCAAAGCTGATACCGTCACAAAGCAGAACGCGCCCGACAAATTAGGCACCCTGCAACCACTGCGGCACAATTCAGTCATCAAACACCCACACAGCCATAGGCAACAGCGCAGCCGGCATTTAAAAAAACAAAAAAAAAAAAAAAACGTCAATAGAAGAGAAGCGAACTCCACGCAAACCAGAAAACACACTACCCACTAAAAGCAATACCGTTACACATCAGAAAACGCTTGACGCCGGTATTGAATTGTACGTAGCTGTTCAAATAATTGCATTCTGCTCCCAAAGTATTACGAAGACCGGTTATCTCAAAAAACAGTTAGGGCGCAGGCAAGCTGGTGTGGGTTTACCATTTTTTTCGACCACCTGAAACTGGGTGGAAGAAACACGACGACGACGTCGTCGTGTTTCTTCCACCCAGTCTCAGGTGGTCTAAACAAAATGGTAGACCGGTTATCTGGTAGTCGAGTTTCTGTTTTCCATAGTTAGTATTGGTTCGAGGAATCTGCCATTCGGTGTACCGGAGGGAGTAACCGCAATCGTCCCGAGTTTCATTAAATTTCATGTGGAGCTTATTTTTGGGCAGAAATTGCGCTAGTTTAAAATAATAAACCTGGTCTGCTTTTAGCGTGTGATGTAAGGTGTAATGTTTCTCGCAGTTGAAGTCCTGCAGGTTTCCAGAATAATTAGCATACATACGTGGAACCCTATTTTGTAGCTACTGAAATCTGATTATAGTTTCCAATGATCGTAGTACCTCGTACCGGAATTCTATATGAAGATAAGAATAGAACAATAGGCTGATAAAGGCACCTTTTCAGCCAGAGTGGTATTAAATTTGTTTTTCTGTACATACACCCAAGAGACCTTGATAGCTGTGTCTTGATGTGTCTAGCATGTGTATTCCTAGTTAGTTCTTCGTTAAAGCAAACTCCAAGAAATTGTTGTTCTGTTACTTGTTTTAAGATTACATTGCTAAATTTAATAATGACGGTGTCGTTATCGCGTTTATTGATAGGCCGAAATATTTCATATATGGTTTTAGACTCGTTCAGTTGCAGTTTATTTGATATTAGCCAATGGGACAAATTCACCAAGTATCTGTTTGTTAAGAAAACGTTTGTGTCATCTGCATACATGGCAATATTCGGTGAACCCGGAATATTGACTACATCGTTATCATATACTAAGAATAATAATGGATCCCTGCGGGGCACCATATTTAATTGACAACTTGTTTGACGACACATCTTCAACGTTAACATACTGATATCAATGTTCAAGATAACTCTTTAGTGACCGTAAAGCAATGCTGCGTATACCATAAAAGTGCTCAAGCTTTTTTAACAATTAATATCGTGCTGTACCGTATCAGACGCTTTTTTATTGTCTAAAAATAGGCCTAGTCTGTATAACCTACTTTCTATATTGTCTATAGTCTTATCTTCTATTTGGAGAAGAGCTGGGTTGGTAGATCTCTCCCTCTCAAAGCCAAACTGTGCCGCAGATATTGTGTTATGCTTAAAAAATAAATTTTCAAGTCTGTGTGCTTTGGCGCGGTAAATAGTTTCGATAGAATTGGTACGACTGAAGTAGGCCCGTAGTTTTGAAGGACAGTATAATCCCCGCCTTCGTGATTTAGAGTCACTCTAGTAACTTTTAGTTGGTCAGGAAATATCCCAGTCATGAACATCTGATTAATTAAATAGGAGACAATTGGACTTAACTTTAATGATGCATACTTAATAGGAAGAGCTTTTTATCATCAAAGCCAGCAGCAGCGCAATATTTTTAGGTTTGAGATCATTGCATCTACTTTGTTCGGTGTCGTTGGAAAGAACATAATAGAAGTTAAAGATATGGTTGTACAATGTGTTGGACTGGCCTCCGTCATGTTTGGTAATTCGGCACATACACCCACAATTGTTAAGTACTCATGCCTTGTTTCCACAAGCTCTTTGCCAGTGAACCTTACGTCACCTATATTGATTTCCTGCACAGGGATGTGCTTCCTAGCTCTTCCAGATAAACTGTTAACCGCTTCCCTAGACTTTCCTATTATCGTTATAAATATTTGAAAACTTTCCTACGTAATATTATTTTTTTTTCCTTTTTTAAACGGGCATTCGGCTTATTTCTTATTTTTTTGTTTTTGCATTCAGCTAGAACGTCACGATGGCGGTGTTTAATAAAATGTCGATACATTTGATCTTCGTTTTTTGTTTCCTTAAATAGGGTAGCATCAATCCATGGTCTCCTTATCTTTTTTGTTTTAGACACGAGATGTAACCAGAGCAAAGGCTGTGTCATAGCATAAATCAAGTTTAGAATAAAATATATTATAAACCCTATTTATACCTTCCTGTTCAAAGACGCCCTGCCAGTTCGTTTGTGTGACCATGTCGCGAAAGTTTAGGAGCGAATCATCGTTTATTTTTCCTAACACCTGTTTGCTTTTATTACGGTCATTGTAAGCATGTTTTATAGTTGTTAAGCCGAAAATAAGCATGTGATCACTAATATCGTGGGCTATAACGCAAGGCATTACATCAACGACACTTATATTCGTAACAGAATATCAAGTGATGTCCCACTCGCCAAGGTTACTCGAGTCGGCACTGTTATCACGTTGGTGTAGCTGTAAGCAAGCAGTAGATTTTGAAACCGTCTTGCCGCGGATTGATTAGATATGATATTTATGTTTACATCGCCCATGATCACGAAAGGCAGAATCAGAGCACTCAGATAAGCCAACATGCTTTCGAAAAGGCCAAGTAAGGATGGCACGTTTCTGGTAGGTGGTCTGTACACAACAGCAATACTTGTCTTTCCTGTGTTAATCACCATGCATTCAACGTCTGTATTGATTACTGATAATTCGCCCATAACACTGATTGAGTTAGTTTTCTTTACGTTAATCGCTATTCCACCCCCCTTTTTAGTGTCCCTAACCATGCCCGTCCCTTTGTAGCCCAACAACGGCAGTAATTGGTGGTTATTAGTGTTACTTCAAAGCTTAGTTACTTCGAAGTTTAGTGTAAACGTTCCGGCGGGGTGATAGCAGTATTTTTTGTTCGTTTCACAATGTCATGCCTTACAATGACATACTTCGCAATGTCATGCTTGAGCGACAGTAATCTAAACTACTTTCCCTCCTCGGCTTCACGGAGTCGACAAGGACAAAGGTTTATGTACCGAACAAACCACTATTGCCCATTAAGTTTTTAATTGTGTTGTGGGAACAGACACTGCAATTAAATAGCGTTGCATCATTACTAGCCTTCACAACGCTCGGAAAAGCCACGCCATCCGGTTTTCTTCTGTGTTGAAGCTAGGGATGACACTGCGCTACTACATTTGAACCACCACACACAAACAGCATTCTAGCGCTCCATCGTGCACGACCCACGGTCTAATATAAGCGTCTCTAGGCGCCTGTAGATGTGCGTTAACGAGCATCCGACAGAGCTAAAAAAAATCAACAAAATACATCTGCAGTTTTTTCAGCTCTTCTGTTAAGTGTTCTTTTCTTGCGTTGCGTTCACGAGCAAGGCGCGCGAGCGTCATGACGAACATTTAAAACTTGACCTACTAAGATATCCGCTTTATCAAACCGGGTGCATTGCTTAAAATTTGAAAGCTAACGGCCTTCTGAAAATAAAATGACGGGATCGCACCAGGACACACCTGATGCAGGGTGAACACCCAATTGATTCCAGCCAAATGGCTCGCGAATTCTTACCTGTCAGGTTACCTCTCAGTACTGAAGCCATGGTTGCAGTCCCATAGGTTGCACAATTCTCAGAGTAACGCGGCTGGTTTTACGGGAACCGGCACATTTATTCGGCGAAACGCGCAAACCAACTTATCGAGCCAGATCAAACAAAATATTTGACGTGGTACGCTAGGCTAACGCGAATCCCGTAACGAAAAAAAAAACAACAAAAACTGCACAGAGCTTTTGAAAAATTTGTACTTGAGACAGTTCCTTGTTGCACACTACGTCGGTTGATAATATCATCGGCTGAACGCCTCGGTGAGCGCGAAACGACTCGCACTCATAACAACAGGCGAGCTCGACGAGCTACCGGCCCACCGCAAACGCCGGAAGCCAAGTTTGTTATTGTTTGAAACCAAAGTTTAAGGGGACGATCTTGCAATCCTATTGAAAATAATAATGGTTGTAACTATATAAGTTTCTCTCTCAAACATAAAAATGACGATTAAAAGTCTACCGCGAGAGGAAGAAACAATTTTACACCGAACAATCCAGAAATCAAACAACGATAGCCGAGAAATGGAGCGTATTGGGGAGGAGATCGAACAGTCACGCCTCTAGCGGTGCGCTTCAGCTGTGGGGACAACAAACCGTATTTTCTTGTTTGTTTTTGATCCGAGAAATCGAAGATGACGATTCGAAGGCCACTCCTCGTGCGACCAAAGCACTGGTCAGAGCGAAGCGCTCGAGCCCAGACCGTGCTCGCCAGGTTCAATTTCTTTGTTATGCTGTGTTGGTAAACACCGGGCTGTGGGGACAACAAGCTCGGTAAAGCGCCCCCTATAGTTCGATCTCCTGCCCAATAGCTATACTCCGTTTTACCTAATGGTGTATCGCAGCGAAGGCCAAAAGCGCGAGCTCATAGCGTTGGCAGCTCCACTTAATGTTAATGCGCGAGAGCTTGTGCCGCCGAGATGGGCACTAGACCAAGGAGCTCGCATTTGTAGCCTTTCCTGCCGTACATCATAAGCTGAAATAGAGTATAGAACCGTTTCGGAGTGTGTCTTAGAGCGGTCTACCTCCACCTAAATTGCGTCAACAAGCCTAAGTATTGCGCGAATGTTGTTGCTTTTGTGTTTCTTTTTCTGTGGTAAATAAAAGAAGTGTTCCTAACACGCCGTTTAAAATATTTTTTTTTTATTCCTATGTCGCTTTAAAGCTGACTTATGCCTATCTCAAATGCTCTACACAAGATACTGTATTTAAAATATTTTTCTAGTATCTTGGTATTTTGTAAATACTTTTGATCGAAAGTATTTCAAGTTGTATTTTAATTAAATTTTTGGGTATTTTCTACTCGGTATCTCAAATACATTTTTGACATTCCACTATTTTCCTAGTTTTCCGGTATGAAGTGGCGTGTGCGTGGCACGAGGAAACGTGAACATTATTTTGGGCAACCAAATCCGGTTGCCCAACCTTTTGGGCAACCAAAGCGCCTTTCTGAACACAACCTACTTGAAGAAGGTGCGACTTCTGCCGTGGCTATTATGCGGGCTCTTTTTATTATCCATTCACTCATCTCTTTATCCATAGTTTGTTTATAGTGAACTCCCCATATAGGGAGCTGGAGTTGTAGTTCAACGATGCGTCTAAGGTGCGCCGCAGGACGTGATATTCAGCGATGTCACAATAGCTGGAGCGACTTTTCTTTTTTTTACAGCGGAGCTGTAAAGGGCTAGGTTCCCCAGGATCGTGTCCACCAGCAAAGAAATTATGACACCAAACTCTGGACAGCTACCGCCTTCTATGAGCGACAGCGGCAACCAGACAACTGGTTGCCGCCATCGCTCATAGATGGCGGCAACCTTTCTTCGGAGGAAGAAGAGCGGGAGCGGAACGAGCGGTGATGTCCGCAGCAGCGCGAATGGTTCCGTAACCGCCGCGAGGCCGCTATCGGCTAAAGTTCCACTCGTCGAGCGCTTCAGATTCCCTTACGAAGAAAGTGCAGATCGCTCGCCTGGAAAGCCACCACCAAGAACAGAAGCTACAGTTCCGCTGCTCTTCCTTCTTCACCACAAGGGAAAGGCCGAAAGATTTTTTTTCTTTGTTGTCCCAGATATGTTTTGTAACATGCATTAGGGCATCCCTTGCGGCTTATACTTGGACTGCATAAAAGAACTCTACGATGTTTCTTCTTTTTTGCCATTTTGGGCCCCGGCAAGGACCAACGACGCAATACAGTGTCACGTTCAGATACCAGAGACCAATCAAAAAGTCTCCTCCTTTATTCGTATTGTTACGCGCTTTGGCGAGCTAGCGCGTGCGTGCCCGAGTGGTTACCGCGCTTGACTCTCGTGCGGAAGATGTGGGTTTGATTTCAGGCAGCGGAATGTTCTTTTATTTATTATTTCTATTTGGCGTTCGCGCAAATTCGAGAAATTTCTCGTCTGATCGAGCAACAAATGTTCTACGCGCCGAACGTTCTAGGCCGAATGTTCCAGGGACCCACGCGGCTTCAAAAGGTGCTCCGCGTGGCAAGCCGAAGTCAATCTCGCCCCAGCGTTAGATCCTGCTGTTACGCCTACTTCGACGCCCGCGACGCTCTGCTGTTATCTTCAGTTTCCTTTTTGTTTTGGGCACAAGTTCGCCCCGTTAAACGTTTCAGTTTTGTCAGTTATTCGCCGCCTCATCACTTGTCATTTGTGACAGTATATACGCCTCGGCGTCTGACAACAGGCCGCGATTTTTTTCGAACATCACGCCATTGATAGTCGATCCGATCAGGCCTTGGACTTCACTTTGGCGCATCCGCCCGCTGGCTGACATGAAACACCGTGAGACTCAAGGCGGCCGTGTCCACTCGGTTACACCGGGAAAAAAGATACTCACCTATTATAAGAGCCACCTTCTCGATACTTCATTGGCTGCGAAACACCTCCTTTACTTTCCCTTCTGCAATACTCTCACTCGCTGAAACTGTCACACTCATCATGATGGAGGACGAAGGTTCAGTCCTTACCGTGGCCGTATCTAAAAGCTTATTTTGAATGTGTTTCCGAGAAAGCCAGCAATCTACAAGTGAAATACAAGTGAAATGCAAGCTACGACTCCCCGAGACAAAGATGATTTCCGTCGGCAAAGCTTCGAATTCCAATAGCCGGAAGCGCCTGAAGGTACGTTTGAATTTTCATTCTTTCTTTCAGCTCTCCATGTACAATTGTTTAATGTTACTTCGAAGCATTTGCAGTCGAGACAACTCCTCTGTGTATTTATTTCGCTCTAACTGCAATGACGATAAAGAACTTAATACGTTAAGTATTGCATTCAACGACTGCACTGCCTTTTATCAGGATAAGCCGAAACTATGCGCTGATGTCTTCCAGCGCAAAAGAAAACGGATATCCGACGATAAGTCCGAGAATCAGCTTCTGCTGCGTGCTGATAAACCATTCTGGTGAACCAGGGCCGGCTTGCTAGAACCAGAGCCGTATATGTAGAGAGTTTGGTCAATGGGAGGCGCGGGCAGAGCCAGTGGAGCCAGGGCGTGCGGCAGACTCGGAAAGAGGCTTGGCATGCTCTCTTGAACAACCAGAAGCCGAAAAGAATCCCCTAGCGGTGGTAGCGAGAAACAGTTCTGATCAAAGGTCTATGTTCTTAAATGGTTTTAATAAGCGCGTAAGAGTGAAATGTAGTAACTCTTTGTGTTTGAAAATAGGGTACACGTGTTGTTTTCATCATGATCATGCAGAAAGATGTAAGAAACGAATGCGCCGCTCAACTCTGTTTTGCTCGGACAGAGTGTGACCGCTCGGACAGCAGATTCCCGGCCCTCGGCGCTTGGCGTACGGATTACGTTGATCGTTCCGCTAGTCGCACTTTTCCATCATCATTTTGGATGAGCGTGATTGAAACATCACGTGTACCGCGTCTCAGCTGAGACTGGGTGAAAGAAAGCACTGCCAAAGCCAGCGCACGAGCTGAGCGGGACTCAAGCTGCGTCTCAAGACGCTCGCGCGCCCCAGCCTTTGCAGTGCTTTCTTTCAGCTAGACTCAGCTGAGACGCTGATCTATACTCTATCTCACTAGTTGTGTGCAGCAAAGGCAAGGTTAGGGGCTCGAGAGCGTATCTTTCAGATGTGCCTTTCTTGCGCGAGCTCTCGCGCAAAAGGAGCATTCTCCAAAGCTGAGCTCTCGAGCCCCTATGCTTGTCTTTACTGCACACAACTAGTGAGACAGAGTATAGCTAGGGTGCCTTCATCTGCGCTTTGCTTGGGGTGATGACATCTGGCCATTTTGTTTCGAACGCTTATTTTTATTTTTTGTTCTGAAAAGCGCGTGAAAGAGCGTGTCCCTGCACGCGCTCGTGGCGCTGACTGTGCTACGGCGACATTTTGTTTCCTGCGATTTCTTTGTATTTTCCCTGTGAGCGCGTGCTGTCGGCATCGGGTACTACAAACGATGGCATCACCCTAAACAGAAGGACATTGAGGCACTCTAGTTCTAGCAAGTCGACCCAGATCTTCGAAACTGCATAATTGTGTTCTTCACTGACGTCGATACAAATTACGCAATATGGAAGTATTTTCCAAAGTAATTGAATTACATTTCTCTGTATTTGTACTCGTTTCAAGATACTTTATAGTAAACGTAACTTGAGTAGTATTTTAAGTACTTGATGAGGCAGGTATTTAGTAACTCAAATGCTTTTAATCTAATATTTTGTACAACGCTGTTTTATAGAGACCACATAAATCTGCATGTTATTATATCGCGATGCGGTTTACCAGATAGGTGCCTGAAGGTGGTGGAATTAAGCATCGCATCAAAATTTCAAAGAAGAAAATAAATAGTAAAAAGTAGAAAAAAAAAGAAATATAACTGGTCTTCTCTACCTGTGGTGCCCGTCTGATAACCTCTGAGTGGCGCAACAACCGACAGATGGCGGCAGCAGCCCCCAGCGGCTTTAACGCTAACACATCGAGAGGCTTTACCGGCTTTACAGCGGCTTGGGGCAGCTGAGCGGCCGCACGGTTCTGGCAAAAGCAGACACATTTTTCGAATCATAAACGGCTTCCGCTTTGCGGTGTAATAAATATCAGTGCATGATTCATTTTTCGTTCCCGATAAACCAGATTAAATGGACAAAAAACAAATAAAACGGATGGTTTGTCGAGTAATTCCCGCTACATGTCTTCGGCTTCTGGCGCGACCGTGCGGTTGCTGAGCTTGCTGTTATTGCGCCGGTCAGAGGGTTAGCAGACGGGCGCCGTAGAGAAAACCACTTATCGGTGTTTAATTTTTAATCGCGTAAGTGCGTTCTTTGAAATTTTGATGCGTTGCTTCGACCACATTAAGGCACCTCTTTGGTAAATCGTAGCACGATACGTAACCAAGCGGATTTATGTGGTCAAGTAAAAGGCTTCACCCGGATTTGAGGGCCCGCTTTATGTCGTGGCATTTGTTATATTTCAGAAATCTCAATTTTGTTTGGCATTATTTCGAGGCAAATTTAGGCTCCAAAGTGACATTCTTTTCTGAAACTCAAACGTACAAGAGAGACCATTGTTCCGCTACGAAGTGGCGTGTTTAGTTGCTGCCGGAGCAGGTACAGTGGAATTGTGGAATGATATCACAGCTGTGCGCTATGTCCGCGTCACGTTTCTGCAGCAAAGGCGCATTAGGCTCTCACGTCCTCGTTAATGCAGCACATTCAGCTGGTAATTTTGCTTTTTGTTTACTCATGAGATGTTTCGTACACCCGCCGAGGTACATGATAACCACCCCAAAAATAATTTTTTGTATTCCAACCGTGTCTTCTTTTTAAAATAATTTATTCAAGAGCTAAATTCCGAGTATCAGCAATTATTTCGTATTGGTGGGATAATGAGTGAAACTCGCCGGTGGACATATGTTACTAAAGAAAATAAACCAAGATATTTTTGACTCCGAATTGCGTTTCTGGAGTGAAATAATTGCATCTATTTTTAACATAAGGTAAGCCCAAGACCCTCCACTCAAACAACCGAAATAATTGCCACAAATCCCGTCTGCTTTTTCATGGTTTGTCAATGTGTGTGGTCCACACATCTGTTTCGGTGGTCTGTGGAAATGTTCCTTCCATCAATGGCCATAAAAATGGGCACATATGAATCAGTTTCATGATGACCAGAGGCTGTCCAAGCCTGAAGTACTTTCAGCATTTTAGATGGCGCGCGACTCGCTTTTTCATCTCACACAACTTCCCGTTCTTTTAGGTCCTCTGCAGCGAATCGGGAGCTAGTGGTGGAAATATCGCAACGATATCTGCGGTCCATCCTCGTGGAGCCACCTTCGATTTCTAGTGACATTAACAAAAATAATTTTAATCTTTACACTACCATTTGAAAGCTTTCGCCCTCGAAGATTGAATTTGGATAAGACGATCGCTACACTGACACTAGGAAGAAACGTGTTCACGTCCACTACGGATAGAGTTCTAGTTTTTAATGGGTAGTTACAAAGAAGGATACTTTACAACGCCATCGGGGTATGCATTCAACGCATCTGAGATAAAAAAAAAAAAATATTTGAAGTAGTCTTAACACGCTTAACAAAAAGACGTATCTTATTTTAAACCTTTTCTGATATCTAAATTGACGACAACTAAGAAATATCTAGCTAGAACTGTGCCACATATGTCGAATATTTACATAGTAAATTACTAATTTGAAGGTACTAAATTGTTTCCCTTACTGTCATGTCGTACACGTGGGCTGACATCTGCCAAGGTGAATGATAACTGTTCCGGAAATAATACATCTACTCCAGCCGTGTCTTCTTTTCAAAATACCTTTTTTTTAAAAAAAAAAAAACTATACTTCAGGTATCGGCGTTTATTGCGTTTTGATGGAATAACCAGCGAAACTCGCACACATGTAGGTTATTGAAGAAAAAAAAAAAGCTGATGGTTACTTCCCATTACGTGATTTTTCTCAATAAATCGTATCTTTTTTTAACATAAAGTAAGCTTAAGACCCTCCGCTCAAAACTCCAGAACTAATTGCCCCAAATACCCCGTGCTCTTTTATAGTTGAGTAATGTGCGTGGTTCAAACATCTGTTTCGGTGCGTTGCGAAAATGTTCCCTCCACGAATGGCCGTAGAAACGAGCAGATATAAATCAGTTTGCTGATAGGCAGGGGCTGCACAAGGCCGTAGTAATTTCCGCTTGTTAGATGACGCACGACTCGTCTTTTTTATCTTTCTAAAACTTGCAGCTTTTTAGACTTTCTGCAGTGAAGCTGGAGCTAGTGGTGGAAATATCGCAACATCTGCTTTCCCATCCACTTGAAGCCGCCTTCGTCTTCTAGTGGTAAGAACAAAAATGATTTGAATCTTTTGATTAACATTTCAAAATTTCACCTTCAAAGATTGAATTTATATATGACGATCGCTACTTTGACATCACGACGAGACGTGTTCACTTTCCGTCCGTATATAGCTCTAGTTCTTAATGGGTAGTTATCAAGTTGCTTAACAACGCCATCGTAGCATGTGCCCGAAGACTTTGGCACAAAATACCTTTTTTGAAGTATGGCTAATAAGCTTTAAGACAAAGTAATGAAACAAGCGAGCGCGTTTAGGTGACACATTATTTATAACAGTTACAAACGGAATACAGAAAGCAGGCAAAACACACAAGTTTCGATAATATGCATGGACAACATGCATTGCGATGAAGATAGGTGATTCTAAAGCGTCGGTCTAATAACTTACACACGATGAATTCTCTCTACCGCCGAAAATGACCTTACGTTTCGAATGAAGACGGAAGCTCCTTGTGATGCCTGGTCTAGTGAATACGATACTAGGTTGACACCGAATCGGATACAAGAACTATAGGCATAGTTCCAATTTTGGTCCCTGACCCTCGCGATGTGAAGGTCGCCTGAAACAATCTTGGATTTAGGTAGATATGATGACAAAACCAACCAAAATTACGCATTTTAGACGACTTCGTAAGAGGTGATGCGTAGCCTGTTCCGGGATCGATAGCCAGCGTCACTCCGTGGCCATCACTCCACTTATCATAGTACGCTCTGAAGCAGTGTACCGCAACCTCCCAGGCTGGCTTCACGCCTACACTTTTTAGGTTTGCATTCGGAAGCGCGTCGTGTGTGGCTCTTGCAGTGTGAAGGTACTAGCGTCATTGTGTTCATGTCAAGGATTACAGGCATATAATACGTAGCATTACCGAGAAAAAAAAATCAAACTAAACAACACGTACTATAAAATTAAGGATCATTGGAAAAAATCAGTTTTTCCAATGATGCTCTCTGAGCGCTAAGATTAAAAGGGATTCATTTTTTTCATTTGATTTTTTTTTTTCTCTCAGGGCCCGAAAGCAATTTCAAAGAGGAGTGAGTTTTAACAAAAATAACGAGCATAACAACAAAGGAGGCAAAAATAGGAACAATTTCTAAGGAATAACAAGAAGATTGGTAACCGCAATTTTAAAATCAGCAGCATCAGTTATTGAGACTCGGGGCGCGGTAATGCGATCCCAGTCTATTGAGGTTTGGGGGAACAAAAAGGCATAACATGAGGAGGTGTCACAATGCGGGACCTTTAACTGGTGATTTGTTCGTGATTATAGGTTACGATGATTCTATAAAAAATGCTTCACGACGTGAGGAATTAGAGTGATAAGTCTTGTAGAAAATACTTTAACGAGATAAATTTCTACATAAAGAGAGGTTAGGTATGGATAGAGATGCTTTCATATAGACCCATTCTTCAAGGGCGCCGCCATCTTGAATTGTCGTCACTTCCAGTTTGGGCGAAACATTGCTTTTGCCGTCGCCAAGCCAGTAGAAGACACTTAGGATATAAGCGTAACCGTCACACATTACCGTTTTGCCTCCCCTTTATTTTTTTACTTGTTACAGGTTGAAACGTTTTAGTATTTTTTCGTCGCCCATACCGGATACGCCTATAGACCATTCCATTTAGCGCCCTCTGGGCGGCACCATTTTGTTCGACAGCGGCGCCCTCTCCCTACATCCGGGAAATTCAGGGGGTTCGGTGGGGTAAAACGAGAGAGAGGGCACGCGCCCGACTCCGCTAGCAGATGACAAACCGGGAGGTTGCCATTCTCCATCCTTGGGCTGTACCGGCGGGCTGTACGGAACATCGAACTCTCGCTCGTGGCTGCCGTTGTGAAGTGGTTCGTGTTCTTAGAATAGTTATGGCTACTCCAAAATCAGCCTATAGCTCTCTGTTGTTCTATTTCGGTAAATGATCAACTAGCATATCCTTTTTTCCGTTACTTAAATAGCAGTTGAGTCAGCCGGCAGTACTACCCTCAACTACTGCGTGTATTGCGGCAGGAGAGCACGTTTTTATTTATTATTTCAGACTTCCACTCATGGTCGCTAAAGGCCTACACCAGTACAAACTTTGTATAGTAAAAAAGGTACAGCAACTGGATTTACTTTTCGCCGGAGAGACCGGCCAATCTGACACAGTTTTCCCTATTTTTTTAAAAAATTGCACGCAGGTAACAGCGCAATTGGACCCTGTAAGTCTTTTTATCTAGCATAGTATGACACGATAACTGGCATACCAAAATCTGCGCATCTGCGCTTGGAATTTCTAAAATTACGCGATTTGAAACACAGTTTGCACGCCAGCCAGATGCTAGGGACAGCCCACTCGGCGGAGCAGACGACATGCGGGGTGAGAGGGGGAGGACATTTTTCTCTCTATTACCCTCTCTGCTATGACCCTAATGGAACGGTCTATAAGGTGGCTGAGGACGAGAGTACACAGAAAAGGTCTATAGGTGACGCTGTCCCTACTTCTAAGTCACCACCCTTATCTCATGACCATTATTCATGGACGTATGTCTGTGCCAGCTTTCAGGAAAAACAGAAATGCGTCTCTATTGTTACTTAAAAAGTAAGAAGTGTTCGTTTTTTTTTTGTGCGAGGTTGCTCTTTTTCTTTTTGTGAAGCGTTAATCTGCCGGCTGAAACAATTTTTTTTTTTTTTTTTGTAGAGATGGCGGGCTGGCTTTACTATGCTGCTGCGTGTGGCCCGTTGTCTGCCGCCTTTGTGCAGGCTTAAACAAATTAATGCGCGTCGTTCTTATTGGTCACGGCGTGGGGGAAAATCGGTATTTATTTTCTTTGTTTTTGTTTTTATATAGAGTGTTTTTCACTGCTTATGGGTTGTTACGTTTACTTTGTCATGATATAGTGGTTTTCGTCTTGTCGGACATTAATTTATGTCTGAGCATGCTGGACTGTCTAGCCGTGAAAGGGGAGGGGGGTCGCCTTGTCAGGCATGTCGATGCCATTTGGCCATTTGTTGCTCCCCCCTAGACAACTGTATTCCTCGACGGTTGTCTTAATAAACTTTGGCTGATTTACTTCGAAGAAATAAAACGAGCGGAAAGATTCTGACTCAAGTCAACAGCGGATGCAAGGGTGGCAACTGACAAATAAATGAATAAAAAAAAACTATTGTGTTCGATCTTTCTGTTTTGATATTTATGAGCTATGCAACCTGTGAACGCATGCGATTTTTTTAATATTGTACAAACGTTTCCGAGTTGTTATTCTATGGCGTAGTCCTTTGCTTCTATTGTTTGTTTTTATTCCGGCTACTATTTTATAAGCAAATGTCGCGTTTTTAGAAAGAATATAACTTGATATGGTTAGTTAAATATAGTCCTAATTTAAAATATAACGCTTTTTTTCTTTCAATTCTTCGCCTTCTTGTCATATGGTGTACAGGGACTGATTTCAAGGGTATAGCGAGGCATCTACGCTTTCTGCCTTTGCCACCTGCGGAGATGCCGCAAACAAATATAAATAAGAAAAATATAGAAACCACTGACATGATAACGCACAGGGTGCAAATGATGCACATACAGTTTCGCATAAAATAACGCATATAAAATATAACTCAACCCTTTGACAGCAGAACGAGAACCCCCCAAATATATAGTCTTTAAATATATGAGCCTCCTAAGCTTCTCTAGCTGTTCTTTCCTTTATTTCCTTTGCAGAGTGTTGCTTAAGGTGGTACATTTTACTCTATTATCAAACCGCTGCCTCGCTGACCGCCAGAAAGTGTGTAAAGTGTGACAATGGGAGTAATAACCAATGAAGCAGCCACCTCAAGCAACGAACCTCTGCCTCCACCTCCGGTATGAGCTTTTGTATTAATGTAATGATAATCTGCGTGTTTATAAATCCAGCTTTTGGAATATTCTTTTATCACAAATGGACGTTTTATTATTTGAACCATTTACGCATGCAGATGTTTTCGCTTCTATGATTATCCGAGTACAATTAAATGTTTCAAGACCTGTTCTAGGAATTAAATGAATTTCAGCCTAGTTACAATCGGCATGTCGGACACACGACGATGTAGTAAAAAGTATGAAAAAAAAACATAATTAATCAAACTTCCGCCTAAAAGAAAGTTATAAAAGCGGGCGTTGATGTCGGCGTAACAGCAGCATCAATCGCTATAGTGAGCGCGCAGAGCCACCGCCTCCTAGGTAACAAATCCGTGGTGCTGAATGAGATGGCGTCACCAGCGAAGTCCAACGCTGGACACAGATTGGAAACGAGTGCTGAGTTAGCAGTCGGCTTCGAGTCAAGTTTGAGCCGAACGTTGACGCAATCGTCGTGTCCAATTTATGACCACCGTTGGTCTTCTCTGATGACACCAGATCATTCGACACTACGGCTTTGTTATCTAGGTGATGTTAGCAGAGTGATATACGGAACCTTTGATCGTGAAAATTCCAGATTTGAACGAGGAACATCTTACTTTATAAAACTACATCTCTTAAGTAGAATGAACACATGACAATTATACTTCAGCGGCAACAAAGTTTTAATTGCAAAAGGTTTCTGCCACCCAAATGGCTATACTAATTCTGGTGCGATATTGCTCGTCGATCTCGTTGTCTAAGACAGGTGCATCTGTAGGCGGTACACAATAAGGGACTTCGCCAGAATTATGAGGAAAAAAGTAAAACTTGCGAACGCCTGTTATTGGACCGCGAAGTGGTGTTTGTAATGAGTGTGCTAAATTTCGAGCTAAAAAACAAAAAAACGTATACAGCAGATTATGCTGTAAAAAGTAATTTCATGACGCTATTTATTACTATACTTAGTTTCATGACATATGCGAGTAGATCTAACGGCTAGATGCACAAACTAAGAGCGCAAGGTCACGCCGCAAGAAATGTGCCTGATATACTTAAAGGGAAGCAAAATATGTGCTTGAGAGAAACGTGTAAGTTGTGAACGTTACCGTATTTTTGTCCTGGGAAGTTGAATATTTAGTCATTAATTTATTTTCCTTCAGGGCCAGAAGCGTTACAGAGGGGAGTTACACGAGTGAAAAAAGACGAAAGAAAAAACTGCATAATGCAAAAAGTGTATACAGTAGTAAGGGTTCTATACAAACAAAAGGTTAATCATAGCAGTTCTGAAAAGCGTACTATTAGGGATTTCGGCGATGGCTCCGTGAAGATGATTGCACCTTCTTGAGGTGCTAGAAAAAAAAGAGTCACGAAAATGATTCGTGCCACTAGATGGAATGCGAACTTTGTGATGGTGATCTGCCTGCTGAAACATAATGAAGTGCTGTTAGTAGCCTTTTTTTCAGTATCGAGTTCTTACCGTAAATATTATAAAACGAACATAGACAAAACAATTATCTTCGTTGTTACAGGAGAGCTATTCATACGCTTGATTTCATTGCAGTCACACTAGATGTGCGAGTACAGTTAAGGAGTATAAAACGAGATGCGGGATTGTGAGCAGATTCCAATTCTGAAATCAGCAATTTATGACTTAAGGGGTGTTTATACTCCGACGTTGAGCGCAGTGAACACAGCCTAGCGCAGGACGCGCGTTGCATTGGCCGGCAACCAGCAACTCAATATCTGCGACCAATCAATGTCTGTGCGCGCTGCGCAACGCCGCCCCCGTCGACGTTACGTTGGAGTATAAACGTACCTTAAACGTATCTTTAGGTTCCAAATGGAAGCCACATATTCTAATGGATTTATAACACGAGAGCGCCACGATACCAGAGCGCACGACAGGAGAGCTCCGCGACATGGGAGCGCGTGTCATTAGAGCGTGCGTCACGAGAGCGCGTGTGAGCACCTTGGGTATGATCGATAGTGGGGTCATGGAACACATGTTTTCATGTTTCCAGGAAGCTAAAATTGGCACCGAATGGAGTCGCATTTCGAACGCTTGATTTCATTTATTTGACTGAGTACGCGAATTAGGATGGGCGAAGTGGTGCAAGCGCGTTGAACGCAGCGGTCTGCAGTCAGACCGTTTAAGATCATTTGTTTCGTTCAGGTTACCCGTCTTAAAGGGGCACTGACAACCGAAAGGTCGTATTTTTTTTTTATTGTCTAAAACGATGCAAGTTGTAGTCATAGACACGCAAAAAAAAAACGCATCGGGAAATAAAATGTTCCCGCGCGCGCGCGCGCCTTTTTAGTTTTGGCGTTTATATTTCCCGCCGCTCACCTCCTCGCTTCTTTTGATCAGTGACGTCAAAAATCAGGAAATTTAGAAGCTTTGGAGGTGACATTTCTATAACATTTAATAACGGCAATCGTAAAACATGTTTTTTAACGCAATTGCGAACGCACTACGGCCCCTCTTTTTGAAATACCAAAAATCAGAGTTCGGTGTGATGTTGCTTCCTAGGTTTGTACCCTCCCTCGGAAAACTTGGCGGCGCTCGTCGGCAAGTCGGGGAAGAAACCGTTTTTTTTTTTTTTGCGCCGGCGCCCTTCTAACCGGCAGGCTCACCTCCTCCTCGATTGGGGTTGCCGTGGCAACGGCGCTTTGCTTCATAGCGTGGAGCGGAGGTCCGAAAGAAAGTCGAGTCGCAGGAGACCGCAAAATTTGACTCACTGCACTGGCGCCGATCGCGCGGGAACTTCAAATTCGGCATTTGGAAATTGTTTTTTTAATTCACAAATACTGAATTTTCAAGTTTCGAATTTCGAGGGTAATGTCCCGGCATCGTTTTCAATCGTTTCGGATAATAAAAAACATGATTTTGATGTGTCAGTGCCCCTTTAACACAATTCATTACCACGCAGTTGTCATTGCTGCCGCTTAGAGAGTGCTCATTTTAAAATGTGCCACTTCTTTCGCTCTGGAGGCAATTTTATTTGTCAATTTTGTCTTTAGTTCCTTACTGAGAGTAAGTTTACAGGAGCCTACCGTGCGCTCGTGCGCGCAGGAGTGACATCATTAGAGAGTTTTAGTAGATCGTTTCTCACCCCGATAACGATACCCGATACTGCGCCGGAGCCATTACGCATGCGCTAGATTATCGGGTGTTTCGGGCGCAGGTATCGGGAATATCGGAAAATATCGCGCGCACTCCCGTGCCTCGCGAGAGTTGACGAGATCCGGCAAGAGCTGAGCGATCATGGCCGCTCCACTCGAGCCTTTTTCTGCCCAAGCGGGTCGAAAACGGTTCACGATCGTCGAGGATATCCTTCTTTCAAGGGAAGTGCTTGCGATGAATCCCTTTGTAAATTTTACGCGGTGGGACACAGTGGCGGCCAACCTGAATGAAGCACTGGGGAGGAACTTCAGTGTTCGCGGAGTGAGAGACCGCTGCGATCTGCTCCTCGGTCTGTTCAAGCGAGACGACCGCACAAACTTGAGAAAGTAAGTAGTTTTTGAGTCCCGTTTGAAAGTTCAGAAGCGTTTTAGCTAGGGTGCCTTCATGTGCGCTTTGATTGGCGTGATGACATCTGGCCTTTTTGTTTCGAATGCTTATTTATTTTTTTTTTCTGAAGCGCGTGAAAGAGCGTGTCCCTGCACGCGCTCGTGGTGCTGAATGTGCTACGGCGACATTTTGTTTCCTGCGATTTCTTTGTATTTTCCCTGTGAGCGCGAGCTGTCGGCATCGTGTACTACAAACGATGGCATCACCCTAAACAGAAGGACATTGAGGCACTCTAGTTTTAGCATACTGCCATACCCTGTCCAACAGCTGGCGCAACTGCGAGCTAGCGCGAGCTTGTTGTTTGGAAACCTTCATTGTTTGGCCAGGTCCAATAAAATAAAGAGTCAGTCAATTGTCAACCTACGCGTTAAGAAAAATTAAAAAAAAGTTGTTTATATGATGCTATGTGCATTGTTTCCTTTGTTGTATTTTTCCAGCAACCAGGCAGAAGCGGTACAGGGAGCACCTAGGATCGCTGGAGAAGAGAGCAGAAGAGGACCGCACAATAAAAAAAAAACTAGAGATCGCTCTTCAAGAGAGGCGTCTCGTGATGGAGGAGCTCCAGATAGAGAGGCGCCTGGCCATGGAAGAGCGCCAGGTGACCTTAAGCGAGGATCGCTTAGCGTTTGAAAAAGAAAAGTTTTATGTGCTGCAGGAGGCTGCAGCAGAGGAGAGGAGTCATCGTCTCCAACTGCAAGAACATTACGTTCAGGTAGTGAATGGTCGAATTAAAAAGCAAAGTTAAGTGTGAGCAAGTGGTATGACATCCTAATAGGCACTACAATAAATCTTTCATTTTATTAAACAATGTAGTTGGAAGAAAACGGCAGAGGTAGGCCCGTTCGACTTACTATACAAAGAACTATTTTGAGTGTAATATTGAACAGACAGCAAATACTATGTTGGCAATGACAGGCAAAGCAATAACATGAGACAGTCAGGGTGTCTAGCAAATTAATCTTTTAAAATTCCGTGACTTTTCCAGGTTTTCCCTGACAATTAAAGCTGAAATTCCCTGACCACTGTAGAGGTGGTTAAATATGTAAAACCATTACAACACAAGGCATTGAGCACAGTGAGGATCATTTTGCACGGGCTTAATCTAACTTGCATATTCTGAAATATTAGGGTTCGTCCAGTCCGGAATAAACGAGCGCTTTCTTGCCGCCAACATCGTCAGTGAAGAGCTAGGCCACTTCCGGAAACACGATGAAAACATGACGCTCAAACACACACGTCAATAACCGAATGGCAACACGGCCGCCAGATGCACTTTCGGATACTTTCGGCTTGGATTGGAATGGGGTCTATACGGCTTTCCCATTTGTTGCTAAACCTAGTAGCTCTAATTTGATCTAGCCTAGTGTCGCGCTCTCAATCCAATCCAATCTCAGGTGTGGACTGGATTTGTCGGCTCTTCCCTTTGCATCGGGTAACACTCTCTACGTCGAATGGGCAGAGCTCGCGCTCCGCTCTAAGCAGCCCCAAGTTCACAAGTCTTCGCTCAAAGCACTCGATGGCACTTCCGGCTCATTTTCCCTGACTGGGCTCGCTTTTTGACAATATCCCTGACAATTCCCTGATTTTTTTTCCGGTAATTAAAACTTCCCTGACAATTCCCGGTTTTCCCGTTCGCTAGACACCCTGGACAGTAGACAGTGCAAAAAGCTTCCTGCCCGGGGATGGCGACGTTCTGTGCCGTCCTTATAGTATCAGGGACTCGCAGCGCGCTACACAGCTCCGTTAAGTCCATCTGCTCAAAACGAAACTGCTGGCGGAAAGGTTCACTATCTATGTTGAGCACATCCAAGTAGCCTCGCCCGGACCTAAACCTCCGCGGAACGGGCTACTCCATATCCAGAAAGGAGAGTTCTTCGATTTCGTCCCACCTCAAAAATGCTAAGGCCAAGGGATCCTCGAAAACGCACGTTGCCATGGCTCAAGTTGGTCACTCGCTCGACTCGCTCACGCCCGTGCCACCCGTGCTTCCTATGGCTTCCCGTGACAAGCCACCGGAGGAGACTAGATTGGCTTGTCTCTACTTGGCTAGATGTAGCTTGCTGCTGCATTTCTGTAATTTCTGCAACTTATAAAACTTAATTGATGTCTTTTAATTGTATTAAATGTAAGAACTGTTATTTTTCCTTCAGTGAAACATTTTTCTTTTTAGTCGTTAATTTTCATTTTGGAAAGTGCAAATCGTTTCGGCCTCAAGCGACGGTATCGGATGTATCGTCTTCAAAATGGTCTACTAAATGTGCATTCTTGTTCTGTGTATCGGTATCGTATGGTTATCGTATCGTTATAGGGTATCGTTATAGGAACGATCTACTAAAACTCTCTATTATCACGTTTCATTCTGACAAACGTCGGGAAAACGTCGACTTTGTAACGCGCTAGAAATCAATCCGTTCGTTCCTACAAATAATGACGAAATATGAAGCAGCACTCAGATATTGTGCAGTGCTGGCTGTCGCGTAATAGATAATCCAATGTATAACAACCCGGTTGCTATTAGCGGCGAGATGTTTTGGTGGCGCCCTCCTGTGGTTCCCTCTTGTGACGTCATTACCTTGCTAACAACAAGTTCGATGGTGTTTGTTATTAGCATGGTGGAAGCTTGAAATCATTGCGCTCTCAAAGGAACACTGCCAACACTCTCAAAATTAAAGTTCTTTCATTCCTCTTATTTCCGTCGATGATAAATCCCCTTTCCGACGTCATAGTCAGCGTTCGGCCAATCGTGGAAGGCCGACCACAGCGACGCTTTCGGTCGCGCACGGGGCTAATAGACGTTTCCCAAAAAAGGGCTTTTGGCCGGTTCCAGTTTCAGCATTCGTGCGTTCGGCGCGTGATTTGCTCGCTTTCCGAAGCGACGAACATGCGCGTGCTGGGCTGAGGAGATGAATGGGACTCGATGCTTGAACGTTCTGCCACGGAGAAAAGCACCTTAGTGACGGCAGCTGTAGTTCGGCGCTCTCGTGCCGTGCACCCTCGGGTCGCCCTCGCTATTCCAATCGCATTTGACGCTTGACCCGAACATATCGATAGACGCGAGAAAACCCGAAAAACTAACCACTGGGTGTGACGTCATACCCAGAGGTGGTTTCCACTACTTTGAGCGTGTCGCTTGTGATGGAACGCGTCCGGAGTTTTTGACGTCAACGGTAAGGCTTGTGGCAGGCGCGCAAACCTTGTAGTTTTTGCATAATGCGTCACGATTCCTTCCTTGCACCGAACGCGCCGGGAAGGAGGGGGCGTCTATGCTATTTTGAAAGCGCTGTTATGGATACTTGGCGTGATAATCGGAAATATAATATCAGTATTCGTGATCCTGATGGGCATATAAAGAAGATGTAAGTTTCATTTGTTTTTTCTCAAATACAGAACCACTTCAGTTTCCATTAAGCGGTGATAGCGCTGAACGTCACGCAAATGCCGTGACGTTCAGCTTTTGACACTGCTTGATTCGCCTCATTGAGTTACGGGCTGCGGAAGCACCTATGGTGAAACCAAGTATAATGCCGCCGTTGCTTCAAGAATATTCATACAAGTTATGCAAATTTAGTATAAATAAAAATTACATCGAAGTGGGGCATTCATTTAAAAACGTATTTTTCTATCTTAAGTATTTTAACCACCTATATGTACGGATTGGAGGTCGGTAATATTTAACTATGACGAACGCCACAGCTCGTGAAACATCCGCGACAGCTCGAATGTAGAGACATCCGCGCATCACAAAATATCTTACACTACACAATTATGACTCGAATCAAGGACGAACACCAATGAGAAGAATGTGAAGTTTGTAGTAAATTGGAGCGAGAGCTTTATGATAAACAAGAAAGTAAGGCTTATTTCATTTATTTTATATTTTTATACACAGAGCGACGACTACATCAAGCTCGTTAGCGATACGATAGACGAAAAGGCAGATGCACTCAACGAACTGGGCCAATATCTGTGGGAGAACCCGGAGCTTGCCTTCAAGGAGAAGAAAGCCCACGACTACATCACCAAATATTTGGAGTCCGAAGGTTTTTCCGTGACGAGGAACTATCTCCTGGACACCGCATTTAGGGCCGAGTACGGAGGTAAGGGCGGCATGCTATGTACATACCTAGATATAAAAAAAAAAACTAGCTATATTGAATATGGGTTTCAGCTATTTATTACTTCAGAGGAAGGTCGCGACAAGCTCATGCATTCTAACAAGGTTGTCTTCAGAACTCACCAGGCGAACGGTACCATTTCCATGGCACGCTCGTTGTCTAGAACTAATTTATACTTTAATTGAATGGATAAGTGGGCAGCCTTAGTGAAAGATCTTGTATAAGAAATGTCTTGGTCCAATAAGCGCATGTGATCAAATAAGATTATATAAGAATTTATAAGGACCATATTAGAACATTTCACAACAATATAAGAGTATATAACAAGTTAAAACAAAACACTTTCAGCCAGGGACTCAATCCGTAACCGTAACCGAAACCAAAAACCGTTTAGGAACGAAATTATTTTAGTAACCGTAACCGAAACGAAACCGTTATTTGAAATTTATAAAAACCGTAACCGTAACCGTAACCGTAAATTATTTACCGGTAACCGGTTTTAACCGATATTAACCGGAAAATAAAAATATTAGTTTTTCTCAAGTATGACCTGCTGGAGGAGGGATCTTAAAATGTCGTGGCCATTTCACAGAGTTACTGTCAGCGATTGGTGCAACTGGTAATACATTTCCGTTCAACCTAACTTTAGGATTAAGAATAGTTAGTTGGAATCAGTGGTCGAAGTTATAATAACAAAGTATCTAAGCATTTCTAAATCTGTCACACTCCTACATCGCTACATGTATTCAGTACGTGTCGCCTTCAGGGTATTCTCTAATAAGTTAGAATTCTCAGATGTCCATTCAACTCGGTTCTATCAAAACCACCGATGGTCCTGACATAAAGTAGCCAGTATGAAGAAACGAGGTAAATTGACCATCATGTTGAGCTGGCAGAAAAGAAAACCTGGTATTCATTTAGTCTGAAACGTGTCGCGAGTGACGATTTTGAAAGAACACAGAAAGAAAAAAAAAATGTCAGGGGTTTGACATTGGCGTTTTGTATGATATATACAGTCATGTCTCGTTAATATGGACCCCGTTAATTTGGATACTCCGCTATATGGGCACCACTTTCGGGGACAAACTGGAAGATACATGCATTTTTGTCTCGTTATTATGGACAACTATGTATATATATATGCTGCCACGTCTTGCTGCCAGAGGCAGAAGGGCAGAGGCAGCAGGGCCATATATATATATATATATATATATATATATATATATATATATATATATATATATATATATATATATATAATATTGAGAAGAAAAGAAAACCCTTGGTGAAAACAGCATATATAATATATATATATATATATATATATATATATATATATATATATATATATTGGGGTGCGCGTGTATTGTCGAGAAAGGTACTCTTCTACACACGGAGAACTGAGCTTCGACTCTCGCGCTGCGCCGCGACCATGGACGAGCTTTGCCTTGGCTATTGCCAGTGCCATTTTCTTCATTTATTTATTTATAGACATTTATTGAAAAACCCCGGGAAACCCTTCGGACGTTTCCTTGATCCTTCCGCCGCCCTCAGCACGAGAGGGAAAAGATGTCTCGCGCGGAGAGCGCGAGGACTCGATGGCCCGCCGGCTCGCCATCGCGTGTCAAGCGCGCAACAGCAGGTCGGCGGGGCTCATGACCGACGGTACCCATTTCATTGACATATCTTTATTAAGAAAAAAGATGAGAGACGGCACTGACAATAGCCCAAGGCAAAGCTCGTCCATGGCCGCGGTGCAGCGCTAGATCCAAAGCTGTGTTGTCCGTGTGTAGAAGAGTCCCTTTCTTGACAATGCACGCGAGCCAGAACACGGCGAGTCCCTCCCAGAGATATATTGGCCTCGGCAGAGGGGCTATGATTGCCTGCGCACAGTCCCCTACAAGTACTCCAAAGCCGACTCCGGAGGCATCTGCCCTTGCGCTGTCGGGTAGCGGGGGAAGGTGGAGCGGTGGGCAGTGCGGCAAAGTCGACTAAACACGCAGAAGAAAGGGAAGTCAATTGGGTGAAAGAGGAATTTGGTCTGAAACTCTGTCAAACAGGGGACGGGACGAAGAAGAAAAAATTCAGAGCCATAAAGAGAAATGTAAAATGCCAAGTAGCCCAAGGCACTTATAGTATAATATAATATAATATGATATAATATAATCACACCCTACCGGACATTGGGAGGCCCAGAGTTCAAACCCTGGCTCCGCCGTTTATTTTGGCTTTCAGATGGTAACACTGATTCATTTGATGAAGTACCGTTCATCCTTCTGCATATTTTCGAAGATATATACATACATATATACAGGGTATTTTTTTATTCTTTCAGATTTGTTTAAAAAAAGCCGTGAAAGCTACACTTATGCGGTTTGTGCAGGTGAGTTATACGGCCAGAAGGACATAGTATAGGGAGATAGTCGCAACCATCTGTCGGCTAATTAAGTAAAATTTGTTACTTAACTTTTTCATGATTACAATAGACATATACTTTCAATTAGAAACTTGTTCAGCATCAACGAAAACCACTAAATCAACTCTTTTTAGAAGGATATAATGCCGGGGCAGCATTTCACGGCGGTTGTAAAAACGTTCCATTTGGATGCGTTTCTAGATTTCGGTTTCTTATTGGAGCGCATCTACGCGCCCGCAGTCTTGCCGCCACGTGCGCCCTACTTTCCTCCATTCTACGAGGGAGGTGAGGAGATGGCTTCGCGCCAGCGACCACCGGGGAGCAGGACCGCGGGCGCAAAGATGCGCTCCGATAAGAAACCGAAATCTAGAAACGCGTCTAATGGAACGTTTTTACAGAATGCCGTAAAATGCTGCCCCGGCGTTATATTCTTCTAAAAATAGTTGACTTAGTGGTTTTCGATGATGCTCAGCAAGTTTCTTATTGGAACTATATGGCTATTTGCACTAATTAATAAGTTAATTAACAAATTTTACTTAATTAGCCGACTAATAATGGCGACTAACTCCCTATACTATGTCCTCTTGTCCGTATAACTCACCTGCACAAACCGCGTAAGTGTAGCTTTCACGGCTTTTTTTAAACAAATCTGAAAGAATAAACAAAAACAACCTGTATATATATATATATATAAGGAACGTCCGCACTTCATTTTCATTTTTAGCGTCCCCACCTTTTTATTGTTTCTTATATATAAATGCTCCATTTTTCTAGCGTCACAGAATCGGCCAGCGAGAGATGTGCGCTTCGATATCCATAGGCAATTGCTTGAAAATAGAAAAAAAATGACGTAGGTGTAACATGGCACAACAACGAAGACTGGGGAAACGAACGAACAACACATGACTTATTTTTACAGATTTCTGTGTTGTAACTGTGCTGTTCGTTCCCCTCCTCGGTCTTCCTTGTTTTGGGCTGTTGCATTTACATTATGTTTCGACTTTCACCAACTAGCCGAGCTCTCAATTTTATTACTTTATTCCACTTAGTAGTATTTTACTAGAGGATGGCTATAGTTCTGTTCCTTCCTTCAGTGTGGGCGAAAACTCGCCTGCATGTATTAGGTTGAAATAAACTATAGCCATGAGAAGGTGCGAATGGTTCTTCCAGCACCCAGTGGGAACTTTATTAGAATTGTTTACAAACACTGCCAAACAACAAAGTAGGGGTGTTTAGTTTTATTTTTATGATATAGAATGCGATGATCCCCAAGTAGCGGAAGTAACATGTATGCTCGGGTATCAAACTATATAATGTAAGTAAGTGACGTGTAAGTGAACAAGCGTTGGAGCTAGAAACTTGTGCAACTTTTGACCAATCAGAAGTATGAAGACGTTTCAAAGTTCCTTGAATTTCACGTTGTTGGATATCTGGGACTCATTTAAACAGTTTATTATAAAACGGCTGTCTAGCATTTCAGTTAAACAAATTATTGGAAAAACCGAAATAAACCGGTTTTTAGGAACGTGTAACCGGTAACCGAAACTGTAAAAATTAAAACCGTAAAAAACCGGAACGAAACCGTTATCAACAGGAAGCGGTAACCGTAACCGTAACCGAAACATTATATTTTTCGGTTTGAGTCCCTGCTTTCAGCCTTTCCACTCTGGTGAAGAAGGAAGACCAGCGAAGCTGTACTGTGGTGAGAATTAAGTAATGGCCGGCCGCAAGTCTGCAAGCCAGAGTAGAAAGGCTGGAAAGGTCGCACCAGCTATGAGCGACGGCGACAACCAGAAAACCGGCAAGCCGGTTGTCTTTTTGCCATTGTCGCCCATAGATGGCGGTAGCTGTTCAAAGTTTCGTGTCATTATTTGTTTGCTGACGGACACGATACTGAGGAAACTAGCCCTTAACAGCCCCGCTGTAAAACTTCTTACATCTTCTTATATGATTGTATAAGGTTCTTGTATGTTCTTATACGATCTCATTTGACCATATGCGCTAATTGGACCAAGAGATTTCTTATATAAGTATGATCTTACACTAGGGGAGTTGGTAAGTATTAATATTGATAGAGCGGTACTGGACACGTATGAAGATAAAAGCTGCACAAAAAAAGATAGCCGCTTACAACTCCCTGTAACGCCCAATTAGAGCGCAGCTCTTGAGGAGAAGGAGGGAAGGGTACTGAGGGGAGCGTATACCCCTCCTCCCTCCTCCTCACCTCCTCATCCTGCCTGCTACTGCTCCCTCCGAGCGGCGTCGTCGTCGCCGTCGTCGTCTTCGTCGTCGTCGCGTGACCCCGGTGACGTCACGTGACCCCCTGAGGCTACGTGAGCCCGGTGACGTCACGTGACCCCTGAGGTCACGTAATCCATGTGAGGTCACGTGACCCCGGTGACGTCACGTGACCCCGTGAGGTCACGTGAGCCCGTGAGGTCACGTGACCCCGGTGAGGTTAGGTGACCCCCCTGAGGTCACGTGACCCCCATGAGGTTACGTAACCTCACGGGGGTCACGTGTCATCGTAATGACGGCATCGTCATCGTGATGGCGTCATCAGTGACGTCACATGACGTCATCGTGATGACGCCATCGTCATTGTCATTGTCACCGATGACGTCATCAGTGACGTCACCAGTGACGTCACGCGTCCCATAATGCACCGCGCGGTTACGCCGACGGCGATGGCGACGCCGCTCAAGCCGGAAACGGGTGCCTAAGAGCTACGCTCTAATAAAAGAACAATTTATAGTTATTTATGTCTAAGATAAGTAAGGCACATATGCTAAGTTGTTGGCGAGGACAAATATCATTCTTGCTTCGCGTAAAGTTTTAGGTTAGGAATTAGAATTTACAATATTCTTCGTATAAAAAACATGGGTATTTCTATAAGCTGTCACAAGTTCAGACAAGCAGGGCAAGCTCCTCCCACGATGCCCTACATTCTCCACTTTAGCAGAGTGAACATGGGAGAGGAGGCGAGTAGAAAGAAGAAGAGTGAAGGGGAGCCCAGTGGACAGGAGAATATTACAATCATCGCGAGCAAAATGCTACGTTGGAGGGGTTTGTCCTGCTATTCTTTACATGAAACAGGGTATAGTTGCCAATGTTTCGAATACTAAAACATGTGCAATGATGGTATTTTCTGCCAGACAAATTCTCACGTGCAATTTTCTCAGATTCAAAGTTACATAAAGCATTTTTGTGGGCCTGGATGAGCCGCAATGGACGCAATAACATTGATTCTTGTATATACTTTTGGTATTAGGCAGTAATTATGATTTCAATTTTCGGCTCTAATTAACTCTAACAACAAGTTGTCCCGGGAATGCTATATATTATGTCAATTGAATAGCATTGCCATACTGGGGAATCGTAAAGTCGTGAAATTACTTTTTTTCATTAGTATTTAAACGCAGGATTGTTTTGTTGATAAAATAAGTCTAATAATTTCATGCTAATATATCTTTCATTTTTCTAGAAACTCGTGTTTGTGCGAGTAGCAGGCAGACGTCTCAATATTTTTTGACGCCTGCTAAAATGCCGCAGATTATTTTAGTACTAGTAAAATTAAAACAAACACTTATCAGACATAATCAATAATACAATCTTAAAGGTATGAAATCCCGTTGTCATCTTAGGAAGATTTAGAAAGATCCAGGAATGGATGTTGATTTTATTATATGTTTTAAAGAGGAAGTCAGATCATAAAACAGGGGTCACGGTTGTACCGGCAACTTCTCTAGAGCACAAATTCATAATCAAGTTATTGTAAGCGCGCGCGTACCAATGCAACAAATTGTCAATGTTCGCAAATATATTCGAACCTCTGACCTGATGTTTGCTCAGGAACGATGACACTCTAGGTGCTATAATCGACAAAGTGCAGTTTTTTTTTTTGTTTTTTTTTGTTTTTTTTTTTGAAGAACAGGCAAACTATATACGAATATGTGCCGCAAAAAACGCCAGGGACCATTTTTTCCCCGTGTTTACGCTTGCAACCGTTTTGTCCGGGTTAATTTTGTCTGGGGTCATTCATTCTGGGGCCATTTTGTTCCGATTTCCTGAAAATGACCTTCAGAACATGGTAGAAACCATCATATTTAAGTGTGCTCGGTAAAAACACAAAGGCAGAAACCTGCGAGCAGTTTATAATGTTTGCGTCATTTATTTAACCAGATTCATCACTTCAAAAGAGCAAAGCTCATGAAACCTGGGGAAACGTTGCAGAAACCTAGAGAAAAACTGAACATATTTACAGTTTTAGCGGCAAGTTTTGACTTTTACTGAAAATATATGTGTCGTGACCATATACCTTAAAGAGCAACAAAACTATTCACCAGAACATTTGACATTCGCATCGTGTTCTATTGGTCTCGCAATAATTTTGCATTATACAAGGCGCCTCAATAAGGTCATCATTATATGTTTTTTTATGACTGGACATAACAATCGGATGCGACATTTTCCGTGATCACGTCTTACAGTTAAATGCGTTCAGTTGCTATAAAAACTGAGCTTCTACGGTTTTAATTTTGAAACTGTGGTAGTCGTATACTAGCGATCCGCAAAATCTTAACAATCAATACGATATATTTCTAGTAGAACGATAATAATAAATAAGCCTTAAAGGACGGGACAAATGTAGGAGCACACAGGACGGACGCTGTGTTTTCTTTCTATTTTTGTCCTGTCATTTTGCGTTGTCTTTCATAACGTCATTCAGCCAGCTACAAACCCAACAATCTACCCTTTTACAGTCTAATCCTAGTAGTTTCGAGATGTCAATTTATTCATCACGCGAGAACATATAAAAATATCATGTGACTGTTGTGACTGCACCTAGACATTTAAAATTGTATCTTGATGATGAGCGCTGTAAGTTGTAAAAATCACCACGCGCCAAACTATCTCATGGGATAGTTTGGCGCGTATAGTAAAATAAGAGTTGTCGATGAAATAATTCGCTTCAATATTGCGGGTTTTAAATGCTGTACGAAAGTGTCAAACGTATCAATGTTAAAGAGACTCTTCTAACATTCCTAACGAAAGGGTTAAATGAACCATGAACAGCTGTTCTTAAAACTGTATTTTTATATCACGACAATATGTTATGCTCTTTGCAGTCATGCATCAATGAAAATAATTGTGAACAAACAAAAAGTATAACACTTTCGTTAAATATTGGCTGACTTTTTTATGTAGACAGTATCTACTGTCGTTTATTTTTTCAATGAAAACTCATTTTTTTATGAACGAACTGCAATTTATTATGAAGGGTACTTGTCTTTAACGTGGGCATAATTTCTCCAGCCAAAAATTCGCATTGCACTAAAAAAAACTGTAGATGTCCTATTGGTTTCGGCCATAATGCATTTTTAGACAAACTAACATCGTTCGGCATGATTACTTTCTCAATTACTTATTAAATTAACTCTTAGGACGCAAATTTAATGGTATGGTCTTAATTAGAAACTTTGTGAGCATCAGCGAAAACCAAGAAATCAACGCACCTTACAAAGTATAAAGGATGCGGAGAATTTTACAGCGTTTTCAGAAACCGCCCCCTTTGGACTGGTTTTGAAGTTTCAGTTTCTTATCGGAACTGTTCTCTGGAGAACGGCGCAGCTTCCCCGTTGTCCAAGCTCTCAACTACCACGCGCCAATTTGGAATGAAAATAGTCACATCTAGCGCAAGTACTTTCTTATATTTCAATAATTTCTTAAATATAGAAGAAAAAAAAAGCTCATCCTCATTTTTTTCGCAAAATTATTATAAAAAGTCTGACAACCGATCGCTCAACCTGCCGACCCGGTAGCTTCAGGCCGCGTTTGATTTCACCTTCTGTCGCGGAACGCAACTATACAAACTGGCATTGACTCAGCAACAACCGGTCAAGCAGGGTGTGACGACGAAAATATAACAGCCGCTGAAACCTCAATAATGTTCGAGCTTTCTTCAGATAGATAGCACGGCAGGCCCTCTGAGCAACTCGCCTGCCCGTTTTTTTATTTTGTTTTTGTTATCGTCCGTACCTGTGAAACTAGTAATAATAAAAGATATAATCTTCAAAAGCCGTAAACTTATATTGTTCCGCACCCTCTTGACAGCAGATGGAGGGCCACTGGTCATTATTATGTGTGAGTACGACGCACTTCCGGAGATCGGGCATGCTTGCGGCCATAACCTCATCGCCGAGTGCGCTGTAGCAACCGGAATCGCCATGAAAAAAGCGCTTGAAAGTGACTCTTCCCTCTCTGGAAAGGTAAGAGATTGTTTTCGTCTTGTACCACAAAAAGCATCAGCCTGCGTTGAAAATAAAATGCTTCTAGCGAAATGTGGCTCCCTAGATTCGTGACAACTCGTTCAAGTATACAATATACCTACGCGGCATCTATTATGTGCCTTTCTGGCAAGTTGTTTTCTGATTTAATTGCAGTAATTACACTAGAGCACTGCATCGGCTGTTGCGGCCGATAAAACATGACGAGCCGGATTGCGGGAGGAAAAGTGCGTCTCCGAGTTTATCGACCGTTATTTACGCACAAGTGTGTGAGAGGAAGTGAATCCCCCCCCCCCCACGAGAAGCAGATAGCGAAACATTGGTGAGGCGTGGCGTTGCTCAAGATATGCTACATCCACCTTTGTTTATAATGAAAACAAACCATAACGCTTATAAACAAAACAAACATCACTCTTATAAAATAGAATCAGAAAGCCATTGTTTAGGGTCAGAGCATAAAGCAGAGCACTCATTGCAGCAAGCAGTTCAAGGCACTTGGACAAAGTTCCGATCATATGCAATCGCTGCAACGCTGACTCAGCGACCTTCTTGGGACTGGGGGTTGTGACGCACTTCTTGGGACACGGATCTCCGCTCGCTGTTGATCACAGGGTCTCGGTGTGTCGTTTGAGGCTGAAGCTAAAGTTTCGATTTCGTGCATGTCATCCTCGCTGTGGTCAGCAGTGTCAGAGTGAAAAGCTTCTTTGGTCGGCTGCAAGTGTTGTAGATTCCGCCGCACTAGTTTGCCGTCGGATATGATGGCGTTATATGATCTAGGAGGCCTGAAAGACTTCAGAACCTCCCCCTTCTTGACCCGGTCGGTGTCTCCTGGATCGAGGGGTACTAATGGACCCCTGTTACTGTCTGTTTCACTATGTTCATTCATTAATTTACTTCACCTTAAGGGTTCATTAAGGGCATTACATAAGTTGGTGACCAGGACCGACGTGATTGTCTGGTAACGTCGTTCGCAGCCTTGTGCCTTGAAGTACAGTGCGCTGTAATATGAAAGACCCACTGGGAGCGCGTGGCCAAGGCGGTGGCTGGCGGGGGTGCTGCGAGCGCTCCGGGCAATTCCATTCTGCTTCCAGGGGAGGACGCTCACTCGGGGCTCAAGTAAAGCGCAACGCGCTTATCACTTTGTGCTGAGCCCCAAGTGAGCGTCGTCCCCTCGAAGCAGAATGGAATTGCCCGGAGCGCTCGCAGCGCCCCCGCCAGCCACCGCCTCGGCCACGCTCTCCCAGCGGGTCTTTCATATTGTAGTGCACTGTACCTCGGCAGGTGGCGGACTTGATTTCAGTAAGGTGGTCTTGTAAGCAAGAAGGCCCAACCGGAAGTCTTGGTTCGCTTCAGTGGTCTTTCTTAAGATTCGCTTCACCGCCTGCACCCCTTTTTTCCGCCAGACCGTTAGATCGCGGGAATCCTAGACTAGAGGTGACGTGCTTGAATTTCTACGTTATGGAGGACGATGCAAAGTCGCGTCTTGAAAATTACGGGCCGTCATTGGAACACACCTCCACTGGTATGCCATATCTGGCAAAGACGGCACCTGTTAACTTGACGACAGTTTTTGAGGTGGTTTCTTTGAGCAGCTCGACCTCAAGAAAATTAGACAGGGTGTCATACACGCGTAAGTACGACCTTCCGCCATACTTGGAAATGCCTTCCGACCCGGTACCACGGCTGGTTTGGAACCGGGCACATCCTCAGAGGCTTTTGTGGCTCGCTGTATGCGTGTTTTCTGCGTACTGAACACGTTTTGACGAACGCTTCCATATCTGAGTTTATTCCGAGCCCAAAGAAGAGATGTCGCGCCCCCGCTTTGCACTTGCTTACGCCCATGGCTCCTTGATGGATTCTTTCTAACGGTTTCTGCTTCATCCTGGCTGGAATCGCTACTTTACAACCATTCAGGAGGACTCCCTTAGCTTGCAAAAGCTGTCCCTCAAACGATTTCCACTGGCCTTCGACAAGGTTTCTGGTTCCCAAGACTTGAAGCACACTTTTAAAAATTCGTCCTGGCGTGTTTCTTCAGCCAAACGCTTCCGTGTGGAGTCGCTGACGAGTGAAGAAACCACACTGACAGAGCGTACTTCTACGTCATCGTTGTTGTCGCCGTCACCCGTGTCGCCTCTTACCGTGGCAAATGAGGGCATGTCGGCCAGGAGGAGCTGCTTTCCTGGAACAAATTTGAAATTTCCATTTATGTCGTAACGCAGAAACCGTAGAACGAAACGTTGCAACCTTGGCGGCATGTCGCCAATCGCAAGATAGCGATCAAAGGGCGATGATCTGTCTCGACGGTAACCTTCCGGCCGTAAATAAAGTGGTGAAATCTTCCACAGCCAAACGCGGTGGCCTTTGTCGCGTTTTCTATTTGCGAGTATCGCTGCTGTGTTTCCGTGAGTGTTCGAGAAGCGTCTGCCACCGGCCTCCACGTGTCGTTGCGCTACTGCAGCAACGCCGCTCCGACGCCATTTTGTTACGCATCACAGGAAACATTGGTTGCTTTTGCGGGGTCGAATACTGCTTGCTTAGGCTGCCACACAGTCGCTTCCATTCCATCGCGTGACTGGCCGTCCATTCAAACGCAGTGTCTTGCTTGATCAAACTTCTCAGAACTGTTGTTCTCTGAGCCAAGGACGGTAACAACTTGGTGAAATAATTGACGTCGCCAAGCAATCTTTGAACCGTTAGCTTGTCGTCCGGCGCTGGCAGTTCCAACACACACTTGATCCGCAATGGGCATTGCCTGATGCCTTATTTGCCCATTACGTGTAATAGAAAGACAATCTTCTCGACACCGATGACGAAATTATCACGGTTATAAGTCAATCCGGCGCGTTCGGTCGCACGCAGCACCAAGCTCAGACGTTCGAACACTGCGTAATGCCGCGGCGGGAAGATATTGAAGCTGAGCTGTCACGAGAAAAAATGTTTACGCGCCTTGATGCGAACTCAGGTTTCCATCAAATCCCCCTTCCGACAACACGTATCGGCTGTTGCGGGGAAGAAAGTAGAAAGTAGGTCGGCGAGTTTAATGACCGCCATTTGTACACACGTATAGAGAGGGAGTGAATCCCCTCACCATGAGAAACCGACAGAAAACAAATTGCTGTCACGTGGCGCTGCTCAAGAAACAATACAAGCAACAAGGTATATCGTGTTATTTTTGTGTCTAGTTGACAACAAGACAGCGTGTATGTGCTCACTTACTAATGCTCCGAAGTGATTGAATAAAAAGCGCACACAGCGTAGGTGAATTTTATATACTAAGCGAACTAACCAAAGCGTCATCCACTTAACAGCCATTCATATCAAATGGGATAGCCTGCCAGCATTAGCCATTTCTTGCCTATATCGTAACAGTCTAGTAGATACCAGAAACAAACCTACCTGCATATTTAGGACTTATTCGTAAGTTTTTGGTTTCCAGCAATTGTCTAATCACGGCGAAAAATTATTTGTCTTTTGTAACAATTATCTTTGGCGAATAATTATTTCAGTTGAGAAAAAATGAAGCTTAAAATCCAGCACACTAAATCGAAAACCAAGGTTTGCATAAAGGAGCCGATTTGTATTATTATGTTTCACACTTGGAAACCTTTTCCAGGTTGTAGTGCTTGGCACTCCTGGAGAAGAAGGAGGTCAAGGAAAGTTTTACCTCCTCCGAGATGGCGCCTTCGATGGCGCGGACGTCGCGTTAATGGCGCATCCGTTCACCAAAAATATTTCAAATCCTGTTACAAGTGCTCTGGCTCAGGTAAACCTTTAGGAACTGATGCCGTTTGTCGCTAGGCTTGAACAATTTTATTTTTGGTTTATAACTCTGATTCTGTTTGTTTTTTTTAGTTTATTTTTCGTCAAATTTGGAGGGTGTCATTCAGAGTTCATTTCAGGCACGTATCCAGGGGGGAGGCCCATGGGGCCCGGGCCACCCCCGAAATCTTCCATTTTGCTGGGACCTCCTCTCCCCCCTCCCCCTCATACAGCATTTTGTCATGAGCGCCCCCCCCCCCCCCCCCCCCGAAACAAAATCCTGGCTACGTGCCTGGTTCATTTATTGATAAAAATTGGAAGTTTATAATTTCTTTTAGATATCCGTTTCCCACAAATTGAAAGTTTAATCTTAATGCGTTCTCTTTTTTTTTGTAAATTCATAAGCACTATTAATAAAGTCCGGACACAAACATGCCCTAAATTCATCAGAACCCACTTGTATGAAAGGATATATTTCTGCAGCTGCATTTGGCATTGGCGCCATGGGTGTTGGCAATACTTAGTATCCCACGACAATTATTGCAGAGAAGTGTTACCTCAATAACGGTCGATTATTTGAAAAAACTAAACAATTGGACGTAGTCGCTCGAAAGCATATAAGCCTTAGCTGTCCTCCCCCTGCATTCATATCTACGGATTCGTATCTCTCACTGTCATAAAATCACTACTCATCCTTCCGCTGAGAAACACAAATAGTATGGTCCAAAATGGAAACATATAAGGAATGGCTTTTGCCGAGACCCGGTTGTACCGACACCAGTTTTTCTGGACGAACCTTGAAGAGCTAAAATGTAAACCCCCATTTGTCCGTAGTACGAGATTTAAAAGGCAACTGAGGTGGTTTCTCTAAAGGACCACTGATCATGCTCTTTTATAAATTTAATTTGTAAAACACCGTCTTTTCCTATTTTTGCTTTTTGTTTTCGGGTCATGACCTCGAAATTTTGAGCATTTTCTAATAAATCCGAATTGACGAAATTTTACTGGCGAGTTTTTTTTTTTTTTTCAAGATATTTTTGTTTCGTTTATGAAAAAATGCAAAACCATAATTTATAACACATATTGATTTCTTTGCAAGCTACCACCGGCTGTGCTTTGTTCCAGTAACCGCTATAATTTCAAAGAAAGTTATTTATGTTTTGCCATAATTACAATGACCCAACGAAGACAAAATGATCAGTACAAATTTTGCGTCCGGTGAAGCGAGCTCCATAACAAACTTGTCTAAGCAAACTCTCGCGATATTAGGTGCTTCTGAAACAATGTGGTGAGTTGGGACAGTTGGTATTGACACGCCATACTGCAAAACCGCGCACAAACGAGAGGACAACAGGAGTAAAAAGAGACCGTGTATGTTGCATGTGTTGTCCTGCCCCTTGTGCGCTGTTTTACATGCGCTTTTTATGTTGTGGAGCCTCTGAAGATTACTCTCTACTACGTATGGCTCTCGTATTCACTCATACACTCTAAAAAATAGGGGGTGTACTGGGATACTCCCCTTGACCCATATGTAACTCCCCAAAACTACACTTCGTCGTTCTGTCCACTGACGTCGAGCTGGCGATACCAACTTTTACGAGCGGCTTGATAGTCGAGCGATACAACTTATTAAAATAGCTAATTTACTCATTAAAGGTTACACTAAGACAATCAAGGTTTTTTTGGACCTGCTGCAAAACCTCAGTAATTTTTTTGACGTCAGTGGACAGAACAACGAAATGTAGTTTTAGGGAGTTACCTATGGAACAAGGGGAGTGCCCCTGTACACCGCCTATATTTTAGAGTGTAATAGCCAGCAGAGGAGTGTTCACGTGCCTACGTTTGTGGGTCTTTATGAATTACCATAAATAGCGCACGATTCGTCATTGAATATGGCGTTTGTGGGATCATAAGATGTGCATCCTTGACATGTTGCTTAGTGCTGCTTATAAAAAAGCGCCAAGATTTTCTTTGTGTTTGACTATTGGGTACAATGTATGATTGAAATAAATTACGGCGTCTATAGCCTTTCGGCTCAACTATTACACATATGATTGGTCTTTCAGTGACATCATTCATTGACAAATATGACTAAAATAAACAGTTTCACACCCACTACGTAATACTATATTCGTGAGGCGTACGTAAATATTCAAAAAGTGTTTGTACAACGTTTCGTCTGGTTTCGCTAGATTAATTAAATTTGATTATGTAAACGACTTAATTTTCGCGAAGACCTTATTTTCGCGAATTCCCTGAATCGCCCGCAATTCGCGAAAAATAGGTCTCGCGAAAACTTCTGGTAAAATCGCTAAGCACATTGGAACCTATATTGAGATCACACCGCATCGCAAAAATTAGAGCCCGCGAATTATTCCAAAACTTAAGCTTTGACCTAAGTCGCGAAATATTGAGCCCGCTATAAATGAGCCGTTTACAGTTTTTTTTTTTTTTTTTTTTATTCATCCCGCACTGTTTTAAGAAAAAGTGAGAATTCTACTTGAACGATTAGTGTTGGTGTTTTGACGTCCCTCTTTACAAAATAATGAAAGTTAATTTAGCATTGTATTTTTCATATCCAGGTTAAATCGGTTGTAGAGGTATAACTGGAATATGGTTGTTATAGCCATGAGCAACAGCAAATTATTCTACCTGCAGCGTAAACAACAGTGATGCAGTTTAAACTACGCTCTCGTCGTATTTGTTATTTTTTCTCTTTTTTTGGTTCTTTTTCTATTGCGTTGAGTAACTGTCGTCGCACGGTGCTGCTCCCCTCGAGACTTAGTGAGTGCAATCACGATACGAGGAGGTACCAGAGTGACATATTAAAAATAAATACAAATCAGAATGCCAGAAAATCAATTCAGAAGTCTCTGGATATAGAACAAAGACGAAGACGTGCTGCTGACGTTGCTAATTATAATAACTATCGGCTGAGTCGAATGACGACACATGTATATATCCAGTAGCTAGTACGGATGTAAACATCCCAGTCAAAAGGTCAAGTAGGCACAATTCACAAGAGCAGAATACCTCGCATAATCATCAAGTATGTTTCTTCGGTGTCTTTGCAAATATGTAAAACGTAAATGAATACCAAAACCCAAATTATAAAGCAAATTTCTGTACTTTGCCGTGTCTCGCAAATGAATTCTGGAGTAACAGCGGAGGTGCTGCACACACTGCAGCACAGAGAGTACACACGTTGTCATGCGCCATTCGAAATTGATCAAAGGTGCAAACACTACACTGGCACCTGACGTCCCGGTGCCCTGGGAAAGATTCCACGCTAAATTTACCAAATACATTTTTTTTTTTTTTGCGTCAAATTTCGCTTGCCGCAGCGTACACTGTACACGCACCGGATCCGCCGTAAAACGTCGCCAATAACGCCGATTTCTGCATAAACGCTTCTGAAAATAACGGACCTTGCGATTGTGAAAATCAACGTGAAGGGGCTGCCTCCATTTTAGTTGTGTTTCATAGTAGACATGTAGTTGAGCAATAAGGTCATGTTCTCTAGGCCGCCAACATAACTGTACACGTTTGGTGAAAAACACCAAATGATGGAACATGACGCATCGTTCATGAACGATGAAAACTCGTGAGAATGCGATGAAGGTTTGACGTGCCAAGATTTTCCAGGAGTGCCTTTCTAGAATGGTACGTAAAGATTAAAAGACACAGCACCCATTTAAGATAAAAAAAAGGTGAGCGCATGTTGCTTGTGTAGCGTAAATTATAATGTCGAGGTCTATAAAGAAAAATATAAAAAGCCAGTAACAAAGGTCGCCACTGAAAAAGAAGCTTATGCTAAATTTATAGAGCGAATTCCTCTCAGCAGAAAACCAAAAGTTGAATTTAACTTTTCCCCTAGACTAATGTTGTTTTTGTTGTTCATTAAATACGGTGCCAATTTATTCGTGGTTGGCGATTGAAATTGATCGAGTCAAAAATAGCTCACGAGTCTGTTTTCTCGTCAAATTCGCAAAGCTTCTCGTGACGTACGAGGGCAAACCCGCCCATGCGGGGGGTGCCCCTTGGGATGGAATCAATGCCTTGGACGCCGCCGTGGGAGCCTACGTCAACGTATCCATGTTGAGACAGCAGATGAAGCCCGATTATAGGGCCACAGGTAAGACACCCTTCTGAGCCTAGCTACCTGCTGAGCGTAGCAATAGTTTTGGACATTCCTAATTTCTCGATTATTTCCTCGTTTTGATTAAAGTATTGGTGGCTTCATGTTCAGCTTGTACTGGGAGAAAATACGTAAGAACTGTAAATTGACATAGAGTATATTGTGCTCTCAGGTAAACATTGTATCAGTACGAGCATCCTAGTTAATTAGCGTAGTACGAGAAACACATTAAAAAAAATTTGCAGATATGTTAGAACATTTCTTGTCCTATATCTACGCATCTTTATACAGATTTTTATACGAATCTCGATGCTCACTATACCTCTCATACCTGTCCTTGCTTGTGGAAAGGCGTAAATCTGAAATGTCGTCTAGTTCCCTGCTACGAGAGCGTTCAAACTTCTGTTCCCTTGCTTGCACGAATAGGACGTTCACTAAATTTTATTATCTTTTGACACGTTGACTTTGGCAATGTCGGCTTTTGTTGAAGGATTATAAATTCAGAAAAATCACCTCTCTAAGCCCAATTTATAATGTTGGAACAATCAAAGATTCGATTAGACTCGCTACAAAAAGCTCTGTTTAGGGTTTAAAATAATTTAATTTCGCACGACACTTTCAGACATGCAATAAATAAACGTACTTGAGTAAGCTGCTTGGAAAACTCATCATGTAGACTCCGGGATTATGTGAATAAAACAGTGGAAACATGGCGACAAATCACTAAAAAATTAGATTTTAACCGTCTCTGTATTTGCTTTACCGCTGCTTCGTTTCCACTCTAAGCCTAAACTAAAAACAAATATCCGCCCATCTGGTTTCCAGCGGAGTAATCGCAGAGTCAATGACACTTGTCTAGGTGGGAGCACAGCCACTTATGCTTCCCAAAATATGTGTTTTCATAACGCAAATGGTTTGTTTTTTGCGGTGCTCCTCTGGAGTCTGCTTCGAAATCCGATATCATTAAGATGTTTCTTCTCGATCCCTCATTCAGTCTTTGGTCGTAGCAGAACGAGCCCGCCTCTCTTCTCTTTTCCTAGCCCACAGCTATTCTCTCATTTCCAGCGTCTGATTCTTCAACGATCTCGCTGAGCCTCAGTGGGCCGCCACTTCTGTTCAGCCATGTCCTTTTCAGTCGGCTCCTTCTCTTTGCAGATAGGGTAAAAACACAGGCGAGCTGGTAACGATTTTTACGTATATATGAGAACCCATATAGGAGGATCTTGACGTATATATAAGAGCGGTCATTCTTCAAATAAACTAAAAACTGTGTTTGAGAACTCTGTTTTTTGTTTTTCGTTTTTTTTATTATTTTTTGTATAGTTCCGTGTCTCTCGTTACTATGAAAGGTCCTGTTTGAGAGGCATTGCTAAGACGACAAAGAGCACTTCCAGCAAGCTCATGTCTTCAATAATTGGTTGGATGAATGGATGAACTATCTTGGCTATTCCCTTTTTATAGAGCAGTAGTTTACGCAACCTAGCCTAGAAACATTTACACTCATCCGCTTTTAATTTTTCTATATATTTTGTTTCTCGTTGAACCACTCGAAATACCAGTTTTGTGCATTATCAAAATTACCAAGAGCTCTTCCGCCAATCTTGGATCCTCCTGTTTGTGATTGTAATTCTTTATTCCTCCGCAATTCCATCCTCGCCAGCAAAACCGAGTGCTCCGAACAAAACCGTTACACTTTTATGGTCGGCAGGACGAAGACGAGCATACTTCAGAACTACACGTTCAAGCGCACGCTGTTACTATGGTACGCGGCGCATACGTGTCTATCTCTCGATATTACGCCCTATCTGTTTTTGTATTTAACACTCCGTTATCGCCTCGAACATAAAGAAAACGTTTCCCGCGAGTTATCAAACACGGGTTCCTTTCTTATGTTATGTTTGTGTTATTTGTACATTTCTGAATCATATTTGTTGCATTCTTTCTTCAGATATTTTCGTATCTGCTTCTTTTACCTTTTTTTTCCTTTGAAATAGTGCACTTAGTTTCCTACCTAGTGTTTAGGTATTTGAATATCAGCTTTCGGCTTCGGTTTGTTCATTTTGCGTATAACAGATTCACGCATAATTGCCCGAATAGTTTCTATGATTACCACGCGTCCTCCATCGCAGCTAAATTTCGTTTAAATTTAAATGTACTAATTGCCCTTCCTCCAAGGATTATCATCCCCAACATACCGTCCGAGAGCCAAACTGTCCTCGCTTCTTAGTCGAATTTCCGATCCCAATTAAACTTCCGACCTCGTGCACAGTACGGCATTGCCAAAAGATAGTCCAAGCACTATCACTCCTTTCCCCATATCCCCAAACACTTCATTTCTTTTTTTATATAATTGTACAGTGCCTCGAGTCTCATCATAGCTGGATTTATTCTCTCATTGCTACTTCTATTTTATTCGGGTTCCGTCTAGATATTTCCTTCACCCATTGAGCAATATACCTCCGCATTTTGATATTTCTACCTGGTCTATTACCAATGCCTAGTATGTTCGGGGATTTCCTATTTTCATCGTTAAGCACCATTACTCCAGACTTGTCAGTACTAAAGCTCAGGCCCAGGTTCGCTCCCTTCCTCTCCGCATATACGAGTTGGTTCCTGCAATGTATTTCAGATATATGCCACGTGTACTATATACGATAATCCATTTTCAAAGTTTGCCCTTTGTTTGGAGCTGCGTATCCCCTGTACAATGGTGGAGACAAAACGCGAGCTTGGTGTGTTCGATTGCGCCTCGGTTTCGCAAAGCCTTTTACAGCGCGAGCTTAACTCGGAGCTATCCGCTGGTGCCACTTGCATGATCTGCGGTGTTTGTTGGCGAACAAAATGTTAACGCATTTATTAACTACCCCTTCACATGACCCCCCCCCCCCCCCTTACCCCGCCCTTTTAACGGAATGGTTGGGTGTCGGGCTCACATTCCTCAGGTTCAGGGTCTCGACCCTCCAGCGGGGACCTTAGGAAAGTTGTGATGACTTCTCAATTTATCCACTGATCACTCTGTTGCGCATGCGCATTCGTTTCGTGTAACAGAGCAGATTTTTCCCCGGAGGGGTTGCTGGAAGAAATGCAATGGCAATGAAAATGCGTTATTATTTAAAAAAAAAAGTATTCGCTGAGATACTTAGCAAAACAAGGGTACCCGCTCACAGTAGCCTCGCAGACGTTACAAGAAAAAAAAAAATATGTCAAATTTCTACGCAGCTATGTTGTTTCCAGACACCAGACGACTACGTTCACGGCACCCTTCATCGGATAGTTTAACGCCTACCCCCTGTAGACTTACTTAATCGTAGTTCCTAGATGACCTCCGCCACGGTGCCTGGAACGCGTCTCCGACTGGTGTGCTTACCGCGCCCTACAAAGTGGTCCCTCAATTTCCGCCTGATGGCGTCATAGATGTGTCATGCTGCTGCCGGTCGCGATCCTGGCGGCGTCCCAACAGCTGCGGTGTATGTGGCAGACGCCTTTACTCCTGCAGGTCGCTCTCCAGTGTGGCAGTCCACGGAAGCTTCGGCAGCCAGAAGTTGGGACGCCGTGACGACAGCGACATTCGCGTTCGGTTGTGCTACTCGCAACTTCTTGTTATCATTTCTAAATTCTACGACAAGCCGCCAGGATCGCAATATTCAACCGCATGACTTCTTCGGCCTTCTGCGACGTCATTTGTGGCCACAAATACCATGTAAGCCAATACTGGCAACTCCCGCGGATGGCGGGCGAAAAGTGATCGCAGCGCCCCTGGCGAGCTCGGAGTCTCCGCTAGCAGACGAATTCTCTAAAACGCATTGGTGTTGCCTATCTCCGTGCGAGGTGACCAATGAAAAAAAAAAAATTGTCACAGGTATTCGCTGCTTTAAATGTTAAAAAGTAGGTTGCACCTCATGAGTCAAGGACATTTTCTTCGCGATGGAAAGATGTTACAGCTTGTAGGGTGCAAGTTTCGGGCTTTCCTGAAGAAAACACTCTGTCAGAACTTACGTCTGCCAGGCAAGACACGAATGTACCTTCACCCTGTTTCTTTGAAAATGATAATGCAAAAAATATTTTAGAACATTGCTACGTTTCAACTTTACTATGCATATCAATCAATTCGTGTTGTTTTTTTTTTTTTTTTTTTTGTTGCAATTTCAATTTCTCATGAATGTATTGTTTAAAATCGTTTCGTCGAATAGGCGAGCTAGCTATATCCCGAACGTCTCCAGATGAAGAAGCAAAAGGCAATTTCGAACCACGTACCTTACTGCGATGTCAGTATGCTCTGGAAAAAGACGATTGTGCACATACAAATCTGTCGCTATTACTGAAACTAATAAAAGCGGAGTGACAAAAAAGAACACCCGATAAACGGTCGTGCACCTCCTTCCATTTTTCAAAGTCTGCTTTCTCTTTATGTTTGAGGCGACGCTACGCCGCCGCGATCTTTCTTCCGACTGCGTTTATGTTTTTTGTTTGCTTTTTTCTTTCTTGTGCTTACTTGACAATCGAACCATCGCGTATATTGCTTTGCTTTGATTTGATTTGATTTTGGGTTTTAATGGCGCAGCGGCTGCTAAGGCCATAGTGCGCCAGAACAATGGTAGAAGAAAACTGCGGTGCTATTTAGTTAAAGGTGAGGCATATCGGAGTTTAAAATCTTTCATGAAATGCAGATAATACGGAGAAAATCCACTAACTTAAATATACTGTAATAAGCCAATGCTGTTTAGGAAGTTAAAAACTTGGGTATGAGGAACAAGAGGCTCCTCTCCCAGCAAAAGGGCAGGGTGGAATGGGATCTGTTCCCTGAAAAACCGTGAGAAGTTGGTGCGACGCTCCTCATGATATTTCGGACATTGAATGAAATAGTGCAAGACGGAGAGTGTTTCATCACATTCTTCACACATTGGAGCATCCTCTGCTCGCAGAAGGAAGCCATGTGTGAGGTGAGTGTGACCAATTCTCAGGCGACAAAGAACAACTTCATAAAAACGCTCGTTATGTCGGCAACTGGCCCATTCAGAAAGAACAGGTTTCACGCAATGGAGTTTATTATGGACTTCAGTATCCCATTCCTCCTGCCATTTCTTTTGAATTGACTTTTTCAATGATGACCTGTAATCCAAGTATGGGATGCAGGTAACTTCTGTGTCCATGTCCTGACATGTTCTAGCAGCCTTATCGGCCTCCTCATTTCCGACTATACCGACGTGGCTAGGGACCCAACAGAAATTAATGGTGATGTTGGAGTTTATGGCAGCTGCAATCTTGTTGCGTATTTGCAGAATAAAAGCATTTTTTGACCTATCTAGGGATGCAAGTGCACAGAGTGCACTGAGAGAGTCTGCGAAAATCACGGCGGCCTTGATATTCCTTTTGATGATAGTATCCACAGCTACCAGTAGGGCATATGACTCTGCAGAAAAGATGGTTGCTTGGTTGTTGAGCCGCTTTACAATACTGCATGACGGCCCGACTACAGCAGATCCAACGCTGCTGCTCCCCTTTGTTCCATCCGTGTAAAACTGGACGAGGTTCCTGTAGTTTTCGGCGATTTGGAAGAATTCTTGCCTAAGATCTTCCGCTGGTACCTTCTTCTTGTCGTACTTGGAAAGAGAAAAATTAATCGGAATAGGTGCGACGTTCCAGGGTGCAACTGGGCTAGGCAACGTTGCTACCGGACTCGATAAGTCTATTGCAAAATTCGTGGCCGCAGATTTAAGGCGCAGGGGAAAAGGAGGTACAACAGAGGGTTTGTTCTGATATGTCCTATTGCCGCGAGCGCAGCTAACTACGTAGGCAGCGCGCTCGTGGCCTAACGGTTATCGCGCGTGCCTTCCACGCAGAAAGCCCAGGGTTCGATCCCTGGCAGCGCCGCGTCTTTTATTTATTCTTCCAATTTAGATTTCTGGTAATTTCGAGAACCGTGTTGCTCGTTCTAGGTTAGAATGTTCTGCGCGCCGAATGTTCCAGGCTGAATGTTCCAGAGCCCACGCGTGCACAAAAGGGGCTCCGCGTAACCAACCGGACTCAGTTTCGCCCCAGCGTTCGACTCTGCTGTCACGCCGACCTCGACGCCCGCGACGCTCTGTTCTCTCTGCTGTTATCGTTTTTCCTTTTGTTTCTGGGCACAAGTTCGCCCCATTAAACGTTTAGTTTCTTCAGTTATGTTCGCCTCATCAATTGTCATTCGTGACATTTTGGTGGAGGTGCGGGGTACGCACTCTATGTTTCTCAACCGTACCCCTCCGAGGACCTGTTCGGCAAGTCCCACTCCAAGTCGTCGACTCGTGGAAGAGGCAGGGCCTCGGGCAAGCCAGCGTCTGCAAGGACAACGCCCTGGGTTTGGACCACTACCGGACAAAACAAAGAAGCAACCGAAGCCGACGATGAACTCCACGGCCCAGTCGACGGAAAACCCCCAAGCAGGACCGTCCTACGTCTTCCTGCCTGTGCCCGTGTGCCGACGCCATTTCACGGTAAAATCTACGAGGACGTAGAAGACTGGCTGCAGAACTACGAACGTGTGGCCCGCTACAACGCGTGGACGGCAGAACAGCGCCTCCAAAACATTTACTTCGCACTGGAGGGAACGGCAAGACAATGGTTTGAGAACCACGAGGCTTCCCTCACGACGTGGGAGACATGCGTGGAGGAGCTAAAGCGCACCTTCACAAACCAACACCGACGTCAACGAGCCGAGGACATCCTTCAAAGAAGATGCCAAGGTCTGAACGAGAGCGTGACAAGCTTCACTGAAGATGTCCTGCGCCTGTGCGCCCGTGCCGACCCTGGAGCCGCCGAAGACAAGAAGCTGCGCGTCCTCATGAGAGGCGTGAAAAGCGATATTTTTGGCGGCCTCGTTCGCAATCCACCGACGACCGTAGATGAATTTGTTGCTGAGGCAACAAACATTGAACGAGCGCTGTCGGCCAGGGCGAGTCATTATCAGAGAGTCGCCGGCGTAACTGCCACCTCAACTCTTCCATCTTCCCTCCCTGACCTCGGCGAAGTCGGCATCGAGAACCTTCGGGAGGTCATTCGGGATGTGGTCCGAGAAGAACTGAAGCGGTTGCTCCCTTCTCCAGAACGACCCGCCGCTGTTTCAATCGCCGAGGCTGTTCGCGAGGAGGTACACCGGGCCCTCTTGCCAGAGGTCCCCGTCGCAGTGGCTCCCGAACGGCCGGTCTTGACCTACGCCGCCGCCGCCAAGAGAGAACCTCCCGTCGCAGCACACTACCAGCCAGCTCCCAGACGTGAGGCACCGGCGCCGCAGTATGCTCCACGCCCAGAGCAGCGTGGTGCGAGGAAGACCGACATTTGGAGGACGGCCGATCGACGCCCCCTGTGCTACCACTTTGGTGAAGCGGACCACATCTACCGACGATGCCCCTACCGCCAGCTGGGCCTACGAGGGTTTGCGCCCAACGACCCTCGACCACGTCTTGGAGAGCGACCTCGGGACAGCGAGGATTACCTCCGCCGCTCTTCGTCTCCTGAGTCGTCTCCCCGCCGGGTATTCCGTTCACCATCTCCTCGACGCTCGCCATCGCCCTTCCGCCGGTCTCGCCGAGACAGCCTGTCACCCATCGCTTCCCGCCGGGAAAACTAGGCGCGGCAATGCCGGGAGGTGGCGTTGCCGATGGAGAACGATGCCAAGATCCTCCAAGATCGTCGGAGCTCTCCCACTCTAACGCCGCAACGCCCCGAAACGACGTTTCTGCAAGAGTGTCGAATAACCTCAACGTAATCATCACGGCCGCCTTCGGAAAGCTACGACGTCGTGGGACGGACCGCAGATACGAACCGCCGGCGGACATCTCATCACACCTGTCGGCAGGTGCACAGCGCGCGTTGAGATCCACGGCGAAACCTGCCCTGTGAAGTTCGTCATTCTGCAAGACTGTTCGAGGGACGTCATTCTCGGAACGGACTTCTTGTGCGAATACGGCGCCATCATCGACCTTGCGGAGAATAAGTTGACGCTTCGGAAGCCTGTCTCATCGGCAGAAAATCCCAAAGCAACGTTAGCTACAGTCCGAGTCCTTGCCAGCCATGTAAACCTGCCGCCGCTGTCGAGTGTCTTTGTACCCGTCGGGACCGAAGAAGCCACCTGCGGTGTAGCACTGTTGGAAGGAAGCGTCCAACTTCTCGTTGGACGAGGGATTGGCATTTTGAGAGGCGTAATCGAGATCCAGGACGGGTGTACCGTAGCCCTTGTCACCAACTTCCGGCAAGAGTCGCAGCACCTTACAAAGGGTACAGCTGTGGGCTTCGTCGAGGAAATTCCGGACTCAGCCGCGATCGCCGTGATCTCAGAAGACGCTTCTCCGGCGCAGCACAAGAAAACCACGCCGTCAGAGCTTGACATCGACCCGTCCCGCCCAGCCCCACAACGACGGCAACTCAGTGACCTTCTCGCCGAGTTCAGTGAGTGCTTCTCCACGTCGTCGAAGGTGCGCCAAACGACGGTTGCGAAACATCGAATAATCACTGATGACGACGCTCTCCCTGTGCATCGGCCACCGTACCGAGTCTCCGTGAAAGAAAGGGAAGTTATCCAGAAGCAAGTTCAGGAAATGCTTGATGACGACATTGTCCAGCCCTCAAACAGTCCGTGGGCTTCCCCAGTAGTCCAAGTGAAGAAAAAAGACGGAACCCTGAGGTTCTGCGTGGACTACCGCCGGCTGAATGCAGTAACAAAGAAGGACGTCTACCCCCTGCCCCGCATCGACGACACCCTGGACCGGCTGCGCCACGCCCGATACTTTTCGTCGATGGACTTGAAGAGCGGGTACTGGCAGATTGAGGTCGACGAACGAGATCGTGAGAAGACGGCCTTCGTCACACCGGACGGACTGTATGAATTTAAAGTGATGCCGTTCGGGCTGTGCACAGCGCCGGCAACCTTCCAGCGCGTTATGGACACCGTCCTTTCCGGCTTGAAATGGCAGAGCTGTCTCGTCTACCTCGACGACGTTGTCGTGTTCGCAACCGAATTCGACGAGCACCTCAGACGACTGCGAGCCGTGCTACGGGCCTTCAAATCTGCTGGGCTGACACTCAAGCCTTCGAAGTGCCGGTTCGCCTATGGAGAGCTCAAATTCCTGGGCCACGTCGTGAGTGCTCAGGGTGTAAGCCCTGATCCTGCAAAGACGTCCGCTGTCGCCGAATTCCCCAAGCCATCGGACAAGAAGGCCGTCCGTAGATTCCTTGGGCTGTGCGCCTACTACAGGCGTTTCGTGCGTGACTTTGCGCAGATTTCTTCACCGCTGACGAATCTGACGAAGGACGACGTGCAGTTCCAGTGGGGAGAAGAGCAAGAACAAGCGTTCGACCAACTCAAGCGAAGGCTGCAGTCGCCCCCTATCCTCGGACATTTTGATCAGTCGGCGGAGACAGAAATACACACGGACGCCAGCAATACCGGTCTCGGTGCGGTGCTCGTTCAGCGACAAGAAGGGGCAGAGAGAGTAATTGCTTACGCAAGCCGGGCGCTGTCTAAGGCAGAACAAAATTATTCAACGACCGACAAAGAATGCCTTGCTGTCATCTGGGCGATCACCAAGTTCCGTCCGTACTTGTACGGTATCCCGTTCCGCGTGGTCACAGACCACCACGCCCTCTGCTGGCTCGCAAACCTCAAGGACCGTCAGGACGCCTTGCTCGCTGGAGTCTGCGACTGCAAGAATTCGACGTAACCATTGTGCACAAGTCTGGCCGCAAGCATAATGACGCCGACTGCTTGTCTAGGGCCCCAGTCGAATCTCCACCTGACAGCACCGACGACGATGATGACGCTCGTTTTCTCGGAGCAGTTACAGATACCGACATGGGAGCACTTCAACGAGACGACCCGGAGCTTCGCGCCGTGATCGACCACCTCGAAGGTCAAGGAAGTTCCGTTCCGCAAGTCCTGGCCCGAGACTTGTCAAGCTTCGTTCTGCGGGGAGGTGTGCTCTTCAAGAAGAACTTCGGAACCAGCAACCCTGCCTGGCTGCTGGTTGTGCCTACCAGCCTGCGAGAAGAAATCCTTTAAGCATGCCACCACGACCCGACGGCTGGACACCTTGGCTACAGCAGGACGCTTGCCCGGATTCGTGACAAGTACTACTGGCCAAGACTCCCGAAAACCGTCCATCTGTACACACGGTCGTGCCATGAGTGCCAACGACGTAAGAAGCCTCCGACAAAGCCAGCAGGACTCTTGCAGCCGATATCTGCCCCGACTACGCCCTTCCAGCAGGTCGGAATGGATTTGCTCGGGCCGTTCCCAACATCGACGCAAGGGAACCGGTGGATTATCGTCGCGACCGATTATCTTACACGATACGCTAAGACGAAAGCCCTTCCATCGGAAACAGCGGTGGAAGTCGCCAAGTTTTTCGTCGAGTCCATTCTCCTTCGACACGGCGCACCTGAAGTGCTGATCACAGATCGAGGGTCATCTTTCCTGGCACAGCTGACTGAAGAGGTACTTCGGCTCAGTCACACCAGCCATCGACGAACCACTGCTTATCACCCGCAGACCAACGGGCTAACAGAGCGGCTCAATAAGACCATCGCCGACATGATCTCCATGTACGTCGACGTGGAGCATAAGACGTGGGACGAGGTGTTGCCGTACGTTACATTTGCGTACAACACAGCGGTACAAGAAACCACAGGAATGACGCCGTTCCAACTGGTGCATGGCCGGACGGTTACGACAATGCTGGACGCCATGCTGCCTCACGTGCCAACCGACGATGGCAACGACGACGCTCAACTGATCTCTCAACGCGCGGAGGAAGCTCGTCAACTGGCAAAAATCAAGATTCAAAACCAACAGCGAGTCGACGCACGCCGGTATAACCTTCGTCGCAGGGACGTTCATTTCCAACCCGGGGACCGGGTATGGGTGTGGACACCGATTCGGCGCCGCGGTCTCAGCGAGAAGCTTCTCAAGCGCTATTTCGGACCGTACAAAATCATCCGACGCCTCGGCGATCTGAACTACGAAGTTCTACCCGACGGAACGCGCCCATCTGCAAGACGCCAGCCACGACCCGAGGTGGTGCACGTCGTCCGGCTCAAGCCGTATTACGAACGATAGAACTTTGGACTCTCGTCAAAGAGTGAACTGGGAACTGTGAAGTGTGGCTCGCGACTCTGCTATCTTTTTGTTGTGTATTTGTGTTTTACCTTTGTGGTGCATCGGGACGATGCACGTTTTTTTAAAGGGGGGAATAATGCCGCGAGCGCAGCTAACTAAGTAGGCAGCGCGCTCGTGGCCTAACGGTTATCGCGCGTGCCTTCCACGCAGAAAGCCCAGGGTTCGATCCCTGGCAGCGCCGCGTCTTTTATTTATTCTTCCAATTTAGATTTCTGGTAATTTCGAGAACCGTGTTGCTCGTTCTAGGTTAGAATGTTCTGCGCGCCGAATGTTCCAGGCTGAATGTTCCAGAAGCCCACGCGTGCACAAAAGGGGCTCCGCGTAACCAACCGGACTCAGTTTCGCCCCAGCGTTCGACTCTGCTGTCACGCCGACCTCGACGCCCGCGACGCTCTGTTCTCTTCTGCTGTTATCGTTTTTCCTTTTGTTTCTGGGCACAAGTTCGCCCCATTAAACGTTTAGTTTCTTCAGTTATTTTCGCCTCATCAATTGTCATTCGTGACACTATCATACCGATTGTCCAGGAACACTTCGAGTGCAGGATGTCGGGGCACAGACCGAACTCTTAAGTGATACTGAAGGCCCAGGAAGAGACGTCTTTTTTGAAGAGAGTATTCATTAGATTCAGCGTAGAGACTGGAAACTGGAGAGGTCCGGAAAGCCCCGGTTGCAAGTCGCAATCCTAGGTGGTGGACAGGATCTAAGACCCTAAGAAGAGACGGCCGTGCCGAGCCGTACACCATGCAACCATAATCTAATTTTGATCGAACAAGCCACTGATATAAACGCAGCAGGCACCTTCTGTCACTACCCCAGGACTTGTGCGAAAGAACTTTCAGAATATTCAATGCTAGTAGGCATTTCTTTTTGAGTTGCAAGATGTAACTACGGAAGCTAAGTTTCTTATCAAAAATAACCCCTAAACATTTATGCTCAAGATGTACGTTCAGGGTCTGACCTCCCAGAATTAGGGCGGGTTTTGTAATAATACCCCTTCGAAGAGAAAACAGAACACATACGGTTTTCTCTGCTGAGAAACGGAAACCATTCTCATCTGCCCAACGTGTCATTTTGTTAATACCTAGTTGAACTTGGCGTTCACAAATAGCTAAATTACACGAAGAACAGGAAATTTGTACATCATCAACATAAAGTGCATAGGAGAGAGATCGGGGAAGAACCTGTCCAAGAGAGTTCATTTTGATCAAAAACAAAATAACACTCAGCACCGACCCTTGGGGGATACCATTCTCCTGGACAAATGTTTCAGAAAGTGTTGTGCTCAGTCTCACTTGGAACAAGCGCCCATCGAGGAAGCTCTTGATAAGAGCTAGCATGTTTCCACGAATTCCAGCTGAAACTAAATCACTTAAAATTCCGTACCGCCATGTGGTATCATATGCCTTCTCAATATCGAAAAACACCGATACACAATGCTGCTTGTCAACGAAGGCGTCCCTGACTGTTTTTTCTAGGCGAACAAGGTGATCAACAGTTGATCGCCCTGTCCGATACCCACATTGAAATTTATCAAAGAAGTTTTTCTGCTCTAAGAAATACACCAATCTAGAGGTTACCATTCGTTCAAACGTTTTTCCAAGGGCACTGGTGAGTGCAATGGGCCTGTAGCTGGAAGGTAATGATGGATCCTTTCCAGGCTTTAGCAAAGGAATCACAATTGCCCTTTTCCAGAGAATGGGATAAGCTCCCCTGCTCCATACACAGTTAAAGAACAATAGGATGGTATCCAATGTTGCAGGATGTAAATGCTGTAGCGTACTGTAATGTATAAGGTCTGGCCCCGGGGACGAATTCTTTCCCTTGTCCAGGGCAATCATCAGTTCCACAGGGGTAAAAGGTCGATTATAAGCCTCATTAGAGCCACAGGCACATTTTATTGGTACTTTCTCCTTGGCAGCCTTGTATTTTAGAAAGGTGTCAGAATAATGGTCAGATCCCGAGACAGCCTGGAAGTGTTCACCAAGAATATTTGCCTGCTGTTCTAGTGTGGGAACGCTGCTGCCATCTATTGTAAAGAGAGGGATAGTAAATGCACGGTAATCCCCTCTAATTCTATGAACCCTATCCCATACAACTTTTACGCCAGTGGAACTGTTGACTGAGGAAGCATACGACATCCACGTGGTTTTTTTAGATTGGCGTCTTACATTGCGGGCCTTAGCACGTAGCTTTTTAAAATTAATGACATTTTCAACAGTTGGGTAACGGCGCACAATTGTCCATGCACAGTTTTGCCGCTTACGAGCTAAGCTACACTCCTCATTCCACCAAGGCTTGGGTTTTGATGGTAAACGTCCCGACGTTTTCGGAATAGAGCGCTGTGCTGCTTGGACAATTACATTAGTCAGTACTTCACAGGCTTCTTCAACATCTAAGCTAGCTAGTGTTTCTGAGTGCAACTCCGACTCCTTTTTAAAAGTGGCCCAGTCAGCTTTTTCCAACTTCCAATGCGGAGTCCGAGTTTGTAATGACTTAAAAGAGACTGTGCTTTTTAAGACAATGGGAAAGTGATCGCTATCATAGGGATTCTGGTCTACACTCCACGAAAAGTCAGGCAGCAACGAAGCACTACCAATGGAGGGGTCGATCGGAGTCGATGATAAGGATGAGGCGCTAAAATAAGTTGAAGTACCAGTATTAAAAAGACAGAGGCTTCGAGAAGTTAAAATTGATTCGATTATTTTTCCCCGAACATCAGTTCGATTCCCACCCCACAGGGTATTGTGAGCATTAAAATCCCCCATCAAAAGAAAGGGCTTTGGGAGTTGATCTAAAAGAGAATGAAGTTCTGCACTTGTTATAGCTTGTGAGGGTGATAAATATAGTGAACAAACAGAAATGACTTTGTGTACAAGAACACGCACTGCCACTGCTTCTAAAGGAGTGTGTAAGGGTATGGCCGTACAAGCAGCCAGCCTCGGAACTACTATCGCTACTCCTCCAGATGATATAGAAGCTTTCAGGCGGTCCTTCCGGAAGACAATAAAATTTCGGAGGAAGTTTGTGTGTGTGGCATTTAAATGTGTTTCTTGTAAACACAGGGCTGCAGGTTTGTGTTCCTGCAGAAGATACTCAACGTCGTCAAGGTTAGTAAGTAATCCCCTGCAATTCCATTGAAGAAATGTTGCAGCCATGTCTTGGAGATTCTTACTTCGGGGGTGTTATTTGTTGTTTGCTTTTATGGCGGGCCTTGGGAGTCTGCCACTCCATGTCGTCTGTGTCAGACGCATGAGAGGAGGCCTGTGTACTCTCATCCATGGGTTCTGGGTCCTGTGGTGAGGCCTTCACAGAAGGTATGGAAAGACTCTGGCTACGAGGCGTCAGGCCTCGGCCACGACCACCTCCAGCCGAAGAGGCGGCAGAGGAGCCAGGCAGAGAGGCACCAGAGACCTCCTGTTCCTGCCCTTTGGGTGCTGGAGTGGCACAGGAACCATGCCGCTCCTTGGATGCGGATGTCCTCTCTTTAGAGCGTGGGCCCCTCTCCCTTGTAGGGGATCGCGGGCTACGGACAGGCTTGGCCGTTGCCGACCGATCCTGTGAAGGGGATGCCGTCTGTGCTCCCTCGCCACTAACTGGGACAGACTGCTGCCCCTTGAGAGTGGGAGGGGTGGTCGTCTGGCTGGAGGAGGCAGTCGCTCCCCCAGCTGATACTGCACGCCCGGGCAGCTCGATTTTGAGCTTAGCCGTGGGGGACTGCTGTGGCTTCCGGTAGTCCAGAAAGGACGTCTGGGTAGCCACTGCAACCTTCAGTGGTGCATGTCCCCGCTGCACCACCTGCGCGTAGCCGCCCTTTCGCATGAAAGCAAAACGACGGCGTGCCCCTAGGTATGACAAGTTTTCTTTTACCTTTAGAGTCAGTACTTCTTTCACATCTTTCCATACTCTACAAGATCTGGAGTATGCCGGGTGGGCCTCGTTACAATTTGCGCACTGTGCGCTGTTTGTGCAGGAATCTGCCTTGTGATCGGTTTTACTGCATTTCGCGCATGTGGCTTTCCCGCGGCAGTTCTGGGAGCCATGTCCGTACTTCTGACATTGGAAACATCTCCGGGGGTTAGGGATATACGGTCTAACCCTGTAGTGGAGGTATCCGGCCTTGACAGCTTCAGGGAGTGTGGTAGCTTCAAATGTTAGGACAATGTGTTTCGTTCTTATCTCCTGCCCGTCACGTCGCATGCAAATACGCCTTGCGGCCACGACTCCTTGGTCAGAAAGACCTTCAGCAATTTCATTGTCTGTTGTCTCTAGAAGGTCCTCCTCAGAGATAACTCCTTGGATCGTATTTAGTGTACGATGTGGTGTGACAGACACCTTATGGTCAGACACTGAATTCAGTGCAAGGAGCGCCGTACTCTGCTCGCCGGTCTCAATTTCTACCAGGAGGTCGCCAGAAGACATTTTTTTGGCTTTGAACTTCTTTCCCACAACACTTTCAAGTACTTTTGCAACTAGAAAGGGCGATAATTTTGACAGCTGTTTGTCACTTTCGGAATGGATGACCAAAAACTTTGCGTACTTGGGTTGGTTACTTGGAGTCTTATCTGGGATTAAAACTTCGGTGCGGACTCTTTTTGGAGACCGATCAAGTTGGTTTAGCTTGGAACCCATAAAGATGGGGAGGTTTCCAGAAACTGTGGCGCACCGCCCACCACCGAGCCCAACAAGGGGGTAGGTAGCACCCCATAGCAAGTACGGCTTGGCTGGGTATGCTACTTTACCAGTGCTACCCAGTAACTATAACCAAGTGTGGTTCAAGAAAGGTATCTGTCGCCACCCAAGGTTAGCCCTTGCCGCCAAAGAAGGTGAAAATGAAGAATAGGAGAAGGGAGGAAAGAGAAAGAAAGGAGGGGATAGTAGAGGAAATGGCGACTGACTGAATCATCCTGGTCGGGCCAAGCCAGGACACCCGTCTACGAGAAGCGGGGGCCAAAGTGGTGTGTTGCCTCACCCGGGGGGCCCCGAAGGGTCCAAACCTACCCCGGGTTCGGCTCAACCACCAGGATGCCCTTTTCCCCGGACACGGGCTCGCCACGCACAGCCAGACGTGGGTGGGTTTTAGCCACTTTTACTCAGGGTCTGTGGTGTCGCCAAAGTGGCTGGGGTCCGTGGTGACGCTACTCACCAAGCACCTAGCACCTAAGGTGCAGGCGCCCCCTGCGGGGCTCGGGGTCCGTGGAGACGCCACTCTCCAAACACCTGCTTTCACAGGTGCCCCCTGCGGGGATATTGCTTTGCCTTGTTTGGCTTAGTTTTTACTTTCTTTCCTTCGCTCCGTCGCTTACTACCACCGGTTCGTCTGCTACGCTACGCTCGAACCAACGTTACTAGATTACCTCAGTTGTGGAACTCCCGCGGAGGGGGCTACCCCACCTCACTCACTTCAATCCGCCTGGAGCAGAGCCGTATATTAGGAGAGTTTGGACAATAGGCGGAGCAAAGGCCGCCGCCAGCGCCGAATATTCCCCCCACGCTTAGAGCGTAAACTAAATTTGTGACACAGCGTCGACCAATCAGGAGACCTCTACTCCATCTCACAAATGTCGACAGTGAAGACAAAGGCACAGGCGCGTGAGTCTAGCTCAGCGAAACGCTATTGTTTGTACGAGACCTCGTGCATAGGAGGCACTTTCCAAAGCCACGCGCTCGTGCCCATGCATTTGTCTGCACTGCTAGAACAGCGTCCTGAGACTGGCTGAAAGAAAGCAGTGCAAAGGGTGGGGTGCGCGAGCGTCTTGAGACGCGGAGTTCCGCTCGGCACGGCTCAAATTATACTTCGTTTCACTTTACCTGCGAGCGAAGCCAAAGCTAGAAGCGCGAGACCAGCGCTTTTTGCATTTCTCCCCAGCTCGCGCGCTCGAGCAAAGCCTGAACGCACGGAGCTTCCGTGCTCGCGCTTCCAGTTTTGCCTTCGCTCGCACATAAGGTGAAACGAAGTATAGTCGTGGCACAAATTTAGAGCACGCGACCACCGCTGGGGGCTGTTTCGCGGCCTGTGGTTGGCCCGAGATGCTCGCCTATTCAAACCAATGTATGGCCAAACTCTCTCAATAAACGGCTCTGGCCTGGAGCAGAGCCGTATATTAGGAGAGTTTGGACAATAGGCGGAGCAAAGGCCGCCGCCAGCGCCGAATATTCCCCCCACGCTTAGAGCGTAAACTAAATTTGTGACACAGCGTCGACCAATCAAGAGACCTCTACTCCATCTCACAAATGTCGACAGTGAAGACAAAGGCAGAGGCGCGTGAGCCTAGCTCAGCGAAACGCTATTGTTTGTACGAGACCTCGTGCATAGGAGGCACTTTCCAAAGCCACGCGCTCGTGCCCATGCCTTTGTCTGCACTGCTAGAACAGCGTCCTGAGACTGGCTGAAAGAAAGCAGTGCAAAGGGTGGGGTGCGCGAGCGTCTTGAGACGCGGAGTTCCGCTCGGCACGGCTCAAATTATACTTCGTTTCACTTTACCTGCGAGCGAAGCCAAAGCTAGAAGCGCGAGACCAGCGCTTTTTGCATTTCTCCCCAGCTCGCGCGCTCGAGCAAAGCCTGAACGCACGGAGCTTCCGTGCTCACGCTTCCAGTTTTGCCTTCGCTCGCACATAAGGTGAAACGAAGTATAGTCGTGGCACAAATTTAGAGCACGCGACCACCGCTAGGGGCTGTTTCGCGGCCTGTGGTTGGCCCAAGATGCTCGCCTATTCAAACCAATGTATGGCCAAACTCTCTCAATAAACGGCGCTGGCCTGGAGTTGTTCGAAGCGCCATCTACATTTTCGTTTCATAACTGTGCATTCTAAAGAGCACAGGTGAAGCGCCCAATGGCGATCACAACGCCGCCATTTCTGCCGCAGCGGTCACTCGAGGAACTGCACGTGACATCTATTTTTGGCTTCAATTGGCCATTGCGGAGCCGATACAGATACAGTGGAAAGGGTTACAGGGGTGCCACCCCCGTATCCCCAGCGGTCGCGCCGCGACATATCACCGAAGTTAAAATGCGCCTAGGTCGGGACGTGCTACCTGAAATCCCCGCTGAGGCACGGTTGTATAAAAACAATATTAATTGTGCTGCAAAACCTTGAAAACTATAAATTTTAGAAAACATCACGCGCCCCTCATTTTTGTACCAACTCCAATAAAAGTTACTACAAAAAGGGTTTTTTTACGTCGGTTTTTACGTTTCTAGTAAGGTTGAAACGAACGTATCCCAATTCAGTTACTAAAGCAGCCGTCCGGCGGCGCGTCGAGCGACTCCGGGCGAGTCGTGGTGAGTGAGGGGGGTTACTGTTCGTGCATGCAGCGTCTATGAACAGTTCCGTAACTGAGTTAATCTAATAACGTTGGCTCGAACATATGGAGGGCCGTCTGCAACTTTGTTGCTGTTGTTGTTGTCTTTCCACTGTCGTTCGTGATAACCTCCTACGTTCGCCTTCGATTGAGTTTCTGATCCGAAATCTTCATATGTACTTTTTGATACTTAATAAATATATTAAGAAGTGTAAGCTCGTTTACATTTCTATTCGGATTATATTTGAGTACGCGGTCACGTCTGCTATGAGTCATCGTTGGTTGATCAACCGGCCGCCTTCGGGCATACACCAGCGCATACTTGGAGATGGCAGGCATGCCATGTGCCTGTCATCTCCACTGCAAAAAAAGTTTTTCTGATGTGGTGGAAAATCCTTCTTTCGCTTCCCGAAGACCGAACAAACGTGAGTAATTAAGTTACTTCAAATTAAACTGGAAGAGCTATCCAATTCTGGCTTCAAAATCGCAACTGACGCCTCAACAGACAAATATTTCACCAAACAAAAGTTCAGCTGAAAACGCACTTGAGGCCGCTGATCGACACTCAAAACAAAGGCACGGTGTGCAAGGATTGCCTGGACATGTACTCCAAAAAGTACTGGAATGTACTTTTGAACTGCTGCGCCAAGCGAGCAGACAAACAACCGTCCAAAGTCACTGGGAAAAGAAAAGCGAAAGCAAAAAAAGGTCACACACTGCAAGCACGAAGCAGATTGCAGCTATTTTGTTCTTAGTTCCTACCAACGCCACGAAAGCAAATAAACAAACGTGTAACGTGCAGCTGAACAAAAAAAAAAAAAAGAAAAAAAGTGAGGCTCTTTATTTTTCTTTTTTAATAGTTTTGTCGTGTTGCTTCCCCTTTGTTTGTTGTTGACTCAACACCGACGGCGAGCACCACCTGCTAATTTTCAATGTTCCTACCGATGCCCCGTGCGATCGTCGTCGTTGAAGGAGGTCTTTGCTGGGTGATTTGCATTTTTGTATCGTCTGCTAACTTCTTCGTTTCATTCGCCGTTGTTCGCGACTGTTCTCCATTTCTTTTTATCTTCGTCTGGGATGGGGACCCCATCTTTTCTGCGAAGTTCGGAACGTGTTTGCATGGTCATTTTTCCCGTTACTTTTTGTTTTTGTAATGCTGCAGAGGCTAATGCGCTTGCTCCGGTAATTTTAACATATTGTTAGCGCACGCTTTAATAATCACCTATCCAGGTAAGAAATTGTGACAACGCAGTTTGTAACGGATAAACAGCAACTTCTTACGACGCAGTTCGAGTAGCTGAATGCCTTTTTTCCGCTTCCCAGATGCGCTTCGAACGCGTGTGATCCCCCTGAGTGGCGTTTGAGACCTCTAAATAAACTGCTATATCTTCGTTTATGCGCGCGTTGTTATTTGTTTGTCGTTGCAGTTGCGATCAGTGGATTCCGCTTTGCAAACGGCTGACCGTAATGAATTGTTTCAGCAGTTGGGGTGAAGAAACGGGGCATGGAAAGCTCGAGGACGTCGCGGAGCCTATACTTTTTCATTGCGTCGTCTGCTTCCGTAGACTCCGAGTCCGCTAGAGGCGCCACTGTCACGTTCGCCGCCGCTCCCATAGGTTTTCGGAGTAGTTTCCAGTATTGGCGAAGCTATATCGTATTTGGTGGCCACTTCGGGACCACTTTTGATGTATGGGCAGAGTTAAGTATGTAGAAATCATGTTTATTAATTAAGGTGTTTTGTTTTGTTAGAAAATTTTACCTTTCCAAAGTTGCGTCGGCATTGTTTGTTTTTTTTTAGCTTTTTTTTTGTTGGTGTCGGCGTTTTGAAGGGAGGATTTGCGGGGGCAGAGCGGCCGAGAGGTGGGAGCGGTTTTCCCGCGGTCGTTAAGAAACGTCTCAGGTTTCGGGGGTCTGCTCGGACAGATTCCTGGGGCAGCCCGCGCTTGGAGCTGCTTGTGGCTTTTAACCGAGTGTGCTTGTATATAGAGGGTTTCGCCGCTTAGTGTCAAATTATCGCTACACATCACTAAAATCAGCGAACAACGTTAGGAAACTGTTGAAGAAAACAGAAGACAGGTCAAATTAGTCGTTAGTTGTTTATACAGCAGGAGGTTAGTCTGCCAGAACATGGCGACATTGTTACCCACTGTAGATAAACAATTTAACCAGTGCAGTACGACTGCTAGCCTGGGGTCTTTAACGTGCACCACGCAGTAGTGATACACGACCGCACGCCTGTACGATGCTTATCCAGATCGAAACGGGCAGGGGTGGGGATTGAACCCGGATCTCTGGGTTCTGCAGCGCGAGCTTTCGCTCCACGTACTCCGAGCTGGTCAGAAGACAGGAAAGACGCTGAAACTCACAACTCAATGTATCTTCCAAAGAGAAGGAGAAAGAAAATGACATATATACAGGCACGTGCAAATGACTAGCGATCTCCGAAGCGCGAGGATAGCGTTAGACCTTTAGCGCTTTAAACAGGATATTTCTTTTTGTGATAAAGCCACTGATGGCAGACTCACGCAGCGCTCCCCCAAACCCTGTATAATAAACGCCTCATAAATTTCTCTGGTAAGTTGTTCCTTATATCTACATATAATATTAGTGTCAGCGAGAGTTGGACTACATGAACAATTTCGACAGTGTAAAGGCAAGTGACCACCTACGTTGGATCTAAGTGATAGGTAATGTTCACGAAGCCTGTCGTTAATACACCGTCCAGTCTGTCCGATATAAGTTCTACCACATGACAATGGGATGCTATACACCACGCACGAGGTACAGGGCACAAACGGTGTGGCATGTTTTTTGTTGCACTTGTGTCTGGATACTTTTTCTATGCCGAGATGAACCTTTGAACAAATTCGGGCCATTTTCTGGGGGGCAACAAAAAACATGTCTCACCGTTTGTGCCCTGTACCTCGTGCGTGGTGTATAGCATCCCATTGCCATGTGGTAGAACTTATATCAGACAGACTGGACGGTGTATTAACGACAGGTTTCGTGAACATTACCTATAACTTAGATCCAACGTAGGTGGTTGTTTCGTTTTACGTTCTTTAGCGAAGAGAACACACAGACAACCTTTCGTGCCGGAGTCAGGCTGAAGACTGACGTCTCGTTTATTAGATATAAAACGAAATAAAAGAAAGGCGCCTCTGGTACGGGGCGCTCAGGTTACGCGCGAAGCGGGGGAACGGATGTTTAGATCTCGGGCTCCGCGCGAACGGCTGTTCTCGCTCGGTCGGTTTGGACTTTGGAGCTCGCTAGCTTCGGCGCGTCGGCGACTCCATAACATCCCTCTTTCTAAGGGAACTTTGAAGAAGCGCCGAAACGGTCTGGCTCTTTTATACATCGGCCGTGCCGAGAATGTTTGTGAGAGGTGTCGGCGCACGTTTTCTCGGGCCTCGTGGTTGTTTCGGGGAACTCTTCGATGCGTTGTTTATCTTGTTGATCGGGGAAAGGAGTTAAATGCGTGCGATTTCTTCGGATCTCTTGACCCTCGGACGTTATCCAGTAAGGTCGTGGTGTATGGGCCTTGTTCTGAACAACTCCGGTTCGCTTTAGGTCAATGACCCAAACTCGCTCTCCAGAGCCGAGTGAATCTAGTTGACGCACTCCGTGTCGCCGGTCGAAGTATTGCTTTTGTCGGTTCCTGTTTTCTTGCTCATAGTGACGCAGTTCTTTTTGGTCGGGTAGCTTTGGTTCCAGGAGCTGAGTGGCGATCGGTACGGTTGTACGCATCCTTCTCCCCATGAGAAGTTCTGTCGGACTGTATCCGTTGGGCAGAGGCGTTGAACGGTAGATCATGAGTGTCTCGTACGGATCTTCCGTTTTGCTGAGTGATCTCTTTATGATCTTCACCGCAGCCTCCGCCATGCCATTGCTCTGCGCGTAGCGAGGGCTTGATGTGATGTGCTTAAATCCGTAGGTTTGTGAAAACTTTGTGAATGCTGAACCTGTGGTTCCCGCAAGCTGAGGACCATTATCAGACACCACTACTTCTGGGATGCCATGCCTCGCAAATATCGATTTGCAGTGCATTATTACGCACGCTGCTGTGAGGCTTTCCAGTCGAGCGATTTCGGGGTAGCGAGAGTAGTAGTCGATGACGACCAGCCACCATTTTCCGTGAATGAAGAAGAGGTCCATCGCCACTCTCTCCCACGGTCGACTAGGAACCTCTGACGGGATGAGGGGAAGCTTTCGGATCTGGCCAGTTTTAATGCACTTTTCGCAGTTCTTGACCAGGCGCTCAATATCATCGTTTATCCTCGGCCACCGTGCACACCGATACATTTGCCCGTGCTTTGCATTTTCCTATGCCCATGTGTCCTTCATGAAGTTGTTGCAGAATATGTGGACGGCAGGATTCTGGTACCACTATTTTAGAACCATTCATGAGAAGGCTGTTTTGCACGGCAATGTGATGACGGTACTCGTAGTACTCTTTGAGGTCTGTTCCGAGATCTCGACGATTTGGCCAACCTTTATGGCTGTAGCTGGCGAGTCTTTGGCAAACATGGTCTCTTTTTTTGTTCTGCCGTTATCCATTGGAGACTCGTTTCCGTTGCGGGTAGGGACGTCTCTACATGTCGAATGAAGCAATCGATTTCCTCTTGCATCTCTTTGTCTTGCCGCTGTGGAAGAGGGCTTCTTGACAACGAGTCAGCTGCTTGAAGTTCCTTGCCCGGAACGTGGACAACTTCGAATGAGTAGCGCATTAGACGCATGCGCAGTCTCTGAAGACGTGGGGTTAGGTCGTCCAATGACTTTGATTCAAACAGAGAAATGAGAGGTTTGTGGTCGGTTTCCAGTACAAAGTGCGTTCCCAGGATGTAATCTCGGAATTTTTCGCATGCCCACGCGAGTGCCAAACCTTCTTTTTCGATTTGGGCGTACCTCTTCTCTGTTTCTGTGAGTGTTCTGGACGCATAGGCGATGACGCGATATGATCCATCCTCCTGCTCTTGACGCAGCACTGCTCCCAGGCCGTAGGATGACGCATCTGCCGATACAATCGATCGTTTGTTGGCGTCGTAAATTCCGAGAACGGGGCAGGTTGAGAGGATTTCCTTCCACTTTGTGAAGGCTTTCTGCTGAGGATGTTCCCACACGAAGTCCACTTTGGAACTGAGCAGTGACGATAGTGGATGCAGTAGGTCAGACAGGTGTGGCACGAATCGTCCAAGGTATGTCGCCATACCCATGATGCGCTTGACTTCTTGCGTTGAAGTCGGTATGGGCATCTGTTTCACTGCGTTGACGATTGTCTCGTCTGGACAGACACCATCGCTGTCTACTTGATGACCTAAGAACTTGATACTTGTCACTCGAAAGACGCATTTATCCTCGTTGAGCGTGAGTCCTGCTGATGAGAGTCGCCTGAGGACTTCTCGTAGACGTTGTTCATGCTGCTCGGACGATTGCGCCCATATCAAGATATCGTCCATGTGGCAAAGTACTCCTTCCATTCCTTAAAGAAGTTGTGTAATACGTTTCTGGAAGTGTTCCGGAGCTGACGTGATTCCGAATGGTAGGCGATTAAAACAAAATCTTCCAAACGGAGTGATGAATGTCGTCAGGAGTCGTGACTTCTCTTCTAAAGGGATCTGCCAGAACCCAGAATTCGCGTCCAGCTTTGAGAAGATCTTGGCTCCCGCTAGCCTTCCCAGCGTGTGCTCCACTGATGGGATGGGGTGATATTCGCGTTGAATGTGCTTGTTCAGTTGTGTGAGATCAACACAAATGCGAATTTTGCCAGACGGTTTGGGGACGATGACCATCGGCGCGCACCATTCAGTAGGTTCTTCTACTGGAGAGATGACACCTTGTGACTGCATACTTTCTAGCTCTCTCTGCGTTTCACGATACAGCGAAAGCGGTACTCTTCTCGGTGATGCGATAGCAAACGGCGTCGCGTTAGGTTTCAGCTTGAGAACGTGAGCACCTTCGAGAGATCCCAGTCCTTGAAACAGGTGAGAAAACTCTTTATTCGGTTCGCAAGCTTTGTTCGCAGTCATGCAGATTTGAGGGCCAAGCCGAAACTTTTCGATAGCTGGCTTACCCAAGAGAGGCTTGCGAAGTCCTTTCACGATGTAAACTTCTTCGAGTGCTTGTTGCCCACGGCAGTTGAGCTTCATCCAAGCTGATCCCATGACTTTAAGGGGTCGTCCGTCTGGACCATGAAGTCGGCGTTGGGGCTCGGAGAGCTTGTGGCACTTTGCGAAGACCTTTTGAAAGATGACAGCTGGTAACACCGTTTCATCTGCTCCAGTGTCTATTCGGAAAACAACAGGAGTTTTGTCGACGAGTATCTCGATGTCCCATTTTGCTGTTTGAGGAGAAGCTGCAGCTCCTACGAATCTTTGTTCGTGTACGAGGGAGTTCACGGTAGTTGAAGATTTGCAGACTGTTGCAAAATGTCCCTTTTTCTTACACCTGTTGCAGCCTGCGTTCTTCGCCGGACACACGCTCCTCGGGTGAGCTTCTCGACCACACCAACGGCAAGGTTTGCCTTTTGGTTTGGGTGTCGCGGTCTTCTTAGTAGGAGTTCGAACATTTGAACGTTCAGTTCCTCGCTGAGCAGGTCCTGCTGCTGTTCCATTTTTGGCTGCTATACGGTCAACGTTGGCATCCTTTTCTTTTGTCGGTCGGAGTTCCACTTGTTGCTTCTTAATCACTTTTGATTGTCGCGCAGCAGCGATGGCCTTCTGAAGGTCCAGATCAGGATCCAGTTGAAGTTTTTCCGAAGTCCTGCTGTCCCGAAAACCAACAATCAGCCTGTCGCGGATCAATTCTTCCGTCAGTGGTCCATAGTTGCACGTAGTGGCTAATCCATGGAGAGCAGTGACGTACTCCTCGACGGTTTCCGTCGCTAGTTGCGATCTTGTTTTGAACATGGCTTTCTCATACACCACGTTTCGACGAGGAATGAAGTAACGTTCGAAGTTCTCCATCACGTTGTCGAAGTCTTGAGCCTCGGTGTCGGACAGCTTGAAGGTCTGTAAGACGTCTTCCGCTTGTGGTCCCATGATGTAAATGAGAGCGTCGACTTGGTGTGATGGTGGTTGAGATGCCAGTCCTGATGCACTGTGGAAACGCTTGAATCTCTTCTTCCACGCCGGCCATTCGTTAGGTGTTGTAAAGCTGAAGGCTTCGGGTGGCGAGATACGAAAAGTTGCCGTTACCGTTTGTTCGGTAGCACCGTTGTCGGCAGAAGTTGAGGGCTTGTCCATTGTTCCTTCGTTTGTAGTCAATCCTGCGCTTTACTAATTATTAGTAGACTCGCGGAGCGATCCCACTTCTGACACCATGTTTCGTTTTACGTTCTTTAGCGAAGAGAACACACAGACAACCTTTCGTGCCGGAGTCAGGCTGAAGACTGACGTCTCGTTTATTAGATATAAAACGAAATAAAAGAAAGGCGCCTCTGGTACGGGGCGCTCAGGTTACGCGCGAAGCGGGGGAACGGATGTTTAGATCTCGCGCTCCGCGCGAACGGCTGTTCTCGCTCGGTCGGTTTGGACTTTGGAGCTCGCTAGCTTCGGCGCGTCGGCGACTCCATAACAGTGGTCACTTGCCTTTACACTGTCGAAATAGTTCATGTAGTCCAACTCTCGCTAACACAAATGTTATAGGTAGATATAAGGAACAACTTACCAGAGAAATTTATGAGGCGTTTATTATACAGGGTTTGGGGGAGCGCTGCGTGAGTCAGCCATCAGTGACTTTATCACAAAAATAAATATTCCTTTTAAAGCGTTAAAGGGGTATTCACACGAGAGAGAAATCCCGGGGATTGCTCTCCGGCACGCGCGCCTCACGAGATGAAAACGCGAGGCTTTTGCACATCGCAAAGCCTGACGTTTTCGTCGTGGATGCGCGTGCCGGGGAGAAATCCCCGGGATTTCTCCCTCGTGTGAATACCCCTTAAAGGTCTAAAGCTATCGTCTCGCGCTCCGGAGATCGCTAGCCATTGGCACGTGCCTGTATATTCTATGTCATTTTCTTTCTTCTTCTCTTTGGAAGATGCATTGAGTTGTGAGTTTCAGTGTCTTTCCTGTATGTGTTTTCTTCAACAGTTTCCTAACGATGTTCGTTGATTTTAATTATCTGTAACCGGTACCAACTAGCCCAGTTCACCACCCTTCTACAAATTGTCGCTTTTTGCCCGATGTAATAATTTAGCTGTTGGCGCCAGCCAGACTGGGAAAAAAATGCAGGGAACTGATTCTAGAAGGAATTCGGTTTTGGCGGTTGGAGCACCAGGCAGGCAGCTCGCCGACCATTGGGTAACAGTGTACCACGTGGGAGTGGCGGAATTTGAAGGGATTGGTCGGTCCCTGATGGGAAAGGGGGCCCCTACGAGCCTACAAAAGGACTGCCGAGAGGAGTTTGAAATTTTGAATTGGATTCGATGTAGGGAGACTGGGCCGAGACTCCGGACGAGGCAGGATGGTCTCCCAACTTGGGACTTGTAACTAGAGTGTAAATAAATGCAGAGAGTTCTCTACAAGCAGTGAGTCGACCCGTCATTCAGCGACGTTTGTGCCACCACGCTCCAGACCATCGGAGCGCAAGCTGCCTCCCACACCACCGGGAGGACCAACAACTTAACTGGCAGCATGGTATCCTAAGCACACCAGTCGAAAACGTGATCCACGCACCATAGTAAAACGGAGCTTAATGGCTTCAGAAACGCAGGGTGAGAAGAGTCCCAAACGTCCTATGGCTCCGTACAAAATGCGAGTGCGGTCTTCTTCCATACGCGTGCCCATGAACAAATCACGAAGCGAAAACGCGTGATGAAAATGAACCACTCCACGTTGTTCTTAGGTTGTCAGTGTACGTAGCATATACAGAATCCCAAAACTTGGCATCGAAGCTGGGGTGCCCACATCGTGATCGGAAAATTTTAGAAAAAATAATCGTCTATAATTTTTCAATAAAAAAATAATATGGAAAGTGTGTTTCCAGCGTTTTTTTAAGCGACATTCCGTCTAAATAACGCAGTGGTTTAGGCAGGAGAGCGAAATAAGTGCTCAAAATACTTGCGCTTGAACACATATTTCTCTACTCTATTCTAAGTTGAAGATTGAAATTCATTTTAAAGCCTCCCGTCGATTTACAAGAAAACATTCTTTAGTTCCTTGGGGCAGGCACGTATCCAGGGGGGGGGGGGCCCATGGGGCCCGGGCCCCCCCCAATATCTTTGATTTTGCTGGGACGTCCTCTCCCCCCTCCCCCTCATACAGCATTTTGTCATGGGCGGGCCCCCCCCCCCCCCCCCCCCCCCCCGAAACAAAATCCTGGCTACGTGCCTGCCTTGGGGTAATATAAAATGGCGTACTTACGGTCTCGCGTCTGCGATATTAAAGTGAGCAACTTTAGTTACAAAAGGTTCTTTTTTCTGGTAAACGTAGGTGCGAAACGATTAGAGGTTCCTAATTAGTCCATGATGCGAATTTCGGTCACCCGTGCCACGGACCCACTGAAGTTAAATCCAGACCACATCTTTTAGGATGAAACATTCAGTGATCATACTGTTGTTAATGTAGTCATTACTGCCTGCTTACGTTTAGAATAACGAGAGACCAAGAGACTGCGAATAGTGTTACGTGCCTGGCTCCTCCTTTGTGTTCCTTATTGAAAATGCGTACATAATCAGCCGTGCCCGCATGGACCCTCGTTTTTTATTAACAAACAGGCTAGCCTAAATTTATAAGCTTCTAGTTCTCTCCATCTGTACTATGTTAGTGGTTCGCTTATAAAAATTCACTTTTTTATGTTTCAGGTTATTTTGTCTATCTGTTGATGTACTACATTGTTTAATTATATTTACGCGTCCATGTTTTTTTGTGATATGAATTTGTTCCCCTTTATTACTGCTGAGTGTAATGTGGCATCACCAAGTAACGTTTGCTTCACTTTTGTCGCTCCCCCCAAGCGTGACTCGAGGAAGCCAAATAAAACGATTATTAATTTAACGGTATTCTTATTATTATTATTGTTATTATTATCTTGTATAGTTTCACTTGCTTAGAAAGTAAACGCCTTGTCCACGTCTTTGTCCTGCTCTTTTTGTCTGTGTTATAGTTTGAACAGCCCTTTGGATCAATCATTATCTTACTGTCAGATATGTGGACTGTGTTCCTGCTTTTCACTGGAGTTATTTTTAAAGCAGAATATGCGTTTGTAGGATGGGTATTATGCAAAAGGTGTCGCGCTCAAGTCTGACAAAAAGCGTTACATGCACACTAAAGCAACATAAGTCATGCAAAGCCCATATCAGGTACAGCATAAGCACCCAAGCATATAGAAGGTGTTAAATTTAATTCCGAGAGATTTTCTAAAACAAAACAAAGGGGGTCGAGAGATAGACGAGTGCCGTCTTGACCATGTATTCGTCATGCAATGCGAGCATTAGATGAGGAGGTAATCATCATGCTAAGTCGACTAATTAACAAAACGATGCTAATTAACTTTTATGAAGTATTGGTTTAGGGGTCATGTTGGAACTACAGTAGTGACGGTGATTTCTATTAGATGCCGGACGAAATGAAGGAATTTCCGAAAAGGTAATGTTTTCTTTAGAGATTTATCGATCGAATTTCGCTTTCTTTCTGTCCTATCTTAAAAAAAGAATGCGCGGATAAAGAGCGCATTATGGTCTGCCCGCACTGACGTTTGGAAGAGTGACGTACAGGTTTAGGTCACGTGGTCACTTGTGTCATCGTCGCACCAACCAAGGACACGATGCAGAGATAGTGACGACGTAATTGAAACGACTTGATTCCTCCAAGCGTCAGTGTGAGCAGGGCTTGCAACGCTCATTTTAAGCGCAATTTTTAAATCGGGCGAAAAAACTAGACAATTGGTAGAATATCTCAAAAACCATTACCTTTTTGCCCATTTTCTTTTTAAATTAATCTGGCCTATAACAGTAATTGTCGTCAATACTGTAACTCCAACAGGAGCCCTAAAACCAATAATTAAAAACCTAACGATGGAATGTTGTATAATTCGTCAACTCAACCAGACGATTATCCCCTCATCTCATGATCGCAGAGCCTGTAAATGCGTGTTGAAGACGGCCCTTGTCTATCTCTCAGCCGCTTGTTTTAGAAAACATGTTCGATTTGAAATGACATACCCTGCAAAAGGCATGCATAGCCTTAATCATTCAAACGTAATCATAACACGGCACAATTGATCACAACCCGCGAGATTCACCAAGGGGACCCAGGCGGAAATCGAACGGCGGACCATGCCACGTGTTTTCTCTGCGCTACAAGGAGGAGGCAAAAGAGAGCAGCTGGACCATGTAGAGAGTTTTAGGGGAGCGTTTTTGCACATCCGATACGATACGATGGGCCCTTTGTTGCGAACTACGCATGTGCGAGTCTTCTGCGGCAGCACATGCGCAGTTCCTACCGGAGTGTCCATCGCACCGTATCGGATGTGCAAAAACGCTTGCCTAAAACTCTCTAGTTTGACTGGCCGCCGCCGGTCACCTGCGATCAACGCGAATTTTAAGTCGCGTCTACCGCGTTTACCGCTGAACTGAGTATGCTGAACTGAGTATATTTGTCCAAAGTTCAGCATACACTGTTCCGCGTGTTAGTAGACAGGCGGTCATCGGCGGAGTCCTGCATACTTAGTCCACAGGCGATCGTTGTCGGCGAGTTATACCTAGTCCCGTATAATTTGTTCATAGGCGACATTCGGCAGCGAGTCATGCCTTGTCCAGCATACACACCTCTCAGGGAACAGTAGGTGAGCGCAGCTGGGTCCCGAATGACGAAGCTTAGCTTCCTACATGGACTCACGACATCACGGGGTGGATCATAACGTACCAAAGGATAGCGCATCGGGCGTATGACTTAGCTACTTCAGAAAGCAGTAAAGAGATAGCGTATACCTCCTCCCCTCCCAATTACCTCTCGCAACCTAAAAGCACTAAGTATTCAAGTCCCAATCCGCACCCGTAAAAGCAGAACCCACGAAAAACGTCAAATTAATACATGATCCGGACACACTGCACTTCCGAGTAAATTTAAACATGGCTCGATAATTATGATAAACACCGCGAACACACCAGTGGGTCGAGTGTTCGACACATCCGAAACCACACAAAGCTTTCCATAATCAAGCATAGCTAATCATAGTGCACACATTGTGTGCTTTCCGTGTTTTTTTGGTATAATCGATACAGCTTTATATTTTGAGTATTTTAAATTTTCTAGAATGAAAACCAAGTGGTCGTTTCTTGGCATCGTAATAAACGCCGAGTGATCGATTGATTGTTCAATAATAAATATGCATCTCAATTTTTTTAGGGATTGTCAAGGAAGGTGGAACAGCCGCCAATATTATACCCGAACACACGGAGATGGAATTCACTTTTAGAGCCAAGGATTCGAAGAACCTTCTCGTATTGAAGGAAAAGCTGGAGTCGTGTTTCAGAGCTGCTGCGACAGCTACCGGTTGCTCCGTTGAAATCAAAGACGGAGGCCCCTTGGTTGAGAACCTTATTAGTAACAAGCCCATGAGCAAAGTCTTCGAAGCATTTGCAAGAGCAGTCGGTAAGTTGATAATTTTCTAGTTGATCTTATTTGAATGTTCATCATTACCGTGCTACGGCAAATACATGAACAAGAAGAGAGCAGTGTACAGGACACGTCTTGTCTGTGCTATTTCTACATAGATCGAAAGCGACATTTTATGAATAGTGCTTATGAAGCACTGTCCCTTTAACAATAAAATCGAGACTAAGGTCAGAAAAAAAGAATATTAATTACGGATTAGAATATTAAACAAGATAAAAAAACTCATAATTAAATACATTAAACAAGGTGTTTTTCATCTAACGATTATTTTTTTGTTAAAAAAAAACACCGTTGAAGCAACACTAATGCTGTATGTGCAGACATAATATGAGAGTCAATAGTCTGTATAGGTCGGATAAGAGACTAAACTTTTTTCACTAACTCTTTAATAATTCATACATATGGTTTCAGTCAGAAACGTGCTGAGCGTCATCGAAAACCACATAATCATTAAACTTCAGTAAGCCTTCATGCACGTGGTAAGTGCAGCGGTGCTCTCAAGCTATCATTCGTGCACAGACACAAGGCTGCGGTACAAAAAAGCGTCCGCGAGTCTTTCTTTTTTTTTTTTTTCTTTCTAAGAGCCAAGATCTTAGGCGCCCATTTCAGGCTTGAGCGGCATCGCCGTCGGCGTCGGCGTCGCCGTCGGCGTAACCATAAGGCGTCGGCGTAACGCTTTTTCGTGACGCGTCGGTGTCGCCGTCAGCGTAACCGTAACGCGTCCGCCTAACGCTTTTTCGTGACGCGCCCGACGTCGCCATCGCCATCGGCATAGCGGTTAAATGTCGGCGTAGCGATGTTTCATGACGCGTCGGCGTCGCCGTAACCGTAGCCATAACATGTCGGCGTAACGCTTTTTCATGACGCGTCAGCGTAATGCTTTTTTGTGACGCGTCGGCGTCGCCGTCGGCGTAACCATAACGTGTCGGCGTAACGCTTTTTCGTGACGCGTCGGCGTAATGCATTTTTGTGACGCGTCGGCGTAACGCTTTTCCGGGACGCGTCGGCGTCGGCGTAGCCGTAACGCGTCACGAAAAAGCGTTACTCCGACGCGTTACGGTTACGCCGACGGCGACGCCGACGCCTCACGAAAAAGCTTTACGCCGACGCGTTACGGTTACGCCGACGGCGACAGCGACGCCAACGCGTCACGAAAAGGCGTTACGCCGACGCGTTACGGCTACGTCGGCGTAGCGGGTCGGCGTGACGCGTCGCCGTCGGCGTAACCGCGCGGTGCATTATGGGAAATGGGCCGCAATGCACCGCGGTGACGCTCTCGTTGCATTATGGGACGGTCCTCATAATGCACCCCGCGGGAGGGAGGAGGGAGGGGGTTATAGAGGAGGAGGAGCGACGGGGAGAAAGAGGGAGGAGGAAGAGGGAAGAGGAGGAGGGAGGAGGAAGAGAAGAGGGGGAGGAGGCGAGGAGCAGGGGAGGAGTAGATGAGGAGGGAGGAGGAGGGGCATACCGTTTCCTCCGTACACTCCCCTCCTCTTCCTCAAGAGCTGCGCTCTAATTTGGCATCACTGAGTTGTAAACGTCTTTCATTTTTAGAGCGCAGCTCTTAGGCGACCGTTTCCGGCTTGAGCGGCGTCGGCGTCGCCGTCGCCGTCGCCGTCGCCGTCGCCGTCACCGTCGGCGTCGGCGTAACCGCGCGGTGCATTATGGGTAAATTTCCCCACTAAATTTAGCGGAAAAATTTCCCCACTAAATTTAGCGACAAAATTTCCCCGCTAAATCTAGCGGAAAAATTTCCCCTCAAAATCTAGCAGAAAATTTCCCTGCTAAATTTAGCGGGAAAATTTCCCTGCTAAACAAGCGGAAAAATTTCCCCGCTAAATCTAGCGGAAAAATTTCCCCGTTAAACCCAGCGGAAAACGTTCCCCGCTAAATCTAGAGTAAAAATTTTCCCGCTAAATCTAGCGGAAAAATTTCCCCGCTGCGGAAAAATTTCCGAGCTAAATTTAGCGGAAAACTTTCCCAGCTAAATTTAGCGGAAAATGTTCCCAGCTAAATTTAGCGGAAAATTTTCCCCTAAATGGGAAGCGAGCAGGAGAGGAGGAGGAGCATAGCCTCCTCTCCATACCTTCCCCTCCCCCTCCTCAAGAGCTGCGCTCTAATTCGGGGTTACAGGGAGTTGTAAACGGCTTTCATTTTTTTTGTCTCATCATTCTCGTTTTTTTACCTCCAGCCCCGTTTGTGCCTGTTCTAAGAGTTGTAATTTTAGTGCAGTACCGTACTTCCATTGGGGTCAAAGTATTTCTAATATTCCCCGATATAGTGGTTTTCGAGGATTCACAGCAAGATTCTAATTGGAATTATATGTCTGCTTTTACTAAGTAAAACGTAATTTACACGTTCTAGGTTGTTATTTAGCTTATCGTGACAATCAGCCTCCCATAATATGCTCCCCTGGCCGTGTAAAAATAAGATAACATTTTATATTAGATAATATTAAGAATATTAGTATACTTTGCTTGTGCTGCTAAGGTTCCACCAACCATTTCATACGAACTATCTTACGAAGTTCCCTCTTAGCCAGCAAAATTATTTTGAACTTTCCTACATTTATGCATCTAAATGAAAATAAAAGAATACAACTGTTCTGGGTTGAACAGTACCTGATTCTTGCATGTATACACTTATCACATTATCATGTTCACTAGACGCGGCACCGCGGGCCTCCATGGTACGGGCTGCTGCCTTTCCGCGGTGCCGCGGCCTCTCCAGAGCCCAATAAATAAAGATAAAGGCGAAAACTCTACAAGCCGCCTCGGCGTTTCCGATGCAAAGCGCCGCCTATGGGATTACAGATTCCCAGGTGCCGGTTCGAATCCCGGCCGAGGTGCCTGCAATTAGACGGAGGTAAATTTTTGAAAGGCGCAGTTTAACCGAGATTTTGGTACCAGGTGAAATCTCGTCTGGAATCAGGTCTAACATGGTCCACATTAATCACCAGTCATCTACTGGATTGTACTAGATGCCTTTCATTGGTTTGGCACGTACAAACCCGAATTTGACCTCCCTCTAGAAGTCACGGATGCTGAATAAAATGAAAATTGGTAGCGACCTTTATCTCCAAACTCATATTGCGTTGAAATCACTGTTTAAAGGGGCGATGCAACAATTTTTTTACTTTGCGCAAATACCGCTTAGAACGAATCCCTAACGTTAATGACCTATGAAACACGCGTTTGTTTTTCACCCCACGCAATAGAAGTCCCAGTAAAAAATTAAAGAAAAACGAGCAGCGTTCACCTCCTCAACTCGCAGCCAGAACAAGCGGCCACGTGATCTGGAGCCGATTATATGCCGCCAATGTTGATCATAGCCACGCGCTGGGGTTGGAGAAGCACAGGACACGCGCTGAGTTCCAGACATTGTTATGGCTCGGCTATTGTCGTCGTTGCAGCGATTGGACACAGGCCACTACCCGAATGCTTCTCGAGCTAGTAATTATCACGAGCCCAAATGGAGTGCCCATGCAATGCTCGGGTCCAATCTATGAACAGCATTCAAATATCGTCATATGGGTGTACTGCGATCCCCACTTTACGTCATCAAATTTCGCAAAGGAGAGATTGAATGAAAATGATCGCTTTTGTCTCTGAAATTACACCACAACAAAGGAGTTTCTTGGCCAGTGGCGTTGCGTGCGAGTAACCTTGAGTCCCACTAGTGCCAGTAAGCTCGTGTAAAGTGAAAAACATTCCAATTGAATATCGTTGCACTGCCACTTTAAGGAAAGATTGCTGAAATTTGTTGCGAAGACATTAAACATTCGCCTTGGGAGTGAGGAAACGTAAATTTCTTTCAATTTTCCCCTCTTGCCTTAGCGGAAAAACTGAATTGGTGCATAGGTGTCGCAATATAAGGTCACGTTAGGCGAATTACCGGGCTAAATTTAGCGGGAAAGTGCATATACTGACGGACAGGCAGACGGACGGGAAACTGTTTTGGATAAGAGGGTTCCGTTAAAGATATTGCGTGCTTAAAATATTGCTTTAATAATTTTGAATTTTTAAAGCCTCTATCTGTGCAGCCCTTTGGTGTAGACAATAAACAACATTTACAGCCGAAAACATAATTATTTACATGCCAAAACGACGTATTTTAGAAGGCTGCGTGCAAGTAAAGCATACGTGACCTTCTCCATTTTCTATCAGGCTTCCCCTCAGAAAGCGGGCTAGACGAGAACACTGGATCAACTGACGCCGGAAATGTCTCCCACGTCCTCCCGACGCTCCACCCGATGTTCGAACTAAATTCGACGGGTATAAATCACACCGCGGAGTTCGCAAAAGCTACAAACACACCAGAGTCATTCGATTTAACCTTGAAGACGGCTAAGGCGCTCGCTCTGACGGCTCTGGAAGTGATGCGAGATCCTGAGTTCCTGAAGGAAATCAAAAAACAATTTGAGATTGACACGGCCGACGACATGGTCAAGGCAAGGTCGAGGCTGTAAATGTCAGTTGCAGACAATAAAGTGCACATGGCATGACCTTAGCCCTTGAGTGCAATGCGCAGATCTCACTTTGTTAAGGTGAATTTATGCAAATATTCAACTCAATGACCAATTGAAAATTGGTCAATGAGCGCGTTTTTTGTTTAGACAAAGAGTCGAGTGTTTCTTGAATTGACTGAAGTTTCGATATTTACAATAAAATGAACTATTACATCTACATCGCGAGATTCTAGGACGTATACACTGGAAAAAAAATATTTTAAGGCACCATTCATTATCTTCAATATGAAGGGACGATTTTATCTATGAAAAAAAACTGGACTTGACCAGAAAGCTCTCACTGTTTCAAGCGTCTAAAATACCAGGGCATGCTGCTTCGGCCCAATCAAGTAGAGCAGATCACTTCTGGGAGGAGCGAACATTTTGCGAGGGAAGCAATTTTTGTGGCACGTTTAGAGACGGCAAGTGATTGAACAGCTTTGTTCTAGCGGAAGACCTGTAAGTATAATATTATATTTATCGGATACGAATAGTCTATTTTCGACCATGCTCCCGGACGGTCCGTGCTTCCTATCAAAGCTCCTATTGCTTTTGCCTACTCTGGGACTGATAGTAATGTGAAAATGCTGTTGTTTATCCTTAGTCCAAGGATAAACGATAGATAGATACCGGCAGATGATGAAGGCTGGTTCACACTCTGCCTTCGATTGTGCTCGAGCGTTTTGCACTCTCGTATACCTGTCTACCACGGAAGAACACACTGGCACACTGGTGCCTTATGTTAGCTTCTATCCGCGTACGCGTAATAATATTTGTACGCCACATTCTTTTACCGAGGGCATGCAATTTTTTGACGTTGTTATTATCGACAATTTGTCATGCATGGGGCGGGGATTCAACCTCATATATAAAGCAAACCCTTAAATCTAGTTATACACAGTTCAAGTTCTACCTGATAGATGGCGCCAGTGTGTCATTGTGTACTCTCCCTGTAAGCGCTTACAAAAGAAAGCAGCGTTCTCGGACAGTCACAGGACAAATCAGCGAACCAGACTTGACCAATTATTATTGCGGTGTTTGTCACTTCCTGAGCGACGTACGTGTTCATGTCGCGTTGTGCTATGGTGTCCCTAGGCTCCAGGAATAATTTTAGATTTAGGAACACCAGGCACAGTCATAATTAAGGCCTGTTCACACATGCAGCGGAGCGCTACAAGCATAGCGCTAACCTCGCGCTAAGCGCGTGCTGACCGGAGCGTTCACCAGCTTTGTATCGCACCGCCAAAACTGTTGCTCGTGGAAGGCGATAAGTAGCTGACGGCACGTGAAGAGCGCTACATCAGCGCTTCGCTCCATGTGAGAACCTGCCTTTAAAGTGCACTGTGGGGCACGAATCTTAACAAGAGAGGGCGAAAATACACAAAACATTATCAAAATAGAAATACAAAACACTTCAACAAAATGCATTTAATTTGAAATACAAGTTCACTTTTTAGAAAAGTAGTTAAACACAATCTGCATATACAACGTGAGTATTTCACCATCTTCAAATACATTTGCAAATACATTTTGTTCCATTCTCACATCTTCGGCTCAAATTTAAGTCGGAGTGAAAAAAAAAAAGACCGTGCCCAAATAAAGAGTTCAGTTTACATATACCAAGAATAGGTGGTCGAAAACGAAAGTTACGAGTCTAAAAATTAATTTTGTTTGTCATAAAGCAGGTAAGTGCAACATCAGAAAAAAAACATTGTATTAAGTTTGAGTTTAATTTTCAATGCTCTGTTTATGCAACAAGGTCTTTTTAAACTGCATACCCTTCATTGAACGTCTTTAGTTTTATTAAATGACAACAATAGAGCCAATAATTGTAGCCACCTTGTTCATAGGTTATTTCTGTCTTTGATATGTATTGTGCGCAATCTTTGCATCAAGTTTCATTCTCTTTACATATGACTCAAATCGTGAAGTGTGACCAACACCGCATTTTGTTGCGAAGAATAGCGTCCAAAATTGTATTTCGTCGGTTTTTGAAATGCAAAATTTTCAGTATTCAGGCACAGTTGACAAATGCATTTCTTAAAATGTATTTAAATAGGGACAATTTCTTTAATATTTTCCGACTCGAAACACAGCGCGAAATTTTGGCCACTCTAATATATTGCCACGCACGCGCTTGCCCGGCGACGCGCGATTTCTCGGCCTTTCAAGTGCTTTGCGACGTTCTCACGGGTTCGACAAACGACGGTAGCGAAGCGCCGCATTGCCACCGAGGGCAACGCCGTACCGATTCCCTTTGAAAGAGAGACAGGTTATTCAACAGAAAGTGCAGGAACTGCTCGACGACGACATCATCCAACCCTAAAGAAGTCCTTGGACCTCTCCAGTCGTGCCCGTAAAGACAAAAGAATGGAACCCTAAGGTTCTGCGTGTACCACCGCCGACTGAACGCCGTGACAAAAAAATACGTGTATTCGCTTCCCCGCATCGACAACACATTGAACCGGCTGCGCCGCTACATCGTCGTATTTTCACGGGATTTGGACAAACACCTGAGATGCCTTCAGGGAATGCTTTGCGCCATCAAAACTGAGAGACTGACGCTCGAGTCATCAAAGTGTTGTTGAGCCTACGACAAACTCAAGTTCCTGGCTTACGTTGTGAGCAACGAAGGTGTTTGCCCAGACCTCGAGAAGGCGCGCGCCATGGAAGAATTTTCGCCGCCGTCCGACAAGAAGGTCGTGCGAAGATTTATCGGCCGTTGTGAATAATAATATAGGCGGTTTGTTCGAGATTTCGTGAAACTGTCCGCGCTGCTGCCACATCTCATAAAAGACGTAGTAAGTTTGGAGTGGAAAAAAGAGGAGAAACGGTCATTCGACGATCTGAAGCTAAGACTCCAGACCCCGCCATCCTCGGACATTTCGACCAATTTGCGGATACCAAAATTCACACCGACGCAAGTAATACGGGACTCGGAACGGTGCTGGTCCAACTGCAACAAGGCACAAAACGAGTAATCGCCAAAGCCAGTCGGACACTCTTAAAGGCCGAGAGCAATTACTCGACGACTAAGAAGGAATGACTTGCCGTCGTATAGACGATAATTAAGTTCCTCCCATACCTGTACGGGATCCGTTCCGAGTGAAAAAAGACCACCATTTGCTCTGTTGACTCGCCAACATTAAAGACCCGTCAGGATGCCTTGCTCGCTGGAGTCTCCGATTGCAAGAATTCGACATGGCTGTCGTGTAAGGCCGCCAGCATAGTGACGCCGACTGTCTCTCGAGAGCCCCCGTCGAGTCAACTGCCTCTAACACTGCCGACGACGATTACGAGGTTTTCTTCGGTGCCATAAGCATGAGTGACATGGCAGCACTACATCGGGGCAACCCTCAACTCCGTGTGCTGATCGAGCACTTGGAGGGCCGAGGAGGCGCAGTCTCCAGTATCTTCTCCCGTATCCTGCCCAGATTTGTGCTTGTACAGGGTGCACTCCACAAAGTGACAATCCTACAGGTGGATGCCTTCGATACAGCCGGAGACTCGCCACGATTCGCGAGAAGTACTACTGTCCAAAACTCCCGAAAACTATTAATTTCTACGTCGAGTCGCGCGACGGGTGTGAATGGTGCAAGGAACCGGCGACCAAGCCGGCGGGACTCCTGCAGTCAATGGTGCGTTCGACCACACCGTTCCAGCAGATCGAAATGAATTTGCTGGACCATTCCCTCCATCAACGTAAGGCAATCGGTGGATAATCGTGGCGACCGATTACCTCAAACGATACGCCGAGGCGAAATCCCTTCCGGTGGGAACTGCCGTGGAAGTCGCCAAGTTTTTTGTTGAGTGCATCGTCCCTCGGCACGGTGTCTCGAGGTCCCGATCACTGACCGGGGATCATCGCTCATGGCACAGCTGACCCGAGAAATCCTTCGGCTTAGTCACACTAGCCACTGTCGTACCACTGCGTACCACCCGCTGACCCACAGGCGTACGGAGCTACTTAACAAGACAAACGCCGACATAATCTCTACGTAAGTCGACGTAGAGCACAACACGTTGGACGAGGTGTTGCCCTACGTCGCGTTCGCTTACAACATGGCGGTTCAAGAGACCACCAGAGTTACACCTTGTGGGAGCCGAGGATGAAAGACGAGGCAGAGGGCACGTGACAGGCGGTCGGTGGAGAAGTCACGAGCTGGCGCGAGACAGTGCGTGCTGACCATGGCTGGAGCTGGGCGACGGGGCCGGGGCCGGGTTGCCTGACCTGGCCCATGGCGGTCCACCAGCGAGGTTCGAAGTCCGGACCGGTGGAAACGGCGAGCCCTGGCCATCTGGCCTAGGCCACGACGATCGGGGGGGTGGTTGCGCAGCGAGACTCGGGCAGTGATAGCCCGGGACAGCCAGCCTACGCAGCGCTGGCGTGGGGAGGACGATCCGCAGGCCTGGACACGGACTCCGATTGTGAGCTCTGATCAACGGGCGACGACAAGGGTCGGTGTGCCTGGACTGTCGGCTCTCGACGACGGGCGACCGAGAGGTACAGTAAACCCATTCGATGTCTTCTCGTTGTGCTATGTCACTCTCTGGGTGACGGGCGGAGCGCGTACCGATCGGGCGGCGAGTTTTAGTAGAGCGACCTCCATAAATAACCCCACAACCTGTACAGCTGGTACATCGTCGGAAGGTAACGATCGTGCTCGACGCGATGCTGTCCTACGAGCCAGCTGACGACAGGAGCGATTATGCCCAGTTGGTTGCCCAAAGGGCCGAAAACGTCCGCCAGTTCGCCCGACTCCGAATTCAAGACTAGCAATGCGTCGACGCTGGCCACTACAACCTTCGTCGCCAGGAAGTCCACTTCAAGCCCGAAGAGAGGGTGTGGGTGTGGACGCCCATCCTTCGCCACGGCCTCAGCGAGAAACTGTTGAAACGGTACTTTGTATCATATCAGGTACTTCATCACCTCGGGAAGCTCAACTACGAAGTGGTGCCCGACGGAACGCAAGCATCATTACGACGCCGACCGCGACCCGAGGTGGTTCGCGTCGTTTGACTGAAGCCATTCTACACTGCATAGGACCGTAGACTTTTTGTGTTACAGATAACCTTTAGTTTACCATTCTTTTTTATTTGCCTTGTTTTGCTGCATCGGGGCGATGCGCTTTTAAAAAGAGGGTAGTAATTCCATGCGCGCCGCGGAGCGAGCGAGTGCGTTGCCGAATGGTTACCGTGCCTGGCTTTTGCGCGGCGGCCCCTAGGTTCAATTCCTAGGAGCGGCCGCTTCTTTTATTTATCAGTTCAATCTAGCGTTTTCGTGAGTTCGATATCCTTGTCGTTTGACGATCGAGGCACGAATGCTCAGCGCGCCGAACATTCTCCCCCGAGTGTTCCAGAAACCCACGCAGGTACAAAAGGCTCTTCGCGTGGCGGTCCGAGGCCAGTCTCGCCCCGGCGCTCCATCCTGCTGTTCCGCCGACATGACCTGCAACGCTAACCTTCTTCTATTTTGTCTTGGGCACAAGTTCGCCCCACTAAACGTTTAGTTTCTCCAGTTATTAGCCGCCTCATCCTTTGTCATTGGTGACAATATCACCTAATGGCGACCAAAATAATACTTTTCACTTTAAATTGCGAAATATTTTGTCCGCTAAATATTCAAGATGCCACTACTTTCAAAATTTTCTAAGTAGTGACCCAGCGAATAGTATATCGTTCGCAGTATATAAAAAAAATGTATGAACGATTTGTATATTTTTTCTGTTTTTAAATCCAGATGGGCTGCGAGGCGAAGAGTGAAATTTGGGTAACGAAGCCATTGAACTCCGTTTAATTAACCGACATGTGTCATGAACGCAGCTTCTCTAATTTTAGCCTTCACTCCATACTCCATGTAGCCTTGAGAGTCATCGTTGACCTTACCTCACGCGCAAAAGTAAAGGCCTGTTCACACATACAGCGGAGCGCTAAGTTAGCGTTACGTGAGCGCTCGAAGGAGTTCTCATGTGGCGCTTCCTAGCGCGTGACTTCGTTCTAATATAGCGCGTGATTAGCGCTTTAGTAGCGCCTTGTTAGCGCTCCAGTAGCGCTTCTTGTACAGCGGTGCTGCGGATTAGCGCGTGCACTACGGTTTTGGTTCCTGTGGTTGGGTGCGCATCAGCAGCACCATGGCGGACATGTGGGACGCTAAAATAGAAATGCGACAAATGCTCTTACATACGCGATTAGTGCATATGTGTGTAGACGGCTTGACGCCCAGAAGAGCCTTCTGGGTGCGCGAAATCTTTCGCCACCGAGATACCGACGGGTATCCGGCGAACGTTGTTCCCAGGCTGAAGGACCGAGACATAGAGCTGTTTCGAAGGCGATTATTTTTTAACTGCGTGTCTTTGAAACCAGGGTCATGCATATCGAATAGAAAGCGATGAGGTCGTACCCAATCAATTAGTCGCTCAGAGTCCATGCCTCTGGATCACCTGCCCGACCTTTTGCTTGGAGAGCGGCTCTTTTACTTCCTCTTCTTTCAATGCCAAAGAAAAACAACAACGGAATGACCATGCACACGCTGTTCCGCAGCAGCAAGCACGGCACAAGGAGCGTGAGAGCGCTAACAAAGCGCTTCTGAAGCGCTAACAGAGCGCTGCTGAAGCGCTAACCGAGCGCTACGTCGCGCGCTAGGCAGCGCCACACGAGCGCTCCTTCGAGCGCTCACGTAGCGCTAACTTATCGGCCCGCTGTATGTGTGAACAGGCATTTAGTCGATGCAATTTTGCACATAAATTGACAAACATCCGGCTCTTTTTTTTTTTGTTTTTTTAAAGAATTTAGAAGTACTAAGGTTTCCTTTCGCCCTATTGCCCGCAGGGTGTTTGGTTCCACAACTGGATGGCCCCTTTTCCAAAGAATCCTCGGGGCATCGCTTCGTAGCCACGGTTGCTCTGCCACTTGGTGCTCAAATATTTGTCTATGCCGCCAGTAGAATGTATCGCGTGAACAGGGGGCTCATGACATTCAGGCAACAGCATTGGCGCTGCTTTAGAAGTGTTCTGTCACGAGGTTAAAGTGAAAGTAGTGATGGCAAGTAAACAAAAACGAGAACTAGTTGAATATTGGATATTTCTATTAGAAAGAAGGATAATTAGAGAAAACAAAATATAAAATATCTTCTAAGATGTTTACAGGAAACCGCAAAGTGTCCAGTTATATTGTTTGCAGACTTCGATTTTAGTAGGAGTCATGCCGTTGTATAGATGAAATCTTAAAAATGAACCTTTCTGCTGACATCTTCCTGCGCTCAGCTGCTGAGATGAGGGATTCGTAGTGAAGTGACGGGGCCTGAGTCTTGGAAATGCCCAGGAAATGCTTAAGGTTCGACGAGGCTAACCGCCTGCCGTCTTGGCGTGTCTCGAACTTTGTGGCGGGCGCTAGTCTTGATAGACTGAGACATGGAAGCCCAGGCAGTGTTGCCGGTACCGCTGGCTGTCCCGTGGAATCCCGCACATCAATCTTCGTGCACTGGTTCCTCCCCGCCCGGTTTTTGCGAACCTTATTCTTCTTGATATCCACACCACCTTGCCATAAAGGCCTGTTCACACATGCAGCGGAGCGCTACAAGCATAGCGCTAACCTCGCGCTAAGCGCGTGCTGACCGGAGCGTTCACCAGCTTTGTATCGCACCGCCAAAACTGTTGCTCGTGGCAGGCGATAAGTAGCTGACGGCACGTGAGGAGCGCTACATCAGCGCTTCGCTCCATGTGAGAACCGGCATGCTCAAATAATTTCTATTACCCCAGTGGCATTTGTCGCGTAAAACGATGTCTAATGAGATGTAGGTAACAGCACAAGTGAAGTTTCAAGAATGGTTCAATAAAAGCAGTCGCACTGATATGATGTTTATGATCAGAACTAGGACGTAATTGACTGGTGACAGCGTCGGGCCCGCGCCGTGCCGTCGCATTCTTTTTTTTTTTTTTTTTTTGCATATGTGAAAAGTAGTGTGAAGAAATATTGTAAGTTTTACGACTCAAGCACGTCTTGAGAAAAAATGTCAGCACATTTACGACAGAGCAATTAGTTACTGATAATCCCTAAAGTACGGCATTTCATAATCATAAATCAATAAATCTATAAACTCTAAGTATAGACGAACCAGATAGAGGGGCTTAAAGTGATATACCAGAAGCCCGAGCTGCCTCGTTGTGGTATGCATTTGGGACTACACATTACGTGACTTCACAAACAACGTAACGGAACCGGTAAACTAGGTGACGTGATGCACGGCGTGACGTCAAAGTCGTGTCGAACGGCGTGACGCCAATGTGGAATCTATTGGCGGAGTGCCGAAAATGGACCACGGTTGACGGCGCCAAACGCGCGCGAAGTATCTCACTAACTGCTATCGCGGTAACACATGCAGGAAAATGTCCGTCTCAATGACCTAGAGACTAAGGCGACATTTGGTCCATTACCGGCAATACATAATATAGTGTCTGAACCCCGTGTCCGACTAACGCGTTTTCCGCGTCGTCAAAAGTAGCTCCTCGATGATGAAGTCAAAAAGCGTCACGCTGTTGCGCGCCGCGACCCTGGCGGTGAGAGAGCAGCAGCGGTGGCTGCGGCAGGCAGTTGTTCCGCTGTAGATCACTCTGCGGGCAGGGAGTTGAGGGAAACCAAAAGAGAGATACTGAGTTGGTAAGCCGCGACGACAACGACCGTCCCGTCCGTTCGCCTTTTTCCATGGCCTCCGAGATCCCGAAGCGCGCGAACGCTTCTCCGGCCGTCCCATTCGTGCGGAGAGGGCGTAATTGAAAAAAGAGAAGGAGGCGGCGTGTCTCCGCGGGGAGGCGCTCCCAACCCAGTCATCGACAGCATGGCGCGAGGCAGAAGATTTCAAGAAAAGGTCTTTTTACGTCGAATTACTGGAACTTATACTTACAAATTTTTGTGTATTGTGGTAGAACGGTGAACAGCTTCTCTGGGGACGTAGATGGAAAATTTGTGATGCTTATTTAATTATTTAATTTGAGATATTCATCTCGACATGTTGCGGCTAGCACTACATCGCGCCTTTTTATATATTTCAGTGCAATCTGTAGCACGTATAAAACTAAAAAAAAAGAAAATTAACTCCGTACATAAAAAAAATTCGTAGTTCCCTAAATAAAAATAATCATGCTGCAACATTTTTTTCCCTTTTTTTTTACCTTCGCACGTTGTCTGGCGTAGCTTTTTGAGCCTCACGAGGTTTGATGCTATATAGTGAAGCCCGTGTGGTCCTTCTTTTAATATTTTAATATTTATCACGCAATTTTCGCGGGTCGTATTGCGGTGTTTACACTGCTTATACATTATACACAAGCATGGGCGTACCAACCGGGGGGGGGGGGGGGGGTAAGGGGGGCGCTTGCCCCCCCCCCCCAGTTTTCAAAGTGGGGGGCAAGGCATGTGTTTTGCTCCCCCCCCCCCCCCCTCCTGAAACAGCCGCCGCTGGGCAGGGCAAACACTGGCCGGCGACGCCCAAGGAATATCAAGGGAACCGCCCCCCGGCCCTGGGGGGGGGGGGGTCTTCTTTGCCCCCCCCCCCCCCCCCCACTCAAAAGCAAGTTGGTACGCCACTGTACACAAGACAATCTGCAGATATCAGTCACCACGATACCCGTGGTTCAAATGCCGCGTGCCAAGTGTCTCCTTGAACTCGTTGCCTTGCGGCATTCGAAGCTCAGATCTCGTGATGACTCGAGTTTGAATCTGTTTGCAGACTGTCTTTTGTATGATGTACAAACAGCGTGACCCCGGCTTTGGGGAAAAACCTATGGCGGCGAGGTACAACCACCTCGCAATGATTTCTCCTTTTTTTATATAAACTTCGTGATAATTGTGGTTACTCGATTGAAAAGGCTGGGCATTATCTTGTAAACGTCTAGTCTTTGGCACATGGAGCACAGACCACTGTATCCCGTAATGCACTTTGTGATGTAACTTAATTGATATGCAAACAAACAATGGGATCTCAAGAAAAAAGAACTCTGGTTTAATTATAAATTCCAATCTTCTTCCAACCTGGTTTATTCGGTATTCCAACGTGGTATATTTACAGATTCCAAACCTTGATTTTTAAGGTTAGACGCGAAGTACTTTGCGATGCAATATGGCTTTAAGCAATTTCTTTCGATACGCTACTCTGTCTTTCATAGTCATGCCTATGTTGACCAAGAACGGCCGTACAACACTTCTCTATAACAATCCTAGAATGTTTTTGTCTCATGGTCATCTCACAAATTGCGTGGCATGGCAGCTCGTTTGCAACTGCTAGACATAAGTTGATTACGATACCCAATAGTAAATACTGTAAGCATTTTTTTTTTGCTGCTATTATTAGTTGGACCAATCTGCAGGCCTAAGCAGCTTGTTAAGAAAAATCACCCGATCTTCCTTTTCTGAGACCAAACACTCGCGGAAAAGACGGAAAAACAAAAATGACAAGCAGAAGTAAACAAAACCACGTGTCACAGTTAGAAAGGAAGGGAAACATCGCGACGGGTTTGTACAAAAGACGGGCAAAGTTATAAATTGGCCACTCTCGCTGCGCACAACCGTAAAAAAAGAAAAGAAAAAAAAAAGCAGTGTCGTCTTTTCGGTGGTCTGCGAGAAATTGTTATGGAAAAGTACCCCTCAGGGGAACCTCTTCACCCCTATTTGGAATGCAAGAACCGTGCGTACAGATGGTTTACGCCGGCGAGGGTACGCATTGTAAAGGAGCGTGTATGTGCGTGTTTGTGGTGAGACGCGATTGTACGATGGCGGCGGCGCCGCCGGGGATGAAAAGGAACGCTGCGCCGCTAGTCCTCTGGAAGAGCATTCGCTGCACTGTGCACACACCGAGCCATACAAAAACATATACCCGCACACACATGCTTCAGCATCTGTTTATTTCCCACTGTGGTTCCTCTCCCAACCCGAAAAACAAGCCGCTAAAACAAAAAAAAAGTAATGGCCGGTTTGGCCCGCTTTCGCCCCCCTTGTAGACTTGAATGCAAGGTCCGTACCCGGCCCGGGCCCTTCATGAATGTAGACGTGAAGCCTGAGCCCGGCCCGAGTGCCAGGCCGGCCCGTGGCCCGCGGTCTGGCCCGTACCAGTGCAGATCCCTACCTGCGACACTGACGGCTAGCCCCTTTGTTATGACTGGGCAGACAGCGCCGCCTCGCGGGGAGCGATGGAGTTAGCGCAATTACACTCTTCTGCTGGGGAGCGAGACGAATGGGACGGCCGGAGAAGCCTTCGCGCGCGCGCTTCGGGATCTCGGAGGCTATGCTTTTTCTCCAGCATTTCTACAACTAACCGCTAGGATCGCGATAACCGGCAGCATGACACACCGGCTCCTGTGACGCAATTTGTTGCCAGTCGAGGCCGCTTTCCAGGCACCGCACCCGCAGTGCTCGCAATGTTGCCAGTCCGCCCGCCCGGCGTGGGAAAATCCGCTGAAATAACCCCGACTCGGGTTCTCGAATAGGAGTTTCCATCGCAGGCCCGAAGAGGGCCCTCGGGCGTTGCTACAACGCTCCTCGTGTTCCCCCGGAGAGGGTCGTTGAAAGTACAACTTGGAGGGTCTCTCGAAGGTCCGTCCCCGGAACGGTGGCCAAGGGTCGGGCCCCTTTCTTTCGAGGGCCAAGCGCGTGCACATTCGCGCGATGATAGCGGAGATGGAGGGGCGCAAAGCGGTTGTCCCGACCGGCTCGACAGCGTGTATCCGGAGCAGTGACACGTGTCGGGCCGATACTCGGGGTTTGCGAGTCGGTCGCGGCGCGCTTTTGTTTTCAGCCTTATTATTTTTGTGAATAAGCACGCAACGCTCGTGGCAATGCGCCCTGTGTGAAACGAGCGACTATCTCGTGCGAACGAATTTCGTGTTGTCCCTTGAGAGGGCAATTTTCTAGCAGCTCACAAAACGTTTCTCGCCGCGTGCGGTCGTTCGGGTGAAGCGGGAGAGAGGAGAAATGCTCAAACTACGGATATCTATGGCTCTAAAATGTGCGCGTCCCAAACTTGGTGTGTTTTTCCTCCACAGTCGCGCGGTTTCTCTGCACGCCCACACCTCGTGTTGGGAAATGCGCGTTGGCATCGATTTCATCTCAACAACCGTGATAAATAAAGTGGGCTCACCTCCGACCTTTAGTCATTTCCCCCTTTATGTAATATAGGTGCATTCTAGATATATGCTATCTTATAGGCCCGTAGCTCTCAACTTTTGAGCAGCGCTCCATGCGAGCAAAATAGAATATTTGGCTCGCGTTTCGAACGTGCGTCATCACGCTTCCCCGCTACAGTTTTTTATACTCCATTCCATTCTAAGTGCCAGCGTAGCAGAGGCTACAAGAGCGAGCTCTGAGCTTGCGGTGTCCCTTCCAAGCAAGCGCGCTCTTGCAGTGCGAGCATCGTTCAGGGGAACATGTTTTTGCAAGTAGCTTCAGCTTCGCTATGACGTAAAGTGAAACATACGGGCTCACGGGAGCTATGAAAGAACGCATCACAATTACAAAGCTGAATGGGACGCTGAGGCCGCGAGCTGCATAATTATTTTTTTTAGTTTCGTTTTTTTTATGTTTTGTTATCGCGCGTCTACAGATGCTGACAGATGCTTGCATTCGAACGTGGTCGTGCCAAATCGAACATTACAGCGCCGCCTGGATAGGCTGCCAGCATAACATGGTCGCGTCTTGCGGACGCGCTCGCGCCCCCTGCCCGAGAGCAAGGGGTCTATCGAGACGTCTCGAAGGCCGAACGCGTCGCTTCTTCCTCCGACGAGCAACTCTCGTAAGAACTACTTCACTCGGCGTATGAACAATGCACAAAACTTGCTTTTCAGTTCGACGACGGAGCCATAGAGCGCCTGGTCGCGGATTTGGAGCGCGAGGGCGTGGTAGCGCAGAGCAGTTCTCGGGGAACCTCGTCGTCAGCACCGAGCTTTTGCAGCGCCGAGGACCCCATACATGTTTTTTTTTTTGTTTTTTTTTTTAAACCGAAGAGAAAAGAAGCGGTAGCGCGAGGAACGTGAGGAGCACGAGCGGACATTCCATTTCTCGGGGGAAGTGTGTTTCGGCGTCTCGCCGCAGCGGGGCGCCCGTCACGTGGCCCTCCTAGAGTTCCTATGGGAGCCAGAGTTGCGCGTTCATGCATGGCATGTGGATTCAGCTCCTCACGTGACTGAATTCGGCGAATAGCAGCGCCGCGCGTTCGAGGCGCGCGGTGTGCTCAAAAGCCGGGGAATGTACGCCGGGGCGCGTGCAACGTCTACTTTGCTGCACGACACTTGATCACGACTCACGTGATCGGATCTCGGCGAATAGCGGCGAGGGCGGCACGCGGCACGCGGAATAAAACGCGCAACTCTGGCTCCCGTAGCGAGCCTATAAGGAGTATTCACTGGGCGCCATATTTGTGGGTGATGTCTAGAGCGCATGCTCTGAACGAGCCCACATTAATAGGCTGCTAAGACCGGCAATCTTGAGGGTGCGGAATGCACGTTACAAAAGAACTGTGGAAGCTCGCCATCAGCACGCGCTCAGCAGTCGTGCACACAGCTATGTCCGCCAGTGAATACTTCCTATAGACGTTTCCACTGTTTACAAAAATCACAGTCCACACGTGTTAAATCACAGTCCAGAACGCGCACGTTCGTCGCTTCGGAAAGCGAGCAAATCACGCGCCATACGCACGAACACTGAAAATGGAACCTGCCAAGTGTCCTTTTTGGAAAGGTAGCCCCTCTATCCTGGGAAAAGTGGCGCCATTCATTGTTGTAGAAATGCTCGAGGCACGTGCCGCGCGCCACTTCTGGGAAATTCATGGCGTCTGAAATCTAGCTCAGTGCTGCGCTGTGCCGCCATGATCTTCCCAAGGGCTAGGCCCTCCTCTCATCTGTTGTCTGCCGCTCTACGTTTTCACTTTCGGCGGCCGCGTCTGGTGGCGATCTGTCAGGCTTTCTCAGTAGAAAGAAGGTTATGGGTGAACGCGAGAATCAAAGCCCAAACGTCGTGACAAGTGGAACGACGCCCTGGCGTCGCTAACAGCGCCACACGCGCACGTGAGACGCTGCGGGCGCCGCGTCCAACTTGGGCGTGTTTGCCGGGCGGCATAGTTCTCACGTGACGTCATTCTAGTCGCCATTCCCAGGTACTAAGCGTCCCATTAATGCAGTGGAAGGTAGGTTTGCACGCGCCTCCGTGAGCGTCTCGTATCGTGCTCTTTATTCTGTAGAAGGCTGGCCGCACGTGCAAAGGACGCCATTGCTGGGTACTGGGTGACGTCAGTGCAAGCTATGTATAGGCCTTCGATCCTCCACGCACTCCCGACACCGTTCCATGCACTCGCTCTTCGCGGGAGGGAAATGATTCCGTCACGTCATCGACCTCCGTCCAGGCCAATGACGTCGAGGATATCCCGAGAACACGCGCTCTTCCTTAAATGATTTTCGAGCGCTCCACAGAATTCGGCATTATGAATACAAAATATAGGAATCTGTTCTTTCTTCTTTCTCATATATGTCTTGATGTTTCTCGTACATTGTAGGTATCCATTTGGTATCCCTTTAAGCGAATTTGGTTTCGAGGACTCCACTCATTCAAGTACTCCTCGGTCACCTACATATAGTTGAAACAAATTACGCTAAAAGAAGAGTAGATGCGCATTTTTTTATAGCGCTTGTCTCGTTTATTCAGGCAGATAACTTATTGAACACCGCCCGTGCTAGAACATAAAGACAAAAAAGGGATCTTTCAAGATAGCGGACGCGAATGGACAAATAAAAATGTTTCATCTCTATTTCTCTCTTAATAATAGAGCTTTTTCGTACGCTCTACGCACTCTTGCTCACGCGAGGTCTGCTGTGCTTTCCTGTAGTGTGGCTACTCTGATTATTTTCTGCATCCATCCGACGCTTCTAATGCCTTTAAATATATATATATATATATATTTGCAGCGAGATAAATGTTACGACGAGCGCAGTTCAACGAGCTTGTCGTGCTGTTCTTTTAACGTTCCAGTAGTATTTGATTCCCTTGTCGACCGCCCGCGTCGTTCCCCAGCGCTTTCGCGAAAAACAACTCGCATCGCCGACCGCACGTCCTGGGCTGCTATCGGACGACCAGCGGGAGACCTCTCGGTGACTCGGGCATGACACTCTCCGCGTCGCCGTAAGTTATGTAACTCCCGCCGGCGCACCTCGCCGGGGGGCGCCGCGAGACAGCTGGAGGCTCCGCCGACCCACATTGCTCGACTACTTCCTTTGTCTCTTTTTTTTTATTTCTCTCGGAGCGTCGTAACGGTGCGCCGCTATCGTATTGCGACATTGAGCAATGAAGACGCAGCCTTGCCTCTAGTTGCACGATATCATCTCTGGGCCGCTGAGCAGGCTGTCAGACAAACTCGAATAAGATTCGATCGCCGGACTGGTTCGCATATGTCCGCTCCGATGCTACGTTGCGCAAACACTGTTTGCGACAAGCCTCTTTTTTATGTTTTTTTTTTTTTTTTTAAGTTTTCCACGCAAAACCCGTCGAGCTTTTTCTCTTCTAATATTTTATTTTTCTTCACACCGTTCGAAGACGACGTGAAAAATAAATAGCGAGAAACGTCCCTCGAGACAAAAACGTTTAGACGCATTTAGATGGCCTTCCTGTCTTTAGTGGTTTTTTTTTTATCGTTTTTGTCGAGTTTTATGGTACTTGCTACGCAAGTACAAATACACAATGCTTAAATATGATGTTCATCGACGGTATCTTCGAGATAGCGCTACTTAACGTACTTTGTTCGCTGCTAAAAAATAAATTTGTTGTAATGAGGTTCAACATCTTAAACGAATCGTATTATGGTTAGCATTTGTGCGTTTAAAATCAGGGACGCTGCATTAATACAACAAACTTTTCCTTTTCATTCATTTTTTTTTTTGCAGTATATTTTTGGTTTTAAACGTCAATTTTCGCAGATCTCATGCACCAAAGTCGCGTCCCGATTATATATAGGCAACAATAAATTCGCTGATCCTTACCGAATAACCCCAAGACTCGGGGAAACCTACAACAGCCAGTCATCAGCAAATGACCAACATGAAGCGAATGTTGGACGACTCAAAACCGAAAAATGTGTGTTTGTGTGTCTTTAGCAGTGTTGTACACGTTCCTCAAAAAGAGAACGAAAGCTCGTTTCTCGTTCCTTCAGAATTTCGGAACGCGTTCCCGTTACAAGTTCCATCTGTGAGAAAGGAACTCGTTTCCGTTACAGTTAAAACGTATCGTTACATTTACGTAACATTTGTACTTTGCTGATTTCCATATTTAGTTCGATCAAACAAAGTTTGATCTATTCCATCAAATGGCAACGTACGAAGCTGAATGCCATGACGGAGGGACACCTGGAGAAGAAGGCAAGCGGAAGCAGAGTTACATTTGTTGAGATATTCACCTTTAAAGGAGCGGTGCAACGATATTCAATTGGAATTTTTTTCACTTTACACGAGCTTACTGCCACTGGTGGGACTCAAGGATACTCGCACGCTACGCCACTGGCCAAGAAATTCCTTTGTTGCGGTGTAATTTCAGAGACAAAAGCGATCATTTTCATTCAATCTCTCCTTTGCAAAATTTGATGACGTAACGTGGGGATCGCAATACACCCATATGACGATATTTGAATGCTGTTCATATTGCCGCGCGCGCAGCTTGCCAAGTAGGCAGCGCGCGCGTGGCCTAACGGTTATAGCGCCTGCCTCCCACGCGAAAAGCCAGGGTTCGATTCCTGGCCGCGGGGACGCCTTTTTGTTGACATCTAATGTAATGTTCTGGTAAATTCGAGAACCGTGTTGCTTGTTCGAGTTTAGAAAGTTCTACACACCGAACCTTCTACGCCGATTCTTCTAGAACCCTCCGCGTGTACATAAGAGGCTCCGCGTGGCGAGCCGCGGTCAGTTTCGCCCCAGCGTTCGACTCTGCTGTCACGCCGACCGCGACGCTCTGTTCTCTTCTGCTGTTATCGTTTTTCCTTTTGTTTCTGGGCACAAGTTCGCCCCATTAAACGTTTAGTTTCTTCAGTTATTTTCGCCTCATCAATTGTCATTCGTGACAATATATATTGGACCCGAGCATTGCGTGGGCACTCGATTTGGGCTCGTGATAATTACTGGCTCGAGAAACATTCGGGTAGTGGCCCGTGTCCAATCGCTGCAACGACGACAATAGCCGAGCCGTAACAATGTCTGGAACTCAGCGCGTGTCCTGTGCTTTGCCAATCCCAGCGCGTGGCTATGATCACCATTGGCGCCATATAATCGGCTCCAGATCATGTGGCCGCTTGTTCTGGCTGCGAGTTGAGGGGGTGAACGCTGCTCGTTTTTTTTAATTTTTTTCTGGGTGGGGTGAAAAACGAACGCGTGTTTCATAGGTCATTAACGCCAGGGATCCGTTCTAAGCGGTACTTGCGCAAAGTACAAAAATTGTTGCATCGCCCCTTTAAAAATCTTAGCTTTTAACTATATGCATGTTTGTGGAATTCGATTTAGACAAGCCAAATGTGCAGTTACCCGACAATGCACGAGCGTTTTAGAACAACCTCACACGTTTCAATCTAACGAAGTTGCTTCTCGATGTTGCTGTCCGCAAGTCGAGCAAGTGAAGAAGAGGGTAGGGTTTTTGGAAGATTAGTCTTGAAAACTACAAGTCCTTCTTTGTGGAGGTTGGATTTGTTGTTCAGTTTGAAAGTGGGGGACAAGGGGAGAAGGGATAAAGGTTTTTTTTTTTTTTGTGTGTGTATATATTCTAAGTGACCAATGTTCGGGATGCAAGGGTGCTTTCGATGTCTGGTAACCTGTCCGTTTGTTGTAACTTTAGGTCTCTTTGTGGAAGTTCAGTGATGGTTTTAGTCGGGTTAATTTCTGAGTGTGTGAGGATTCCTGAAAGCAAAGAAAGTACACACTAAACATTGTAACACCCATAATCGTGTAAAAAGGGTGTAAGAAGGGTGCAAGTTAGGAAAAACACCCTTTTTAGAACCTTTTTACACGATTTCTGAATATCAGTGGGTGTAAAAAGGGTGTGTTGACGTCTTACACCCCTTACACGCCCTTTTTACGCCCCACTTGTAGCGATGGTTTCTAAAATCGTGTAAAAATGGTGTATGGGCGAATTTTACGCCCTTCATTCACACGGTGTGAGAGGGGCGTAATGTTGATACTGTCGAATACACCCATGATTTCATAACCGTTCATGTTTATCGCTTTGGTGAAACTGTTGCTGATGTACGGCGGTACTAACATCGAGTATGATTAATCACCGCACGAAGGCGCGTATGATTAGGAAGTGCTAGAGAATAGTTTTTGCAACTCCGATCGAACTCTCCATCCGACACGAGCCGAAAATTACGTGTCGCGCGTGCATCCGTTTTATCAGTTCAACTTCGATTTAAAAAAATCACTTCCGCTCGCAAAAGGTGACCGAAGACTTGTAAATATACAGCCCAGGAAACATACCGTATTGCGCGATGTTGGATCTAATCGAAAAGATTGTGCCCACACCATTTTGGTTCAGCCAATATTTAACGAATGGGATGAGTCGCGCCGACGCCATCCTGACATAACGTACGCGACGCCGTTTTTGGTTGAGTGTTGAGAGTATCCTGCGTTAATCGGCTATGCCGGAGAGGTATTTCTAGTTCTTGACCGCCTAAAATACGACGTTAAAAAAAAAAGAAATTAAGCAACACGGAATCTGCTTGCTTTTAGCCCGAGAAGTCTTTCTCGGGCTAAAAGCAAACAAATTCCGTTTTGCTTAATATTTTTTTTTTTTTTTGACTGCGCTGAAGCTCTGAACAAGCTGTGGCGCTCTTATCTCGGGTAATACAATCTCACCTGTCTGGACCAATAAGTACACTTCCCAACACATGAAGAAAAAAAAAAGAAAGGGAAAGAAGAAACTCAAACGCATAAACAAGACGACGATCAACGAGTTCTACCGAGACAGCACAAGCCACTCCCCGGCTCCACACTTTTCGAAAGGGAACCGCCACCCGAACAACAACACTCCAAGGTCCCGCACACAAACGACCCTCCCTGTACAGCGCAGGAGGCAGCAGAGGGAGATTAGCTGCTTTGTCCACCCCCTTTGACCTCGTCTTCTGATAAGATTCCACACCTCCTTTTGGGTCTTCGTGTGGCTGTGAGCGACTGCGAAGGCCGCTTCTAGCGAATCAGAGGGGTGGAGCGAAACACGTGACCGCTCTCCGTAGGACAAAAACGCTTGGACGAAAATTTGTCACGCGACTCGCTCTGACGCGCTGATGGGCTCACTGGACTCATAGCCTTCGCCGTTTGCCAGGTTATGGTGAGTTGTAGGGACCACGTAAATCCGGTTTCCAAAAAGCGTCCTTCAGTGCTCTCCTGTTTTTCGTGCAAGCAGGTCCTGACGAGTTCCACTTCGCGACCGTAGTTTTTCGTCGTGAACGGCGGAATACATCCATGTCAACTTTTTTATAATGGCCGTTTATTTCGTCGGAGTCTATGGAATTATTGTGCTGTGTTTGTAGAACGCGTTTCGGCAAAGAGCTGCTCATCGGGCCTCGGCGGACGCGAGACTTCCGTTGATTGTGATCGACCGCCTTCATCCTCGACATTGTGTTTGCGTTGTTTCGAGCTGCGCGAATCAGATTGTGCATCTATCACGACAGAAAGCTCCTCATCGGTGACCGCGATACTTCCGTGGAATGTGAGCGACCGCCTTCATCCCCGGCATTGTGTTTGCGAATTGTTCTGTGCTGCTCGAATCGGATTATGCATCTATCACGGATTACATGAGATCGCTCTCTTATATGTAAGTACTCTGCATGCATGCTTCTGATTTTAGTCCTGCTTCCGTCTCAATAGACCATTTTACTTTTTACAAACATGAACTGCCGCTTGCGTACCAAGTAACTTCCGGTCGTTCCGTCTTTGTGAACGTAGTAAGCAGAGACATGGCTGCGGCCAGATGACCTCCTTGCAATCGTCTGAAGAGAATTTAGTAGAACCTAGTAGCATCTTGATCGAAAAATAAAAAGTGAACCAGGCATGTTTCGACTCATTCGCAGTCATTTCTTCCTGCAGTCTTTTGGGTTAATACACCCTATCTTATGGGTGTTGGTCATTGCGTTTTTTTTACTTACCTTTCTGGCGGCGGTACACCCAATTTAGAGGGCGTACTGCGCAGTCGTAACACCCTAATAAAACGGTGTACTGTGGAATCACACCTTTATTTAAGGGTGTTCGGGAAAAACACCCTCCTTTAGGGGTGTTAGGTATAACGCCCTTTTCTTAGGGCGTTTTGCCACACCTATATGGGTGTTAGTTATAGGACAAGCCATTTACACCCATAAGGGTTTTACGATGTTTAGTGTGTAGCTGAGTTTGAAAAGTCCCTCCTTCTGTATCTTTTCTTTTGACTAAATGTGTTGCTTTTTGTATCGCCGTCTTGGGGCGCTCAAAAAAGAATCGATGTCCACTAGCTCTCCTGCACCCGACTGTTACCAAGCGAGGACTACACAAATTAAACCCTGAGGTAAGTAACCAAAAGGTTAGCGATATCCTGCTCTTCGTAAAGATATTGTTTTGTACTCTTAAAATTGTCTTCTTGAAAATAAAATAAAAATTATCCCACTGGACGAAAAAAAAGGAACGGCGTTTCTTTTTTTCGTTCCAGTAAAAATGTAACGAGTTCCCGTTCCAGTTCCACCGATGCAAAATAGAACGGCGGCGTTCCTCCGTTCCTCCTAAAAGGAACGCGTTCCAGGAACGCCGTTCCGTACAACACTGGTCTTTTATGGCACCGAACTTCGTTGGCCGGCAAAACAAAATCAGATTTTCGACGGCGATTTTCCGCAGTTCTGCGTTCTTGCAGATGACGTTCATGTTGATGACTCCTCAGTCCCGAACAAGGCTGAAAACTTGCACTAACATGTTCTGTGCATTGCCACTGCATTCATGGGCGCGAGCGCGTGTCTTTTAAAAGAGTCTTTTTACGCGCGGTCGTGCAAACTATGCAACAACTAATGTTTGCAAACCAACCGCATCCCGAAGGGGCCATCGGGATGCGGTGTTGGCGTCGGTGAGAAACTCCGTGCTGCTTGTGCGTTACAATTGCTGATTCTGCATCTTCCTAGCAATATCCAATGGCCTCAGCGAAATGGACAAGAATCGTAACTTCGTATACTCTTATACAAAGTGTCTATATAGTCCTCCATAAAGGGAGGATTGCACTTGTAACCTATGTTCCTTCAAGAAGGGAGAAACTTTTGTTCCTGAAAGCAGGACAGCAAAGTTCCTCCGTCGTTTGCATCTCATTAGGGCGGCCCCGAACCGAGCAAAACGAGCTCAATAAGGCTTAACGAGGACGATACGTCTATTGTACGGGCGATAGGAGCAGCAAATAAAAGTGTAACACAAGCTTTCAGCGAACAGCATTTATTTTCAAAACCACCTTCCCTCGCAGGTAAAGAAACTCGCGTTTCGAAAGCAGTCACTTCGCCTCGTCCGCACTGCGATGTTAAACGGAGACAACTGATACACAATTACTTCGCACACTTTACGTCTTAGCTTTGTTGTTCCTCGAGCCACAGTGGACCTTTCTGGAAAATTGCGCGCGCCCTCAAGCGGCGCGCGCGACGACTTATGGAAACAGTGAGGGTCGCTGCTCCGCCGTCTGCTGCGGCCTGCCAGACCCACGTTGCCTATGTACGAGTTGGGTCCCTGTGTACGGCAGACGGCAATCTTTGCCGCGCCCTGTGCTGAGCTGCGTTACCCAGAGGAGGTTAGAAACCGTCAATCAGAACACATGTGTCCACTGCCTTTCTTTTCTTTTTTTTAATGGATTATTGTTGTGGATGGAATGGGCCGCCGTTCTATGTTTTAATTGACCATCGCGCGTGGGTCAAGCGTCAAAAAAAAAAACGATGTTTCACTCACGCATACAACGTATTTTTGTTGTTTTTTTGCTAGTGTAATCAGTTGAGCAATTGGCGACGTGAGCGATCAAAAGCGTCACTGCAGTCGGCCTGCCACTAAAGCCCCTCTATCCTGGGAAAAGTGGCGCCATTTATTGTTCTATCAATGCTCGAGACACGTGCCACGCGCCGCTTCTGGGAAGAACATGGCGTCTGAAATCTAGCTCAGTGCAGCGCTGTGGCCGCCACGATCTTCCCAAGGGCTGCGCGTGGCACGTGCCTCATGCATCGACGAACCTCGCGCTACTTTTAAAAAATGAAGGGGCTTTACCTGCCACCAGCCACGACTGGCCGAATGCGGAATATGATGTCAGCAAAGGATTTCTCACCGAAAGAAAAAAAGAGTAATGGAGGAACCTCAAACTGCACGGTGTTAAAAGTGTTGCTTGCAGAGCGCAATGATTTCAAGCTTCCACCATGCTAATTACAAACACCATCAAACTTGTTGTTCGCAAGGTAACGACATAACGAGAGGAAACCATAGGAGGGCGCCACCCAAACATCTCGCCGCCAATACTCCGTTCACTCTTAAAGGGACCCTGCAACGACTTTTTTAACGGTTTTTAATTTGCACCGAAGCTCAGCGCACTGAACGTAGTAACTTAATGAAACTTGTCTTTTCTCGAATTTTGCTTTGTTTTAAAAGATATAGGCAAATTAAAATTACAAAAAAGCAAAAAATAACCTCCTTAATGACGTCCTTGGTCGCTTGACTGGCCGTGAATTAGAGGAATTAGTGAGCTCAGCGAGCGCCCACGGCTGCCGCACTCCGTGTCGACGGCTCGAGAGGGCGCCACTAAAGCATGTTCTGGATAGGCTGTATGAAGCAGGCAGCCAGGGCAGCTCGCATTGCATTTGCTTCGCGATTAAGCACTAATTCGGCATGACACTTCATTGGCCACAAACGACAGCAAACACGGGGTAAAGATCAGTTCAGAACGGGAGCCACTTCGCGCTGCCATACCGCCAAACGGCCAAACCGCAAAACAAAGCTGCTCGCCGAAGGCCTTCGGAACGCTCGGAGCCTGTCGGATCCTCCAGTCCATACGACCGTAGCGCCGCCGCGTACATCCGGGACCTTTCTACGCTCTTCGCTCGTCGGTGCCTGATCCCACTATCCCATTCTAGTACGCGCCGCCTTTTCCACCGCTTGATGGCGGGTATGTCAACGGGTCATTTCTTTTTTCTGTACTTTCTAAACTGCATTTGTTTCTTTTCTGATCTAAAATACTTAACAATAACTACTTTCATAGATAATTGAAACGGTTCGCACCACTTACATTTTGTATTTCGACTAAACATAACCTTTTAGCGGCTCTGACGAGTTGTAAGCCAAGGACCAAAGACTTCACATATCGCGCGCTTTCGGCACCGCGGGTCGCCCCCGTAGGTGGAGGAGGTTTCCGCGTCGTCCGGTTAAAATATGTCGCACTGATATTTAGTTACTCTCTCCATGCCCGCTGGCTTGCCCGAACCCCAAGAAACGTAAAAACCGCAAAAAAAGGTAGACGCTTAAATAGGATTGCCGGGCCCCTTTAAAGAAGCTCTGCCTTCGGCTCGAGCTCATTTTCTTCAGCAGTGTTATGGTTGCGCGTGCCTGCGCGTTCACACTTCTGTTAGTAAGGAAGACCTTTTCTTTAACGGCGCCGCCATCTTGAGAATTGCGGCGCCGACGACGTCGTCTAGCGGCTTAGAAAAAGAAATACTGGCTAGTTCTGGCAGCACAGCTATCTGGGTAGGCAACGGTGTGGGTATGGGGGGAACTTGGCTTGACTTGGCTATGGTGGGCTGCAATAACTTGGTTGGAGCTTGTCCGGTTGAATCCAGCTGGCTACTCACAGGCCATCACCTTGCCTCCTCGAGAGAACGACGACGAAGACGGTGGGGTGTTTTGATCGAGTTTCCACAACGAAAGAATTTATTAGCCATTTAATGTAGCCTATGCAGGTAAGCTCTCGGCATTTGTTAGCTCCATCTTGAGTGGTGGCATGTAGACTTTTTCATAAATTTCACATACCATGGGGCTTGCAGTGATAACCTTATTGGACCACCTGCACCGGGAATTAAAATCGGTCCTCTTGTCGTAAACGAAATGGTCGTGAGCTTAAACGTGACGTTGAGTCTGATACGAATCTCTCGTGATTCAGGCTCGCAATCGACTGACTTCATAAATAAGGATTCTTGGGGGAAAATGCGAAGCTCGATAACATTGCAGCCACACTCGCGCTGCAGCTTCTTGCGCTCATGGCACACTTTCTGCTATTGTTCTTATGCTTTTTAAAATTATTTATCCATCCGACGACCACGCAGTGGTAGCCAGACAACCGTAGATTTTCGGAAATTGCAGCACGGTAAAAAGGAGCACTCGGAACTAACTCATGCACGACGTCCGTTTTTAAGCCTTTTCGCCCATTCGCAACTTTCAGCGATGGTGGTACCGCGGTGTGAGAATCGCGTTCCCTAGCTCCTGGATGATTGGCCTCATAAGAAATGGGCTTGCCTACACCTTCATGGCGTGAAAAAATAACGTAAGGCTCTAGTACTGCTCGTATATAGCAAAACTAGAATTACTTACACGCCGTCGACCCAGCATCGCACCGCTGTTCTACGACGATCATCCAGATGACAGCCATTTTGATAGGCACCCGTGCGCCCCCTATAGGTCGTGAAAGTTGCGAATACCCTTGGCGGTTGGATACCCTGTGTCAGCGGGCAATCCAAAAATGCACCAGGTCGAGGGTACGTCAGTTACTGGCTGGTTTGAGGTTATGCGAAAAAGGTCTATACTTCGTTTCACCTTATCTGCGAGCGAAGCCAAAGCTAGAAGCGCGGGACCAACGCTTTTTGCATTTCTCCCCAGCTCGCGCACTCGAGCAAAGCCTGAACGCACGGAGCTTTCGTGCTCGCGCTTCCAGCTTTGCCTTCGCTCGCACATAAGGAGAAACGAAGTATAGTCTCAGCTATACTATGTTTCACCTTGTGTTGTACCACAGGAAAGGCTACAAGCGCGAGCTTCTTGCTCTATGGCACACCTCGGCGGCACAAGCTCTCGTGCACCAAGGGCAGCTGCCAACGCAATGAGCTCGCGCTTCTAACCTTCGCTGCGGTACAACATAAGGTGAAACGGAGTATAGAATCACTCACTGAGCTACGCCAGCGTTCCTTAGAGAATCGGCACTCTGTTCCCGATACTGTTGTGGGCGCCGCCATCTTGGTGCATATGCAGAGCAGACGCAACTGCCGATCGTCAATATTCAAAAGTGCGACATCCTCAGCATTAGATTCGGTGTTAGGAAGCTCATGAAATATAGCTTTGCTTCGCCGCTAACTTTTAAACATTTCTGGGAGACGGGAAAACGTTTCCTGTGATTCCAGATAAAGCCGCAGATAACTGGCAATCATGATTTTAAGCAGCAAGATAGGTAAGTGTCGTTACTCGGAAGCGTAGCTTATTTAGCGGCTCTAACGCGCACCAGCTCGGAACACGTGTAGCGAAAGCTCGTACTGCAGAGTCGAGGAATCTTGCCCGTTTCGATCTGGATGAGCATCGTACTGGCGTACGGTCGTGTATCACCACTGCGTGGTGCACGTTAAAGACCCCAGGCTAGCGGTTGTGTACTGCACTGGCTAAATTGCTCATCTACAGCTGAGACACCAGACGCACATTGGGGCTGACTAACTTGCGGCTGTATAAACATTCAACACAATTACTTAGTCAGAGCGATAGCTTCGACAAGTCACGGCGAAATCGTTGGGCCTCTGCGTCGCATTCGGGCAGCGTGGGGTGCGTGAATAAAAATTACAGGAAGATCCATTGGCGGATCCTTAGGAAATCCGTTAGCCCTCGGGAAACGCCTCGCACGTCCCCGTTTGGGAAACGCTAACGCCGCCCCTTCACTTTTCTGCTTTAGTTTTTTATATTGGCTTTTTTCTTGCTTCCTCTATTTTTTGCTGCCTCTTTTTTTGGCTTCGTTACGGGTTCAGTGTTAGTGTTTCCTAAAGCGATATGTGTGTGACGTTTGCCAAGGGTAATGCTAAGGCATTCCCTAGTGATCCACCAATGGATCTTGTTTTAATTTTTTTTTTTTTTTTTTCTAGCGAAGCGTGGTCGCAGAGCCCGCTTCGTTCACGTCGGCTTGCCGCTTCTTGCGTTGCATTTCGGCCAGCCTAACTAGGCGCTGCTTACGCTCCTCTGTGTCATTCACCCGGCTTTCACGCTTAGCAACGGCATCCGCTGCCTGACGCTGCTTTCGCTGTCCACCGGTTTCCCGGGGACTCGCGAGCCGCATCCGCAAGAACTTCGCAAACGAGGCTGAACCGCCATTGTGAATGCGCCATGACAGCGCTGCGACAGCTAATGTTATCGTTTTTTTTTTTCTTTTTTCAGAGAGCGTGTGCAGTAGCTATCGGGGACAATAGAGACCCTAAATAAGCTACGCTTCAGAGTAACGACACATCAGCCGTCTTGAGGCTTAAAATCACGGTTGCCATTTATCTTAATGTTTTATCTGAAATCGCAAAAAACGCTTTTCCGTCCTAAAAAAACGGTTTAAACAGTTTTATAAAAAAGCAAAAAAAAATATCACCTGAGCTTTTTAACACCCTGTCTAAAGCTGAGGAAGCTCTTCCTCCCGCTCCACATTTTTCTTTAATTTTTTTTTTTACTGTATTTTCCATTGATAAATTTGCTCAGCCCCATTGCTTGTGTGTAGGTAATAAATGTCATCTTTCGGGTTGTGGGTATTAAATGCCATCGCGTTCGAAACAAAACTTTGCTACTATACTTCGTTTCACTTTATCTGCGAGCGAAGCCAAAGCTAGAAGCGCGAGACCAGCGCTTTTTGCGTTTCTTCCCAGCTCGCGTGCTCGAGCACAGCCTGAACGCACGGAGCTTTTGTGCTCGCGCTTCCAGCTTTGCCTTCGCTCGCACATAAGGTGAAACGAAGTATAAGTTCCTCTGCAGTGAAGGAGGGACGCCAATGCGCTGAGGAACTGAGGGAGAGGAGGAGAGAACGTCAGAACGCCGATCTCTGACCGGAATGCTCAGTGGGTAGACCTAACGCTAGCAGCCTTTGGATCCACTGCACTCGTCGACTGCCTTTGAATGCGAGAGCCAAATGCCTGACGACTGCGTTCCTCATTGTAGCGCGTTCGACGAGTGCAGTAGTGACAGAGGCAGCTATATAGCTTCAGGTCTACCCACTAATCCTTCCAGTCAGAGCTCGGCGTTATGACGGCCCCTCTCGTCTGCTCCTCTTCTCGGCGCATAGAAGCCAGGCCGATGGGGCGCCAACCGATATCGCGTCAGCTCTGATTGGGAGCGCGGCTTCCGAACGGCCGTTAGAAGCTTGTCAGAGGGCTTGGAACGGTCAACGGCTCTCGGCGATATTTCATTCCCAGAAATAAGACGTACGACGTTGGCTTAACCGGCGGTAAACATGGAGATACGCTTGGCTTTCGGCTTAAGACAGCCAGGGCCATAGCCCCCCCTATGTACATAAGCGGCCTTATGTAACCTTCTCTTTTTGATTGACACATCCCGCAGAGTCGCCACAACGTACGTCTCTCCTCTTTTTATGATTTAAGAGAAAATACGCCATTTCCGAAAATAGCTACCAACTGTGCACACACCAACGTTTAGATTTGCCGGGAATGGAGCAAGTTGGCGTAAAGGAGGACAGCCTCGGTTCCGAAGTGCATATAGACAGGAAAGGCGGCGTGGATCGAGTCGGAGGACTCTCGACGGCAGCCACGGAGGTAATCCGTCTTAATCCTAATATATACCCCCAGCTCCCTTCCTTCGAGTAATCCCCTTCCCGCTCGTGCGTGTACCTCCAACATCCCGGGCAAGCCATCAAGTGATCCATCATTGACACGGGGACATTTTTTATTCTTTCGAGCAAACAAAAAAGGAGGGTTGAGCATTTTTTTTATCACTTCAATGTTCATCGTTATTGTTGCGCGAAAGAGTTCCGTTTTCGCTTCAATGTCGGCGAACGAACTTCCAGGGCATTTTGCACCTCAGTTTCTAGTTTGAAAAATCAAAACGTCTACTCGCATACAGTACGCATGCGCCGCTATACAGTTAGTGTGCGCATCTGAGAAACTCTGTTGATATTTAGTAAGATCACGCATCTGTTTGTAGAAATAAGAAGCGAATTTCGCTTCCTAATTCTTCGTCTCAACCATCTTGTTCCATCTTTTCCAGGCTGAGTCTAAGCTTTCTGTCATCTGTACTTTATTTTCCTTTTGAAAAAAAAGGGTTTGATCTTCTCGGCTGGCACCTCGACGCAGCTGAACATCGTGGCGCCCATAAAGTGAGAGAAACTACGTTGGGATTAGCTGACAAGTTGTGAATCCGAGTCCGAAGCGCGCTGTGGTTCGAACTGAAGGATTAATCATATTTAGATTTGTCTGTTTGAATATACTTAATTTACGCGACAATCCATTAAGCACGATTTTCTTGAATCTAAAAATTATTGTCTCTTTGACGTTCTGAAGTTCGTTCGCAGCCAGTCAAAAATAGTACGAAACTTGTGCGCAGAGGATACGAGTTGCAGCAACTTGTATCATTCACAGTCCATCCTAAATGTCTTGCTGCCAGGTAGCCAACTGTGGACAAATGTTTTCGTCCTCTCAAGAACATTTAATGAAATCAGTGTTGTAGTCGTTACCGCTAAAAAAAAGTAACGAAATACGTTACTGGTTACTCGCAAAATAAAGGAAAGCGTTACCTCAATATAAACGGAACGCGTTACCATTACCTTTACCGATAAAAAGTAAGGCACGTTACTTTTGCGTTGCTTTTTATTTATAAATTCACGGAAACAGCGTGTTTTGGGCGCGTTTTTTGACACAGGGTGAAAGGACGTAGGAGTTGGGGTTTTTCTAAAGTGGAGATTTTGCTAGAGGAAGAGAGGCAAAATTTTGAAGGTCCGTGCAATAATGAGTGCCATAATTAATAAATATGCGCCTATACTTGGTTTCAGCTTAAGTCCAGACACAGTCGACGCTCATGGGACCAGCATCAAAAGTCACTGGTTTCTCGTAGCGTCGTCTGGATTTAAGCTGAAACAAAGTATACAAACACAAACAAAATGTACTGTTTTAGGAGATGTAACGAGTATACGTAACTATGTTACCCGTTACTTGAAATAAGTGACGTAAGTACGTTGCCCGTTACGAGCTTTCGCTCGACGCACACCAGCTCGGAGCACGTGGAGCGAAATATCGCCCTGCAGAACCCACGACTCCTGGGTTCAATCCCCACCCCTGCCCGTTTCGATCTGGATAAGCATCGTACCGGCGTGTGGTCACGTATCACTACTGCGTGGTGCACGTAAAAGACCTCAGGCTAGCGGTTGTACCGCACTGGCTAAATTGCTCATCTACAGCTGGTAGATATGAAATGCTAATGGGAGGTGGGCGCTGATAAAAAACAAAAATAATAATAACCCGACTGATCACCCCCTTTAATAAACAAATCAGTTGCTGACTCTCTCTGTTGATTTTTCACAGTCATATTATATCAAAGACGTTAGAACTACACTTTTTTTTTTACTATGTCATAAATGGCATATTGTAGTCCCATTTCAAAGTTCCCATTGTGGCCCTACCTATATGAACTCGGGAAGCCTTTTAAAATGGACTCATTTTTAAGGTATTATTTAAACAGGATAATCACCCTTGATGATGAGCACAAGCATGCTGAAGTGATTTACCGTGCAAGCCTGTGTTCTAAAAGAAACAAAGACGTCAAAAATATTAACGCGGGCTTTTTTTTACTTTTTTTCTGAATTTTTTTTAGCACAAACCTCCATTTAAGCAGAAACAAAATCACAATTACAACGTTAGTCGAATAATCGAAAGGTTAGTCGATGAAGTCCCCACCCAGTCTTGATATGTGTTAGGTTAGGGTGGATGGTTATCGGAGAACCTCGAAGAGTAGCATGCCTTCATCAGTGAAAGAATGTCGCTGCGGCCGATGCTATCTGTGTCGTGGTGCGGATCGTTTATTGGAGTTGCAAATTCGACTACGTTTGAAGAGGAGATGATTTTGCCAGAAATTCATATCATTAGTCTCCCGACATCCGCGGCCCTCCCCGAGAAAATTGATGCGGGTGAACCCCCACTACCGAGGAGAGTTTCTAACAACACGCACGCTGCTGCGTTGCTCGCTTACTCGTTTATTCCACTCGCGGAATATATTAGAACCGTTTGTTTTACTTGTCTCAGTTGTCCTGCCCACGAACATTTTGCGGATGGTAACTAGAAGAGGCATTCTCTCCTCATCGCAACATAGTAGAATTGTTCCCACTCCGAAAAACTTACCCCCCCCCCCCCCCCCCCCATGGCACAGTAAATGGAAACACTGACTGCAGCAGAACTTTCTTACTCATAGAAGCTAGCAGAAGTGCGGTAATTTCCAATAAATCACTAAATTCCCTCAGGTCGAAATATTTATATTGTAGCAGAAGCTAAAAGTTATGTAAAGAAAAAGCATAGAATTCGCAATTTTATGACCCTCAGTATCAGTATTATGTAAGTTGGACCAGTCTCTCTTTCGCCACGTGATCACGCTTTCGCCCATACCCACGCGCAAAAGGCCGGGCAGGCGACGAAATGGAGGCGGCTGATTGGTCTAGCGGGCACGTAGCTCCCTCCGGAATCTATACACCTTTTTCGTTTAGCCTCGCACCCAGCCACGTTGTCCCCCTATCCGGTATGCGTTCCATACAAAAAGCAAGAGATTACAACCCCGAACAAGTAAAAAAGTATAGAAGGGTCATAACAAGAACGACTGACGGTTGCAATTAAAATGTTAACACGTTCTACTGTCGAGGCGAGAAGAAAGCGATGTTTTCACGCATAGCGGAAGTTCCAGAATTAAAGATGGCGGCGCCCACGTAGAAAAGGTGTATAGGCTTCGGGTTGACAGGAGTATAGCGATGGACAACGGGGATGGGAAAAGTTAAAAGACGCTATCAGTTACCTCTCGCTCTTTATGCGTACGGATCCCGCTGGATTTGTCCCGAAGGGGCACTACAGCCAATGCTGTAAAAGCTGCAATCGTACGTGGCTGCGCCGGACCTGCAGTGGTGCGTGTGAGACGGATGTGGATGAGCGAGGCGCAGTCGGATACTCAGGTCGGGGCAATTCATCGCGGGCTCAAACTGGCTCCTGATTGGACTTGTCCACTCGTCGCCTTGGCTCCTGTATGGCTCATTGTAGTCAGAGGCGAATATTCGGAACTCAGATTGAGTCAGCGCACCCCGGCGGCCGCGAAAGAGATACGCGGGGGACCCGCGCTTATTCAAATGCGCACCGAAAATGTGGCCCGGGCTTGCGAATGGAGTTCGAAACCGTGGAGCGGGGTTGGACTTACGAAAGGTTCTCCAAACGGCTCACCCATCCTCTTGTTTTGATAAACACAACGGTCGGCTTCCGTCAGGGCAGAGGAATGCACTCTCGTCGTGGAAGCGCCGCGGGAATATTAGGAACGCAACTACTTAGGGGACGCGACACAGCGACGTAAAGGCTTTCCGTGTTTGGAAGTCACTTTCAAAGTCGCTTTCAGTGTGAGTTAAAACTTGGGTTTGGGCTAGTTGGTCCATTACTGAATAAAAAGTTAAAAAGCGCGAACAAACGAGGACAATAAAGAAACACGGACGACAGGACAGGCGCTTGCATTAAAACTTGGGTTTGGGCTAGTTGGTCCATTACTTTGCATTAAAACTTGGGTTTGGGCTAGTTGGTCCATTACTTTTGCATTAAAACTTGGGTTTGGGCTAGTTGGTCCATTACTATAATGGACCAACTAGCCCAAACCCAAGTTTTAATGCAAGTGCCTGTCCTGTGGTCCGTGTTTCTTTATTGTCCTCGTTTGTGCGCGCTTTTTAATCTTTTATTCAGTCTGCGTACCACATCTTTCACGGGAAGTAATAAACAAAGATCAATTATATACCGGACACCCCGTAGTTGTAGCGACCGAGACGCATACTGGGGATTCTCTTTATAATAAACGCGCGATTAATACGCACAACGCATGCCGGTAAAATGACATCTTCAGGTTTCTTCCGAGGACCAGACATAAAAAGTCCGAGGCTTATCTGTTATAGACAAAAACCTGTTGGATAGATCGTCGGGCGACTGAAGTGAGACGCAGGATCCTTGAGCGAGTTCGGGGTTGTAGAGTGGCTTCATAGGGGTTGTAGGTTGTTTCAGTGTCTGGCCGTTAAATAAAAGAAAAAAAAGAGAGACTACCTTGGCCGCTTGGCCTAGCCGACTATACTACCGGTGTAACCGGCTACACAACTCAATGAATGCCATAAAGAACAACCGATAGTCACGGGCAAGACGAAAATAAAACCTGGCTTCGGGTCGCACCAATCATTACAGCAGAGATTTTCCAAGTCCGGACGCACAATCCGCGCGTAATTGAGGCATCGAGACCGGGGACGTGTCCCTCGTCGCTCCCACGGCGCTTTGCGACCGCCGCGTCCCCTGGAACGCCTTCGCAGCGCGCTGGGCGCTAATCCGCTCATGCCCCAACTCACTCCCGGACTTCAAAGGCCCCGTGGAAAGAGGGCGCTTCGAACCCCCGCCGCGATCATCCCCGCACTAGCGGGGCCTGGCTCAAGGGCGGCCAAAGAGCCGCAACACGACCCGCAATCCGATTAAGGCGACACGCGTGTCTGCGTCCCCCGCGGGTAGTACGCGCGCGGTTTAAAACGTCACCGGCCCCGCCTGTTTTTCTCGCCGCGGCCCTCCAGTCGGGAGTCGAACTCGATCGCTTGTTCTAGCGGCGCTTAGCGCGTAGAGTATTCCGCGCTCACGCTCGTTTCGGCGCGCTCGGCTAAGCTCTAGTCAAGCTGACACTGCGTTAGGCGCCCTCGCAACCAATGAACCGCTTCCATTTCGTCGCCTGACCTTCCCTCTGCGCGTGAGTAATGGTGGGACCGTGATCACGGGGCGAACGACAACTGGTTCGACGAATGCGCTCTGCCAGCTTAGGCGCGTGGTCGGAACGCGATAGTGGCCACTGCAGGAACGCAGGTGCAGACTGAAGGTCAAGAGGAGACCCATGATTTCCGTCACTGGAGCCAACAGAAATCTCAATTCTAAATTTTCATGTCCTCGTTTAAGTTGGTATTTTCATGTTTTTGTCTGTTCGTTTGTTTGTTTTTGCATATTTCATGACGTAATCGCCTAGAGTATCGGTGTGGACCTGGTCACTGTAACAGTCATGTTTTGTCTGTTCGTTGGTTTGTTTTTGCATATTTCATGACGTAATCGCCTAGAGTATCGGTGTGGACCTGGTCACTGTAACAGTCTATCCTGGTCCTAAGTTTCAGTTAGAGTCGGGGCTCTCTGCGGGCGTACAATCAACCAAAGAGCTCTAAGCCCACCCCTCCCGGTTGGGACCCACGCTCGAGATCTCTTTAGAAGAATGTCGGGAGCGTGATCGAGAAGAGCACGCGCGCTATCTCGAGCCGGTTGAGAGGACCTAAGCAACCGCATCAAGTCCCCATGCAGCCTTTCATCGGTGTGTCCCGCTCTTCGTCTGCGGAATGGAGCGACACCTGTGTACGCCGGCATTCGGCACAGAACCGGTCTCCTCTTTGCCTCCTCCTCATTTCTTGTTCCTCAATTTCCCCCCACCGCCACACTTGCCTAATGCCGTAGAGTAACCGTATACGATTCCTCACGTACGCGTTCCAGATGCAGCGGTTCTGCGGCCAAAATCGATGACCGGCGCCGCGGCACAAATCCCGAGGTTTCATTTCACAGGCGTCGTTCGCGAGCGCTTTGAGCCACTGCGATGCCCAAAGTTTCTTGCGGCGAGCGGACGCGCACAATGAATTTTAGCGGCCTCCACTAACAATTCGAATGCCTTAGATTTCCAGTTTCTTTTTTTTTTTCATTTTACATTATTAAAACAAAATAACCATTTTAAACGAAAAACATATTGTCTATTTTTTTACGTTTGTTCTCGCGGAGGGTGAAAGCTCGGTTGGAAAGACTCCAACAAATATTGCCGACTCGTAAATGGAGATATGCGCAGAGATATGTTTTCATGAGGAGGCGAGGCACGACGACGCAAAAACTCTGCAACACTTAACAAGAAAGTCTCAAGAATGCCAATATGGACAGGCTCCAACACAAAAGGGAAGGGGAAAGGATAACTTGACCTTGCAAGCGCAGTTCCATGGCCAGCGGTGTTGGAGAAGTTCGGACATTCCACGCAGAATATACGGAGGAATCGGAGAACAATCCCCTTCCCCAATCTCCCGAACAGTTCCGACGCGACTGCTAAAGCAAACCAGAAAGCTGAATACACGAATGGAACTTCAAATGGAAACCGCAAACCAGTCGCTGGCGTATTTTCTCTTCGTGTCGTCTGCTTGGAAAACGTGGAAACGCAATCCTATGTGCCATCTTTCCCGTCATGCACCTTCTCCTGACACGGGTTTCTCCGGTGCGCTGTGAATGGGCAGCGCGACTGCTGCCGCTCTGCCGCTGCTGCTGGCCAGAGCGCCGCGGCGGTGCAAATCTCACCGGAGCAAAATCGTTGCACGTGAAGCAGGGAACCAGACATGTACGGAACGCCTTACTAGGAACGAGTTGCTTCTACCCAGTTACTTTTTGGGTAACGAGGAACGTATTCAGTTCCACTTTTTTTTTTTTTAGAAAATAAAGGAGTAACATACGTAGTTACTGTAAGGCCAAATAACCAGTCACGATGTTTCGTTACATTTCAGCTGTCACCTGTACAATACCGTTTGAACAGTCTCATTTCAATTCCCCTTCTTCGAGTAACGAGCGCCGTCAGGGGAGTTCACTGCGAACCACAATAGAAGTGCAGCCCAACATACCTCCGCCCGTCAAAACACGTTGGCATCGCGCCGTTGTATCAGTTTTCAGTGGCTTTTATACCCCACACTACCGATACTAAAAAACAAGGCGTCAAAACAGACTAAATACGGGCGAAGATAGATGATGGCAATGTTGCTGTCGCCATTTTCGCGGGGCACCACATCCCGGTGTCCTGCGAAAATGGTGGCAGAGGGGAGGGTACGCATGTGCAGAAGCTTACTCGAAAGAGGTCCATTCCAACCTGAGTATGCGTCTATTGCAACGAGGTCAGATGGGCAACCCCAAAAAACAACTAAACAGTATGACAGTATAGCAACGTTTATCGCTGAACACGTCAGTCAAACTTTACTACTGGGAATGTCCTTCACCCAGCGAACACATAAGGTTCGTTCGTTTAACTTTCTAGAATTGTTTACGGACTGAATATAAACCCGAGGCTGCCAACACAGGAAGTCACAAAAGCCAGTGCCCACTTCGAACTTTAGAAGCAGAGAGAGCAAAAGAGAGGTGGCAAGGCCAGATTCACTAGCACTTCCCGAAGTGCATCACTTTCGAGCGCGTCACTAGAACGACTCTATAAAGCGCTGCCAAAGATGTATTTTCGAGGAAGCGGGGAAAGATAAATGATGAAAACATCAAGAGGCAAGTACCGCTTAAGTGCAACGACTACTAAGAATAAAACAATAAACCACGAAATAAAAGCAGTTAATCATCGAAGTAACGAGAAGAATAAGTCGTCATTTTTCAGGTAAAATGACGCGTTCGTTTACAGAATCGGTAACGAGTAACCTATTTAGTCGCTCTTTGAGCGAGTAAGCAAGTAAAAGTGTTTAATTACTTTTTTTTTTTTTTGAGGGGGGGGGGGGGGGGGGGGGAGTAACGTGTGTCTGCAGGGGACACACGAGCGATGAAAACGGGCGCCGCGCGGCAGTATCATTAGCGAGAGGTGTTGGCGTCCCTACGTCCACTTCTGTGCGGCGCCGCGTCGCTCGGATCTGGTCGGTGTAGATAATAGACAGTTTTAGTGGACCATACGCTAAAGCATTGCGTAAGCAAAGGAATTGCGGGTCGAGAGTGCGCAGAAGGGCTAGCGTATTGCGTACGCACGTACCGCTGGGGATTTTGCTGTTGCGGGTTAGCGGGCTTTGTGGGTAGCTCTCAAGAGATCTCGGCCCCAGCGAGAGCACCAGTTTCAAGATGGCGGTTACCTCGACCGCGGCATCGAGGGCGACGTGGTGTTTGCGAAGTTGAGTGTTACGTGCACTAGTGTGGTGTTCAGCTCGACAATTCTTTCCGGGACCTACTGCGGTGGAATCAGATCGCCGTGCAGCTGAAGGAGTGCATAGTGAAAATGTTCACCGCTCGCAATGTGCGTGAAAGCTGCGATCTGCTCAGCGCTAAGCCTCTTCGCGCAATTCATCACCGACGGACGATAGACTCTTCAAGAAATCGCCCAAGTTGTTGCAATGCGCTGGGCACCAGTACCTCCTGGATTTGTTCCCGCGCGATAGCATTTTAAAAGGCTGCCGTCTCCACGGGACGATTGACGGAGGCCCCGTGATCGGATTTGGCTACGAACTCGTGCTCGTAGCCTCCGTACCCCACAGAAAAGCGCGCTCGACCAAGCAGCCGCGGCTCGGTTTAATTTCAGATAAAATTCGTGGAAACGTATTCATTTTCAATAATTCTTTTGAGGAGCATGCTGGCGCTATAAGCACGCGAGATTCTACGGCTCTGTCAAATTGAATAAAAAAGATGATGCGAGATGTTCACTCGGCAACGTACGCTCAATTAAAATCGGTCCGAGCAGGTCGTTTTAGCGTACGCTATACTATCGCGTATTGCGTAAATAAGAGCCAGCAAAGCTCTACTAAAACTGATCAATGCCGCGCGGAGCGCCTATGGTGCACCTAGCGGCGAGCGGGGAGTGCCGCGCGGCGCCCAGTTTCAGCGCTCATGTGTTCCACGCTTGAAGCTCGCACTACTCTACCATGAAGCTGCTTGCAGCGATCCTGGCAGTGGCGCAGCAGCGGCTCCTGTTCAAAGGAGCGTGAGAAAGGAGCCCTCGACGGGAGCCGCGTCCTCGGTCGCGCGCGAGTGCCCTCGAATCGGCGCGACCGTCCAAGCAGTCCGGGAGCATCGAGGGACTTTGTGGCCCGAGTTCCACCGAGAGGCGACACGCGACAGTCAGTCGTAAGGGGCGGGAACAAACCGAAATATGTACACCGTGGGGGCGCACATCCTTCCCCACTCCTCCCAGCTTTTGTTGTTTTTTTTTTTTTTTTTTTTTGCGCGCGTGAGATGCAGGGTTGCTCGATTCTAGTTCCCGTTCGGAAGGGCTCTTCTTGCCGGGTTCTCCGAGTGCCTGGTGGCGCTGACCAGCGGACTGCTGGGCAAACCAGCGAGAGCGGCGCGAGGCTGGAGCAAGCATCGCTCCTGTCCGCTGAGTCGCGCCTTCATCTCAGCAAACTCAGCAAGATCACAGTTTGAGTAGAGTGTTTCTGGCTCTTGCGTACGCGATACGCTATGGTGAAGACTAACAACTGCCTGCTCATATCGATTCTGGTTGTGCGTTCCGTAAAAATTACTGAGTCGGATATCTCGCGTGCTTCTCTCGATTTAATTTCGTCCGAGTCATATAATTCCGCGTGCTTCCAGCGCTACCATGCTCCACGAAAGAAATATTGAAAATGAAAAAGCTTCCAATATTTATCCTAAATTGAGCCAAGTCGCAGCTACCTGCTCAACTTTTGTCCGGGGTAAGGAGGCTACGGGTACGAGCGCGGAAGCCAAATTCGATCACGGTGCCTCCGTCAATCGTCCCGTGGAAACGGCACCTTTTACCGATGCTGTTGTGGAAAGACATTCCCTGACCTACTGATGTCCAGTGCACGGAAACAACTTCGGCGATCTTTTTAAGGGGTGGTAGGGGAGGGACTGTGCGCAGAGAAATGCTTCTCGGTGAGCGCATCGCAGCGTTCAGGCACATTGCCAACTGGGAACATTTTCACTAGGCACTCCTTCAGCTGCACGGCGATCTGGCTCGACTGCGGTAGCTCCAGGAAGGAATGGCTGAGCTGAACACCACGCAACTTTACGTAACACTGAAGTTCGCGAACACAAAGTCGCCCATGCTGCACCAGCCCAGGTAACCGCGCCACCTTGAAACTGCTGCTCTCGCTTGGGATCTCTCGAGAGCTTCCGGCAAGCCGGCAACACAAATTCCCCAGCGTTGCGTGCGTACGCAATACGCTAGACCTTCTTTTACGTTATGCACGTGCGCACTGCACTGCGACCCGCAATTTCTTTGCGTAGGCAAAGCTTTTGCTTGCGGTCCACTAAAACTCTCTCCTGATTCTATCCCGGTGAAGCGGTAGGCAGTAGCGAAACGGCGGTGGTCAAGTGGCTGTGGAGCACATCGAGTGTGCGGGTTCTAACTTATGCCCGCTTGCTCGAAACACGCATCCTCTGGACGAAGTGCTCGAAGATGTCGTTGGAGGCAGTCTTGGGAAAGGCAATTGTTTCTATGAGCAGAGTATCACGCGGGGGTTAGAGGCTTTAAATGCGCTATACTTCGACTCAGCCTAAAGTAGTTATAATGATAAAGCTTCGAGCCCAAGCGTTTTGTATTGAAATCTGCTGGATTGCCTCTGAATGCGTGATTTATAGCCCTGTCAGGCGGGCACGTTAAATGTCTTCAGAAAAAGATACTTTAAAGGGACACTGACGCACCCCCCCCCCCCCCCCCCCCCATTTTTGTTTTCATCTTTTTGTTAGGCGTTTTTTATGGTGTCAGAAGACAAAAAACGCAACTGCTCGAAACCGAAACTAGAACTGGACTGGGAGGAAGAAGAAATAGAAAGGAGGAGAATGTTGCCGAAAGTCACGTGACTGTGCAACTTTTTATTTTTTTAGGTCAGCGTATTTGCAGCTTTTTAGAAGCCACAAAAATGCGTATCATATTCTGTTTCAATTTTTAAAATTGAGTGTTTGCCTTCGATAACCCACGGCTTTGATTATCTTTGGTGGTTGTCCAGACTCCAAACCTAAACCATAGAAAACGGCACGTGACCACGAAGAAGAGACTGAGCGTGACTCAAACCGGCGAGTCCTCGATCGGCGGTTTATGGGTGGAAAGAAAATGAAATTTGAGCCGCAGATTGTGTTGTGGGTAGTTGGGCTCTTCTATGTCATGTGCAAAAAAAAAAAAAAAAACCTTGGCGAGCATAAATACTCTGTCAGTGTCCTTTTCAAGGGTCGGGGAACCAGCGGAGGCCGAAAAGCGCGAGATCGTGAGCTGATTCGCCGATTCGTTAAAGAGGTTCGTCCGAAGGCATTTCACGTGTCCGTCTAATACGGGGTCTAATTATACAAAAGTCCTTCAATACACTACTGGCCATGAAACTTCGGGGGCACTGGCATATCAAAATTTCTTTTTTTTTTTTTATCCGAAACGATTGAAAACGATGCCTGGACATTATTACCCTAAAAAATCCAAACTTGGGAACTCAGTGTCTGTGAAGTACAAAAACAATTCCCCAAAGCCGAATTTTAAGTTGGTTGGTTGGTTCGTTGGGTTGGCATCATGGCCTAAGAAGCAAAAGCATCTTAGGCCATGATGCGCCAGGTACATACGCTATTGCAAATAGGGTTTTGAAGAGGATAGAAAATTAGTAGTTGATGATAGATTAAAACTATGTGTATGACTTGTAAGTACTTATGGGCATGAAGTTGGGGTGTAAAATCATAGTCGGTGTAAAAGGCCGATAGCTTTCAAGAAGCTAAAAACGCAGTGATGTGGAACTAATGGTTCGTTGCCAAGCAAAATGGAGAGGTTTAAAGGCGTGTGCTCTTTATATATCTGAGAAAAACGTTTCCGTCAGTCTGGGTCATAAGCGGGGCATTCTAGTAATATGTATGCGACAGTTAAAGGATTATTGCAGTGCTCACACTCTGGGGCTTCGTCCCTGCGCAGGAGGTGGCCATGGGTGAGGTGTGTATGCCCTATCCTTAGCCGACACAAGACAACCTCATAAAAGCGCTCACGGTTTCTAGTACGCTCCCACTCACTAAGCAGTGGGTTTACAGTATGCCCAGCTTGTTATGTACCTCTTCATCCAATTCTTGCTGCCACTTCTCTGTTATACAATGACTGAAATGTCTGTGACAGTCTTTATATGGAATGTCATGCAGTTCGACTTCTTTGTCACCAACAGAACTGGCTGCAAGGTCTGCTTCCTCATTACCCCGTATACCAACAGGGCTATGGACCCCGCAAAATACTATTTTAATGTTCCTTTTGGAAGCATCGATGATTTTTTTCTACAACTCTGTGATCATTGGGTGTTTAGAGGTGTTTAGTGATGAGAGCGCTCTCAGTGAACTAAGCTAATCAGTGTACACAACTGACTTCATGCTCTTTGTTTCTATAAAATGATTAAGTGCCCGGCGGATACCACATAGTTCAGCAGTTAAAATATTGGCTGTATATGCTATTCGTTGAACATAGCGAACAGAGGGACCAGCCACGGCACATCCAACGAATGTTTCTGTCTTGGTGTCATCTCTGTAATACGAGCTGTGTCCGGAGTATCTACCTTGGATTTCATAAAATTCCTGTTTAATGCATTCTGGTGGGGTGTCTTTCTTTTTGTACTTAGTCAGTAAAAGTCACACAAAATGAGCTTATATTCCCACGGAGCTATTGCTTGAGGTACGGGGGTCACGGCCATTGTACTGCTCAGTCTAACCGAATCTTCTGCGGATGCATTTCTTATGCAAACAGGCGGGATTACAGAGGGATCGTTGTCAAAGGTACGCTTATATCTTGTTTCTTCTACAACCTCGCGTGCAGGATGCAGGGTAAATGAACGTATTCTACGGGAATACATAAACCCCAAAGTAAACCTTCGCTTCTCCAGAGACCATTCATTTGTCTCTGCATAAAGGCTGGGGATAGGCGACGCGCGAAATGGTTAGTAGACAGTCGCAATCCTTGGTGATGAATAGGGTCAAGCATTCGAAGAGCTGAGGGCCTTGCCGATCCATATACACAACTACCGTAGTCGAGGAGTGAGCGAACCACCGAACCGTAAATTCGGAAAAGGCAGAGACGATCAGAGCCCCATGAGGTATGAGAATAGACTTTAAGAATGTTTCGTACTTTCTGGAATTTTACTCTAAAATACCTAATATGAGAAAGAAAGGACAGTTTACGATCAAAAATAATAGGATAGCTGAAATTGCAGCATTGAGGATGTGGGCGCTAAGCAAATTAGTGACTTCATCGATGGACAGTTTGTTAAGCGATGTACAAGCGAGCTGGGTTGCCTGGCTGAAGATAGACCAGTTTGCTTCCTCAAACTTCCAACGTGGAGTTCGTGTAGGCACTGTAACAGGTGGATTTGGTTGGTTCAGAATGATAGTAAAGTGATCGCTCCCATAGGAGTTAGGATCAACAGCCAAAAAAAAAAAAAATGAAATAATGTTGGATCGTAAAGAGACAGATCAATAGATGTAAAAGAACGAGTTGGGGCACTGAAATACGTAGACAGCCCCGAGAAGTTCGCGTAGCGCCCCCTTACGGCGAACCGGGGTGACGTCACGGCGAGGAGAGAATTTTTCCCCGACTCGCCCCGCTCGCCCTGTGGAGGCTGTGACGACGTTAGCTTTCGGCGCGCTCGTTTCTATTTAATCTTTTTTTTTTTGCCGTGTTTTTCGTAGGAAGTGTAAATTTTTATATGGGGCTTTATTGAGGTATGGCCTGTAGCTGCAGGCGAAACTTCAACCAACATTTTAGGCATGGTTGACAGGGCAGGCAACGAATGAATCACAGCTGGTATATGAAAATAAAGAAATATGGCCACAATTGCAGGAGCATCACTATAGATTTACATCCGACACAATAAATGCTGCTGATGGTCTGAATGAATTGGCAGGTTTTATATACTATTTTTTTTGTATCTCTGTTTTTAAACAAGATCGCCGAAGCAAAAAAGCTGCATGCTCCTCGAGCAACATGCTAAATACAGTCTGGGCCATGGGGAGAGAATCACAAGTAAGACAGCCCAAGTGCAGGGGAAAAGTAAAAAAAAAACAAGGAACATTTATTATATACACTGCTCGCATTTGACCTTTGCTGGATTTGGATAGTATTTCAATGGACTACACGGGTGGTATCTGTTGACTTCTTAATAACAAACGTAAGCGAAGGTGTCTAGCTTGTTATTAGTCCCTTAAGTCCTAAAATTGAGATTGTACTTAAATCGAATTGTCCTGAAGCTAAAATAAAAGAAGTTTTTCGCACGCAGACTGTCACCCTTCACAGGTTCCACATTTTCTGCTACTAGTGCTGCATCTACCACTGGACAGACGTTCGAATGCTTGCTTTTACTCCTGTTTTCCTCTGTTGTCAGAGAGTCCAGCTGTAGGGAGTTTGGAGGCTGAGGAAGCTTTTGGGAACCTGCAGCATTGTCTCTTTTAATTGGAAATAAACGACAATTCAAACTAAACGGTGTATTTTCCGAATACCCAAGGCTGGAATAAAGAATGTCAGGAAAAAGTATAAAGATTACAAATTACGGTACTATTGCTGTGCATATTTTGGGCAGTTCAATACATATCAAACAGGCAACGGGGGGCAATTCGGCCGTTTTTCCTGCTACCATACAAACTAACTTCCAGTAATTATGCATCTTCTAAGAAATATGCCTGCATAGGTGTATAAACTATATAATTAATTCACGAAGAAGCTACATTTATGTAAAACAACCCTGTTCCACGAGCACTTCAAAGATAATCAGACGCAGGGCCTTTAAACATCTGCGAACCAGCGCATGCAGAGTAGCAGCGCAGAGTCGGCGTCGCGAGCTAATTTGCCGACCACCCAAAGGCCCATGATATAAATTCCACTTCGAATGCCTTGAAAGCGGGATATAATATCGTCCTAAATCATGAACATGCAAGGAACAGAATTCCAGCGTCTGAAACACTTGCGCCACCGCTTCACCTCGCAAACTTGCCTTCTGTCGTGTGGCGGAATCTCCTCCGCCGATAGCTTTCGAGATTCGTAACCCAATTTTAAAGGTAAAAGGGACAAGCAGACTTATAAAATGTACGGAAGCACGTCTATATCGGCCTAACTCAACGTCTTGTACACCGGGTAAACGAGGTCCAGCTCCTCGAAGTGCTTGCGGCACATAACGCCAAACCAGGAAACCGGTGCTGGGAAGCGAGCCGATGCGAGATCGCGGAGCGGAGTCCTCTTCCTGACGTCACGGTACACCTCACCCAATCAGGGCGCGGCGACCGCAGCGACGCTTGTCTTCGCTCTCGGGGCTAATAGCTGTCGAGGAAAGAAAACGCTCTGTCATCGAGCCCCGTGTATCTCGTCTTCTACTACCCCAAAGAAAATTATGAGCGTTGAAGTCACCGAGAATTAGGGCAGGTTGGGGTAATTGGTCCTGAAGTGATTCAAGCGGGATGCAGGATAGCTTGGGGGAATGTAAAGCGAACAGAGTGTTATTAAACGGTCTGACAGAACACGAACTGCCACGGCCTCTAGAGTGGTATTCAGAGGGACCTCAACAGATGAAGTAGACGGCTGGACAACTGTAGTTACTCCACCAGAACTGTGAGATAGAAGAGGTCTGTCCCTGCGAAAAACCTGAAAGCGCCTTAGGATATTAGAGTGACTATTGTTTAAGTGTGTTTCCTGAAGACAAAATGCTATGGGGTGATGCTGGTCTAACAGAGAGTACACGTCGTCGTAGTTTCGAAGCAATCCTCGATAGTTCCAGTGCAGGAACGCTGCCATCATGCATGAATTAGAAGAAGGACCATACATCTCTAGATCTTAAAATCCATTTTCTTGCGGATGTATTTTTCTTTTTAGATGTATCCTTCGGCCTATCTGTGTTACCACAGGAAGGACTCCGAGTTTGAGTGGGGCCTGTCGTCATTGGACTTGGGCCCACTCTCGTCCATCGGCTCAACTGGGGCTGCCTCGGGCTGACCCTAAGGGCCTGTGACCCCGACGGCTCACCAGGTTTTCGGGCGCCTTCAGAGGGACGAGAAGGAAGTTCCCCATCTCGAGGCTCCTGGGTTTTGGATGGCGCAGGGATTGAAGAACCTTGCGCTTGATTGGACCCCGAAGCGATAGGATCCACATTTTGTTTTTGGGTTGAAGTGGTTTGTGCCACTCCGGATGGGGTTGAGGGGGACTGAGGGTGGAGACGCAGGTCGTCCGTTGACGTCTGCTTTCCCGTTGAAGCCGTCGACCGCGCCGGTCCCCTGCGCGTGGACCTCGGCATACAAGCCTTGAGAAATAAAAGAATATCTTTTCCGTGCCTCTGGGTAAGAAATATTTTGTTTTGACCTTTAGTGAGAGAATTCCTTCTCTCTCTTCCACAGGGGACAGCTGCGAGAATATGCTGGGTGTGTTCCTTGGTAGTTGACGCAAAGATGGGTATTGTTGCCACAGTTGTCGGAAGGGTGGTCAGTGCTTGCACATTTTGCACAGGTGGCTTTTCCTCTGCAGGTTAGTGACCCGTGTCCAAAGCGCTGGCAGCAGAAGCAACGCCTTGGATTGGGGACGTAGGGGCGAACTTTGCAGTTGAGACACCCGGCTTTAACTGTGGAGGGGAGCGTTGTGGAGTTGAACGTTAGCACAATGTGTTTTGTGTCCCGTTCTTCACCGTCGCGACGGATGGTGATACGTCGCACAGCGACCACTCCTTGATCTTCAAGTCCCTCAAGTATCTCGTCGGCACATATTCCAAGGAGATCATCTTCAGAGATGACACCCTGCGTGCTGCTCAGTGAGCGATGTGGAGTCACAGATACTTTGTCATTTCTTACTTGGTTGAGTGCAAGAAGTGCTTTGCTTTGCTCAGCATTTGTGACCTCCACAAGCAGGTCGCCAGATGAAAGCTTTTTGGCTTTAAAAGATTTTCCAATCACAGTTTCTAGGGCCTTTACGACCAAGAATGGGGAAAGCTTTGCGAGTGGTTCACTTTCATTCTCCGAGTGCATTACTATAAATTTAGGAAATTTCATGACTGGCAAAGTACGGTTTGTTGATGCTGTCTCTTCGGTCCGGCCCCTTTTCGGGGGCTGATCAAGGAAAGATTTAGTTTGGTAGCCATATGAATAGAAAAAAGATTTCGGCACCTGTGGTGTGCCGCCCACCATCGAGCCCAACTTAGGGAGTAGTCAGCGGCACATAATAAAATGTGCTTTGCTGGAACCGCTGATCGATCTACTAACACTTGCCCAGGTGGTATACCCAAGTGTGGTTAAAATAAGGGTATCTGCCCCACACAAGGTTTTCCCTTGTCACCAAATAAGGTGAAAGTGAAGGAGCGGAGAGGGGAGAAAAGAGAAAGAGGATAGGGGATAGTGGAAGAAATGGCGACTAGACTGAATCATCCTGGCCGGGCCTTACCAGGACTTCCGTCTACGGGAAGCGGGGGCCGAAGTGGTGTATTGCCTCAACCGGGGGGCCCCCGAAGGGTCCAAACCTACCCCGGGCTCGACTCAACCACCAGGATGCCCTTTTACCCGGACACGGGAAAGCCACGCACAGCCAGACGTGGGCGGGCGAACGGTCCGTAGTGACGCCACTCACCAAACACCTGCTTTCACAGGTGCCCCTGCGGGGAGCCGAATTTTAAGTTGCTGCGCGATCCTCGCCAGTGCAGTGATGTCAAAGATTGAGACGTCCCGCAACTCGAGTTTCTCTCTCGCCTACGAACCGTCCCGACCCTAATGGCTCGTTCACACTTGCGAAATACGCACTCGCCGCCGACTGGATTCGCTCGCCGAAAAAAGTTCGGGCCGTTCACATTTGTTGCCACCTGCGGAGTGCGCGACGCGAGCGTCTCGCAGTTTCCCGAACGGAAGAGAGCTGACGAGGGCTCTCAAGCCTCCTCCTTGCCCGCGCGAGTCTCGTTGCCATCGTCGCCAGCTCGTCAGTGGGGATCTGACGTCAGCAAGCGCCACTTCCCACGTGCGTTCTGATTGACTTGCAGCGAGAGAAAAGTTTTTTTTTTTTTTCCGGCGTTAAAATTGGTCCTAGAACGATCTTGCTCCCCGCCGGAAATTCTGCCTGCTTTCGTCGCCGGGCGTCAGAATTCTTGCGGATCCGGCCGCCGGCTCGCAAGTGTGAATGAGGCAATAAGTGTCGTGTTCTCCCGCGTCACACGATCAACCGCTTCGTGCGTGACGCCCATCGATGTGAGCAGACGACGCTGCACTTTCGAGTTAAAAGTTATTTTAGGGCTCTTTCAGCGATCTCATATTCTTTGAAACCGTGTGAGGTCGAAGAGAACGCGCAGTGGACTTTTGTGAACGACGTGAGGGGCCACGTCGCGCCGGTTCTTCGTGAAAGGCTGCCCCGGCTGGAGTCACGACCGAAGCTACGGTACACAGACACCAAACGCAGTTGTTTTGACCGTCCGACGATTTCCTTTTCGAAGTCTGAGAGGTGGTCGGGCACCTAAAAAAGACCACTTCGTCCGATTCCCCGACTCACCGATCATCCTCAGTGCTACATGGGTCGAGCGTCCGCCATGTTTTCCGAAGGAGGAGAAAAAGCCGGGAGGCGACATCACCACGGACTCTGATTTTCGGTGTTTCAAAAAAGAAGGGTCGCAGTGCGTTCGCAATGGCGTTAAAAAACATGTTTTTCGAATGCTGTTATTAAATACTATAGAAATATCGCTTACAAAACTTCTAAATTTCATTATCAATTACGTTAGAAACAAAAAGGGAGATGTGAGAAGCGGGAAATAAGAACGCCAAAAATTAAAAAAAAAAACACGCGCATAAGGAATCGTTTTTCGTCTATGACTACAACTTGCATCGTTTAAAAAAAAAAAAAAAAAACTTTAGCGTGTTTGTGCCCTTTTAAGTTCGTTGCAGGATACAAACGTTCCGCTCGGTAAGCCGCTGTAGGTAGTTTTCAGAAAACAACGTCTTGTACACCAACATTCTGTTACGCCGGTAATAGATCACTGTATGCAAGGACCGATTATTCTTGATTGGTCTCTAACTAAAAAAAAAAACACTTACAAATAAGCTTTCTTTTCTTGTTTTTCAACAAAACAATGTTTTCGCTGTTGTTTTTTTTTTTTCGAACGAGAAGAGCCAGAGAATGAGCGTATGGTTTCGCAGTGCCTATTGGTAACTCCAACGAACTATAGGGGGCGCGCTTGTCACGCAAAATAGCGAATGAAAGGAGGTCGCTTTTACTGTTCAGCACTGGAAACGCTCGCGTTGCTGCGTAAAATCAGTGTTACATGAGGCTTTTTGGACGGTACAAAGCTTTTCCTAGTCATTACGTAACAGTGATATGATAGAAGCATAAAAATAATGACTGAGAAGGATGTTGTTGTTTTTCCCATCAAGACACGCGGAAGCAGAACCTTCAGACAAAATGACTGTCTTCCGACTAGGTTCCCGGGGTTTTGTTAACAATTAACAAAAGAACATTTTGTTACCAATAACAATATAAATTTAACTTTGGAACGAATTATCTGCTTTTTACAATATTTGTAATTTACTAAATTTCTTTAAAGTTGAGTAATTTTTACTCTACTCAAATTACTTTTGACGTGGATACTCAGGAACTTTTTACTTTTTCCGAGTAACTTGTATGCGTCTGCCTCCTTGCAAGGCTGTTTACATTAGTGTTCATTTTTTAAAGCTAGTCTAAGCGTGCCTCTGTATTATAGGCCACTGATTAGGCCATTTAATTGGATTCATTCTCTGAATGCCATAAAACTGGGTTTTAGCATAGCGCACCTAAAGGTTTCGCGTACCCACAAAATAGCGTAGTCGTCATGCGCCAACACCAAACAGGGTTTGGGTTCCGCGCACGCGCAATTACGACGCTGTTTGTTTATGCACGCAAAGCTTTTAGGCGCGCTATTCTACAACTTCTTAATGTAGCGCGAATAGTTATTTGTAAAGTCATAAATGAATGAAAATTAAAATTGAAAACGGCCACATAAGCGGCGCGATTGACAGCGGCAGCGGTTGCGTCGTTGAATATTTGCTTTAGGAGCTTCGCTAGTATCACAATAGTTTTCGAATAATTTAATCTCGCATAAATCTGCTCCACATTCTCTTAAAATAATTGTATAAAATCCTACGTCTCAGCTCAAGCTTGCGGTGGCTACGATCAAGACTGGTGGCAAGTGTCAACATACATTTGATATAGCTCTTGCTTTACTCAGTAGGTCCCGGGATCGAATCCCGGACGAAGTTTTTCAACGGCCACCAGTCGTCTAGAGCAGTGGTTCTCAAATGGGGGTCCGCGGAGCCTTTGGGGTACGCGAAGCCCTGTTTCATCAATCAAACCTGGCAATAAAAGTCGTATTTTTTCAGATGGAGAAGAATTTTTTTTTTTTTCAATTTACGGGCGACTTTTCTTGTGTGTATGTTAATAAGAGTAGTCTACTTCACACTAGCCCTTAGTTATATCCATTTTTATTACATTATTTTATTTAACCTACACCTTTCCCTTCCCCTCACCACGAACGGGGTCCTCCATCATCTCCACCGATCCACAAGGGGTCCGCGAAACATCAGTGGTTGAGAACCACTGGTCTAGAGGACGCGAGTTGCACCCCCTTTCAGGTGGAGGTTCATTTCTTCTTTGTCTTCTCCTCCTGAGGTACCTCCCCAATAATCACTATATCTATAGTCGGTAACATGTTCTGCGTTCAGCTTCTCCCATCTTTTCTCACTTTAGAAGAGAGAACCAAAATAATCTGCTGGACGAGTCTGTTATACGTAAGAAACACTGAAGCAGACTTGTACACGTTACTGAAAAATAGTAACGAATTACAGTTACAATTACTCAAGGCTAAATTGTAATTTATTACAATTACAATTACTCTCCCATAAAAGTAAGTGACCGTTACCCAAAAAAGTAATCCGTTACTTTCATGGCGTTACTTTCAAGAATATTGTCTACAATAAAGAAACAAAGGGAAGAGGGTTATTCAAGTTCTTATTGTTGCAACCTGTTCCATTTAATGTCCTTGAGTATTTTGAGCAACAGCTGAGTCTTGAAAGTCTCGTCAGACATTTTGCACTATTTCTTATTGAAGATGTCGACTGTTACGCTGAACACCCTTTGAACTGAGGCACTGTATGGGAGTGGCACATTATTCCTCACGAATGCTTTATGCTCTGCATTGAGCTTCTTCAGCGAAGCAATGGAAGTACTATTTACTTCGAAGATAGAGCAAAGCTTCGTCATAGCAGCCGTTGCCTGATATTCGAGAGTTTTAGTAGATCGTTCCGATACCTCCATACCCCCGATAACGTTATGATGAATGCGCATGTGCGGCGGCGGAGTATCGGGTATCGTTATCGGAGTCATCGGACCAATCTACTGGAACTCTCCATTGTCGAAATCGCGAAGCTGTAGAAGTCACCATACATCTGGCCAAAAGTAGAATAAGAATTATTTTATGTCCATCTTAGTATACCGGCATATACTGCCAGACAATAGCAAAACATAGTTGTAACTGTAAGGTATTATCGATATTCTTCTTCCTTTGGCTCTGAACAGGTCGAGCCTCGGTTGAGACGTTGGTGAATAAAAAATGGTTTCCAGTATATAAATATCAGTAATCGAAAGAAAAAAAAAAGGACACTCATAACAGCAATTAATTAGAACGTCGGTTAAAACAAGGAAATGTAAATGCACGTTTACCGTGTGTACCTTTCGTGATGCCGTTCAAAAACGCACGGAGCACGAACCGACTGCAGTTTACTCCGGTGTTCTCCAGATAGACGTCTGCTGATGCCACGGGCAGCGATGGGCAGAGAACTAAGTAAGCCGCGCTATGGCTCCACTCACGAGTTTCACTCTCTCCTCAAGCCCAGAATATCAAGTCTACGTCAGCCACCTTATGTTTTATTTGTAAAAATATCTGCTTGAGATAAGATGCGTCCTGCTGGGGTAAAAACAGGGAGAAGAAAAAAGGAAGTCTATTACCATTTTCGAAGTGCTCGAAAAAAGCTGACTCACAAAAATGGTGACTGAGATGCAGATAACGTGGCTGGAATTCACAAATGAAGTGGGCCAACCCTAGAAGTTGGACTACAAAAGAGTAAGTAGCTCAATTAAAACGGTCAAATAAGGTGAAAGAAGCAGAAAAAATACATCCTGTTTTCTAAGAGAAGATGATAAGGGTGCAGCAACGAACGAGGATGCTTGTGGCAATAACACCTTCACATATTATCACATCCTTTTTAGTGGATTTTAGGGCAGTCGGAGCGTGGAAAATGGTCGTAGTCACTATAACCGAGAAGGACATTGTTAATTCTTGTCTGTGCACTTACCACCTCGAGCTTCTTGAAGAGGCACACAATAACTTGGTGTCCGCCTCGCCCCGCCTTCGATCGCAAAGAAAAATAAAGGGACTAAAAAAAGCGGATATAACTTGCCCCCCCCCCCTTTTTTTTTTCTTATATTTGTGGAAATGTTCATTTTTATTTTTTAACATTGTTGTTAGGGTCTAAAAGAAAGATTCGGGTGCTTAGTGTTGAAAAAAAAAAAAAAAAAAGGCTTTGCGGAACTGAAGACCGCCAAGCCTCCCTTTCCGGTGTCACTGCGCTCGACTTTACCAGAATAAAAACAACCCTTTCTTTAAAAAGAGGGGGGGGGGGGGGTCCTGAAAATAATGTAACGGATTACAAGGAATCCGTTACGTAAAAATGTAAGGGAATTACTTTAAAATTACTCTAGAAAATATGTAATTATTCCGTTACTAAATTACTGATAAATGTAAGGGATTACAAGTAATTTCGTTACTTGTAACGGATTACGTACAAGTCTGCACTGAAGCGCCAAACGTCAGTTGTTAGTTCTGCGCTTGTCCTGTCTACGTCGTTAGGGCTGTCCATACAGGGGGCTTCAAAAAGCGCGTCAAGTCACACAACTCTGCCATGTGACGTGCGGCAATCCGCTTCCGTCCGTTGGTTTTGTTTGTTTGTTTGTTTGTTTACAAGGCGAAGGTTTTCCTCGTCCAACGTCTTAAAAATGGGAGAGAAAAGGATACGAGTGCGAGGCGCGACGCAGCAGATGGACAGGCAAAAGGTAAACCACTGGCAGGTGGCGTGTGACGTCAAATCTGATGAGCACTGACGTCACAGAAAAGCAGAGGAGGCGAGGAGGGATGACGTGATGTTTGCCTGGTGTATCTCCAAACTAAAGACGGACTGCCAGACTTCAACTGTCACTTCATATGACGGTGAAGTGTCGCTTCATGAGTTCTGAAGTATCCAGCATGGACGCCCCTCTTAACTTGTCCTCGGCGCTTCAGTGTTTGTTAGCAGAGAGAACATAACAATGAACAAGGAGGAGGTCGCTTCCTCTCAAGCGTTCTCTCTGCTAAAGTGGAAAGAGATGGGAGGAGCTTTCCCGGAACTCCTACTAACCTGTCACCGGCCATAATGCGTGAAAGGCGCTTCCGCGCTGCCCCTCGTGCATAAAGTCGGGGTCCTGCGGCCTCTTGTCGCGCCGGCCTTGCCGGCTTCCACTTGGGTGAGCATAGTATACCGCTGTGTGAAGGTGTATCACTACTACGCGATGCACGTGAAAGATAGCTGGCCAGCGGTCGTGTACTGAGCAGGCTGTTTCTCATCCCCCACGTGCACCAATGTCACACTAGCTCAAACCCAAACCGACCTGACGCAGAGACCTCATCATCCGCTTACCTGGCGGCACGGTGGACAAGATGGTAGACTCGACGGCGGGGGGTGGCCTCTTGCCGCCCCAGGAGATCCACCTGCCGTACAGGATGTCCTTGAGGAGCTCCGCCTTGACTGGCACCGGCGATGCAATGCTGAAAGCGACGGCAAGGCTGTGAGTGACCGAGTGCGGCGACGCAGAAGGCGACCGCATGGTCCTCGACTCCATTCCGCATTCCTCGTATTCTCCCGTCTCGTGTCCTCTTGCCACATTTGTGGATGTGCAGAAACATCCACATATGTGGAAAGAGAACATGAGCCGGGAAAATACGGGGAATGCGGAATCGAGGCGAGGACTTTATCCGCCCTTTCCAAATGGAGGCCCAAGCGACGAGCACTTCTGCACTAACCTTACGTGGCAAGTTACTGCGTCACAGGTCTCCAGTTCCCATAAACAGGATATTCGTCGGGGCGGTCGAGATTGACGCACAAGGCCTTCATGTGTCTTCGGCACTTCAGTCGGCTAGAAATGTGGACGGAAACTAGAAGCTCCAGTCCCAGTCTCGGGTTAAAAACATAATTGAAGCTCGTTCTAAACCAACGGCACATTAATAATCAGTCTTTCGTTTGATTGATGCTCCCGCGAGACACGGGGGTTACTGCGTACCATGCGCCTGAGGAGCCTGAGGATCTACAATCCTGTGCAAAAACGCAGCTAGTGAAAACGGCTGCATTCATTAGTCATTGAGGATGAAAAAAGTATCGATTCCCGACTAAAAAATCTCGGTTACGGAATTATGAATTCGTGACGCTTAATAATAATAATAATAATAATAATAATAATAATAATAATAATAATAATAATAATAATAATATACTTTTATTCATAGGAATAAACAAATACATATACAGGTCTGCCTAAGCCAGGGGAGGCTTCTGTGGCATGACCTGGCAGTACAGCCCAATCCTTGCAGAAACAGCAGGTCGCAACATAACTCACTAAATGTCAACTGTAGATCTATCACTTGGTGGTATCACGAAATAACCTTTTCAGATTATTTTTGAGCCCACGGTTAGAATTACTTAAGAATACGTTGTCTGGTAGTTCACTAAATTCTTGGCTACGTAAAATGACCTAATGCTTTCCCCATAATGAGTATAGATACGAGAATTTCATAGCGAGTAGAGTTCCTAAATGTACGTGGGGCCGCCCTCTCAGTTTTAAATTCACTGCACCAAAAGCGACGAAAAACGACCGTCTGAAGAAACAACGAGTAGAAACAAGGCAATTTCAGTAAGCTCAATAAGTTATCATTTGAGGAAGGTGTTGAACCATAAGCAACGTTTTTAACATCCCCCTCAGAATCCTGTCAATTCTGGCATGCCATTGTCGAGAGCAGTTAAAAAATAGAGTAACACCGTGCCTAAGGACACTATGCGCCAAGGAGTGCATGAGCATTTTTCTACTTGAAAACAGAAGAAACACTTTTAGGTTATAGAGCTGACAAGATACACGTCTTAGTCGTTTCGGCACAAAAGAGAGGTGCGTAGTCTAACCGCCGAATTCAGAAACCTCACTCAAACTACACTCACACTTAAGGGCCCCTCCACTTCCTCGAGGAAGGCGCGAGGGCCGGCGCTGGCCAATCGCGACGGCGGGTCCGTCCTCGCGATTGGCCAGCGCCGGCCCTCGCGCCTTCTAGCTAAGACAGGTCGGAATCAGAGTATATTCCTAGATACTTGACAAGAGAGGCATATTGAACAGGGTCGCAGGAACATGATACGCCATAGTAGTTGTGCAAAAACAAAGACGGAAACAATTCGACTTTTTTTTCACGGGCTGCTGAAACATACCAGCTTTGTTTTAGAGGCGTTTACACTTATTTGTTATTTCTAAACCAATTCTTTACAGTAATGGCATTATTTTGCAGGTCCAGGGGGGGGCCATGTTCGACAAATGTTTCATTTCTCCTAAAAAGAAACGGAAGTGACGGAAGTGACGATATCGCGTCTGATATGTTAGAGGCTCAAATGACGAAAGTTCCCTCTTTCGTCATTTGAGCCTCTAACCAATCTGACGAGATATCGTCACTTCCGTCACTTCCGTTTCTTTTTAGGAGAAACAAAACATTTGTCGAACATAGCCCCCCAGGGTAACATGTTCGATATGAGTATGACAAGAAAAAAGCAGAGTGACATCTTCATATTGCAATACGTTACACGTAACCACTTGAGAAAGGTCGTTAAGATATACATTAAATAAAAGAGGGGATAACACGGAACCATGTGGGACTCCACAGCTAAGTGTGGCCTTTGTACTATGAACTTCTCCAAAAGACACGAGTTGAAAACGTGCGCACAAAAGCCTTCTCAGCAAACAAGGAATAAAACTCCTGAACCCAAGATGAAACAGCTTATCTAATGAAATATCGTGGTCACTGAATCAAATGCTTTTGCAACGTCAAGAAAAAGCGCACAGACACAAGAGTGGTTGTCAAACGACGAATGCAAAGAATCTGAAAACACGTCCAGCAGGGATGACGTGCCTCGATTAGAAACAAACCCGTACTGTGAGGGTGATACGATATTGTGCTTGTCTAGAAAACTTGTCATACAAAAGAGGAGATGTTTTTCGAGGATTTTAGAAATACACAGCAGAACCGAAATGGATCGATTTGAGGAAAACTGATTGCGCGGGCCGCTTTTATAGACTAGAACTACGATTGCAGTTTTAAGGGCGTCTGGCATCAATCCCGATCATATGATTTCATTAATAAGAGATAAAAGCACGTTCTTGAGTGACTCGACATTAACGCAGAGATCCCTCACAGATATGCCGTCAAGCCCAACGGGCGTATTTAGTTTAAGGCCAGATGAAATGGATCATAAGCTACGTTTACATGGATGCGACCGCAGCGCATCGGATCCAGTGAGCGAATCGGATCCACTTCAACCACTGCGTTCACGTGGATTCGGATCGAGCAGTAGCGACACCACGTGTCGAAGGATCACAGCGCAAACCTCGTGACCTTTCAATTGTTTCCGAGGTTTGCGGTTTGCCTTGCGGCATGCAACGCAATACTCCCATGATCCCTCGCTCGAGCACTCGATTTGATTCGCTAACGTATACATGGAGAGTCTGGATTCGGATTGACCATCTCAAACCACCCCGTTCCAGCGGATCGGATCGGATCAGATCCGATCCGAGCCATTTACATGGACCGATTCGATTTGTTAACTGGATCCGATGCGCTGCAGTCGCATCCATGTAAACGTAAACGTAGCCATAGGTCGGTCTGCGATATCGTAGGAAGAAATGCAGAAGTCGCAGTTACATTCCCGTCGTTGGCGTACATTGCACCCTCACAGTTGCTTTCATAGATGGGAGTGGCAAAATATTTATTGAATGAGTCCACTGTTGTTGCGAGGTTAGGACCGAATCTGTTTTGCATCAATTCTAGAACGCTTTTTGCGAGCTACCACGCAACTCGTTATTTATAGACCAAGTTTCCTTAGAGTTGAAACGAGCTTTGAGTATTTTCTCTGAAAAGAAGATTCGTTTCGCAGATCTTATTAGAGCCTTTAGCCTATTACGCAAGGCCTTAAATTTCAATCTCAACCGTTCGTTACTAGGTGCACGTCAACAGCGCTTCCATAGAAGCTCTTTAGTTTTGATAGCGCCAAGTATGTTATCATTCAGCCATACTAGCTCTGATCTTAGTTTTTTAACCTTAACAGTTACAGTGCTAAGTTTCTTAAAAGATTGCATAATCGCTACTAGTTTCATATAGACTTCGGATGGCTCAACCTCAAGCAGAAATGATACCCAATCGTAGAACGAAACACGGTTGTTAAGAGAGGTACGATTAATGATACAAATGCTTCTAGACTCTGGCTTAATCATTAGCCCTTGTGTAAGTGACGAGAACTGAGTGCAAATAAAGTAGTGATCAGCTAACTTACGCGAAATTACAAACGACTTCACCGATAGAATCAAGGACTCTCACATTAATGTGGTCAATGCACGTCGTGACTGATTTATCCCCAAGAAATTCTACTCTTGTGGGAGCAAGTATTGTGTTTTCAATTCCAGAGCTTGTATACAAGCAGTTACGGATCATGGAACGAGAGATGGATTCGTGACTGAAGCGTGATGGGTTCGTGATGGATTCGTGGTCTCATCGTAATGGCGTCGCGGAGGATTCGTGATGGCGTCGTGCTGGAGCCGTGATGGAGTCATGGTGAATTCGTGACGGCGTCATGACGGACATATCGTCATATGGAACGGTGGATAACGGCGAGTTTTTATATAGCCAGTGGTTCCAAACAAGCGTGATGTGAGAACACTGATATAATCTTTTCCGAGGTATACTCGCGACCAACAATAGCGAAGCGAATATGCGATCACTTAAATTTTCGAAAAGGTATTCATTTCCAGAAAAAATATTCACGCATCATTGCTCGGCTGCACTCAAAAGACAATAATATTAAATTCTTAACTGAACAAAAGTTCCTCTCAGAAGAAACTCAAACTCTCCCTGGTTAAAAGCTCGAGGCTTGCGGGTGGAAAGCTAGCAGAACTAGCAAAAGTATGCCGCGAGCACGCGTGCAACATAAAAATTAAATATGCGATCAAACTAAATGCTTCAAATGCAATAAAGGGGAATAATAACCAAGACAAAAAAACTGATAATCTTTGTTTCATGACTATTCTTGCTTCGGCTAGATGGTTCACACTTTATATAAATTAAAACAGTATACATTAAAATGACTGGGCACAAGCGTGCTCCATCCGTGAAGAAATATGCTGTTACGTCTACTGACTGTGCGGTGGGGGTTGTCAGCAAAATTTCTTGTAACTGTGACCGGACCTTTTTTGGACAAACTGGTCGCTGTCTCAATGACAGAGCTCGTGAACATACTTTACCAGTACGAAGCATTTACAATGGTCATCTCGCTGAACGCTGTGTGTTGTGGGTGTGAATCGCATTTGGAAAAGCCGCTGAGGTACACACGTATGAGTTGGAATCTTAAAGGGGCCTCGAGCAGGTTTCTGAAATCGCCTCAATATGATGATTACTCACTTTGCGTGCTGTGAGCATTCTAGAAATTCCTTAATCACGATCATGCGCAGCCGATTTTCCTATTAAAAAAGCAATCATAGGTCGCAACACAACAAAGCCATCTCAGGCGATGAGAGGAGCTTTTCTCCGGCAGCCAGGACGACAAGTGACCAATGAAAACGCGATATTTCGTGGAGATTGACAACGCTGTTATTACAAATTGTGTATGCTTTGTAGATGATAAAAAAAAAACTAAGAGTATGAGACAAAAGTTAGTTTTTTGTGGAGCGAGAACGTAATACTGCAGTAATCGTTTCAAAAACATGGCACTATGTTCTTGTTTGTTTGTTTGTTTTCGTTTTTTTTTTGAGGGAGTGATGTGTCCGGTCGTTTGCTGGTCTGCTCTCGAGCGCGCGCTCAGCTGGGCTCAATAATCGGCGTCAAGTTAGCGAGAGCCATAACGCGATGTAGCTGCGATGGTGCACTGCTTGACTTTGCCTGCTACGATCGTCGTCGAAGTCGTCTAAGTATGGCTGTCTGGGCTGTCCGGGTGACGAGCCGCGCGCATTCGAGGTATTCCTCCGCAGGTCCACCGGTCAGAAACCCGAAGATACTTCATTGGCCATTATCTGACAGCGGTTCCTGGTTTCAGATCATGTTCCTCCCATCGCCTGAGATGACATCGATATGTTTCAATCTTTGACTGTTTTAAAACGGTCGCGTATTGTCATGATTTAAAGATTCCTAGGGTGCTTAGAGCCACTAGAGTGAGTTATCGCCATACTTAGCCGATCTCAGAAACCTCCTCAGGGCCCCTTTAAAGAGTAGGAACCTTTCCTTCTTTGTTTTTTACCTGGAAGGAGTGTACACGAGGAGAAAGGTTGAGTCTTGAATTGGGGTCATACACCACATGCGGGAGTATTACGAAGTATAAAAAACAAGTTAGTCATTTGACCTGAAAGTCCTAAAAACCAAACCACTGTTGGTTCGCAGATCTTAGGTCTTATATTTGTCCCAGAGTGGGCAACGAGCAACACGCAATAAGGAAGTTATATGTGTGAATATTATGTTGTCGTTTTTGTAGCGTGAGCTACACTGGCCGAGGTTGAGCAGTTTCGTGTGGCTGTCAAAGAGCCGGGCTGCGCAAGCGCGAGGAGCAGTGACGTCACACGGCGCACAGCTGGCGCGCCGGAGCCGCCGCCGCCGCGCGCTCCGCCGCCACCGCGCGCACCTCGCCGGTCTGCGCATTCCAGAGGAGTGACGTCATAGCCGCGGCAGACGCACTGGCACCACCGCGTGCCCAACTGTGCGCCTCCGTTGCGCAGTAGCCAAGTCTGACGCTGCACCGGAGTCGCTTGATAGCGCCTCTCATTTTGTGCGCATAAGCTCACGCTACGTATATCCTGGCATAGCCGAGCTAAGCCACCGCAATTTTTAAGTTACTTTTTATGTTTTTGAGCATCCTTGTATATTCTTTGTCTCAAATAGGGAGACTAAGAGGCATGTATTTATCATGTTGTTTAAGACGCTAGGTCAGCATTCTCTCGACTGTCGGTTTATGGAGATAGAATTGTGTGGGAACAAATGGGTCCCCGAACTTTTCAGCTATATAGCGAGCCGTTGATATTAACGGGCCTCAACCGGAGAGCTGACTGCAGTTACCTTCGGTGACATGCAGAACCACAAAACTACCTTCTTTGTCTGATATGCAGATAATTAAGATTTTTGCTTCGTAGCTCAGTTGAACCGAAACTCATCCTTTGTGTAACTGAGCTCGTTGGCTTGCGAGGCAGTCAATACCATCGCTGATTATCTGCAAAGCCCTAGCTTTCATGTGTCTCTGCACAGGTCTCACGGTGACACGGTGATAATCTTGAAAGTTCACATTTATATCTTTAGTTTTTGAATACATTAGATTACTCACAAGTGGATAATAGTTACCTTTTCGTTGCTGTGAGCACTGTATAAAAATGTTACATTTTAGCGACGTTGTTTGAGTAGGTAATTCAAGATTTAATTGCACCGCATCCCCCCCTCCCCCCTAGCATTTCAGAAATTACTCCCAAAAGATCCTTCTGTGGAAGATGTGGGACAATTTTTACTTTAAACAGCCTTTAAATTCCTCTAATCCAGCATGCGATGTGTGAGTATTATCATATTTTGTATGCAATACTAACATATAAAAATAATAGCTTAGTAAAGCGCATGTATAAAAATGTGGTTTTCAGCCTCTTGCAAAAATAAATATCAAGCTCCAGCCTTGCAAGGTGGCCTCGGATTTTTATGAATCTTCCAACATCAGTGCACAAGAGTTCTTCTTTTCGCTGTGAACACTTTTTTGGAGACGTTACACTTTCAGGGACACTACGCATTTATGTCAGACTTTGAAATCTCTTGGTGATGCATGAAAATAGGTCAAAGTCGAATGGACAATGGTCAACGCTTACGAGTATTTGCAGTTTGTCATTTCAGAGAATCAGAAGGCTTATAGTTTATGCAGATACATATTTTAGTTGTATAACCAGTTTTATTATAATAATATTAAATAAACTTCTCCACACTTCTCAGTAACTGTATCTTCTCTGCTGATTTCACCTATGGCCATTGACAAGTTGGAGATTTTAGTGTACCTTTTGGTTCCCTTACATATATCGCCTATACCTCTACATACACATAATCATAACATAAGCAGTAATTATAAATGTGCTCTTGAAGCACCATCGAAGCCAGCAATTTTTCGCAGTAGAGGAAGAGCGCCATAAGAGGAGCCATGTGTTTCGAAACCTATTTTTGGCCTTTTTTGGGATATTAAAAATGTTCAGGTTTTTATTGGCGTTTTGAAGCGTCAAATCATGAAGGAAAATCATCATGAAGCCACACATTGTGAAATAGTTCTTTTTAAGTTATCTTTTTAGGAGAGAACCTTTATGAGGCACATTCGCAGATTTGAAACAAGGGACAACCTAAAAAAGGGGTCACCCACAACACGCCTCTAATTTAGACGTGCTGTCTACCGTTGTCTCCTGTTTCAAATATCTTCAAGTGTGCCTCACAAATAACTGACTTGTTAGAAAAAGAGCTTAAAAGAACTCCTCAAAGGTTCTTTATTAAGAGAAGTTTTTTTTTTTTCTAAATATATCTTGAAAGAATTCAAAATAGTTCTTTATGGTGAACAGATATAAAGAAAAACGAACTGATAAGAACTTTTCTAAGGTTCTTGATGATGAATATTTTCATTAAAAAGTGCTTAAAATGACTCTTGAATATAGGTCCATAAAGAACTGCTTTATCAAGAAGAGCTGAAGAGAACTTTTTAAAGGATTTTTTATCACAAAGAACGTTCGCATTAAAAAGGAGCGCAAAAGAGCCTTTTATAGATTTTTCACTAAGATATTTTTAGGGGGTGCTAAAAGAAATTGTATGGTGTAAAATACAGACAAGCCCAAGAACCCTAAGAGGTATTCTACGATCAGACTTTTTTTTTAGTGTACTCAAAAAAAAAAAAAACATGCAACGCAAACTACAGAACCCAAGACGCCCCGTGGGGAAAAGGGGTTGTATATCATAATTCCTGATCCTGCAGAAAATGCTATATTCGCCAAGCGGGCCGGTGCATTAATGACAGAACTCCAGAACATGAAGCATATGTGAAGAAAATAGCAGCAGGGCATTTATCAGCTCATTGCCGTGCGTGCAAATGCAACCCAGCGCTCAACAACATATCATTGCTAGCACGAAGCGGGAATCCGTATGCACGCAAGACGCTTGAGGAACTGGCGATAGAAGAAAAAGCAGAAGAGCGTCAGCAACAACTCGATTGCATTCCAAGACATTACGAAACATGCGTGTATCATTTTCATGTCGATTGTGGGCATCGCCATCTTGGTGCTCAGTCCAAAACTGACGCAACTGCCGATCGTCGTGGTTGAAAAGCGGAACCTTCACGGCATTTAATTCGATGTTAGGTAGCTCTTGCAATAAAGCTTTTCTCTGTAGCGAACTGTTTAAACACACATGGAGGACGAAAAAGCGTTTCCTGTGATTTCAGATAAAGCTTGAGATAACTGGCAACCATGATTTTAAGCCACAAGTGGGGAAGTGTCTTCACGCTGAGGCGTAGCTTATTTAGGGGCACTAATTCGGCCCGTGGAGTTCAGTCTTTACATTGGTGGAAGAACATTCCAAAAGTCGGAACCTGAGAAAATTGTTTAAAGCAAACATCACGTATATATTGCGCACAAACTACAAATATGGTCTCGATAAAAGCATACCGCAATTACCCTCGTGTGTGTGTATATATAGTATATATACTGGGTGTTTTTTTTTTTTATTCTTAAAGATTTGTTTAAAAAAACATGAAAGCTACACTTATGTAGTTTGTGCGAGTAAGTTATACGCCCAGGGGGACATTATGTGGGTGGCTAATCTTTGCAATAAGTCGACTATTTAATTAAAATTCATTAATTAACTTTTTAATTGGTGAAAAAATGCATGATTCCAATTAGAAACTTGCTAAGCGTTATAGAAAACCACTAAATCGGTCATTTTCAGAAAAACTTTGAGCGCGTAGGAAGCGTAGTAGTGCACTAAAGTTACCACTCGTGGAGCAGGTACAAGCCTAGCGGTTGCGGTAAGGCAGCCGCGCAATTTTTCCGTCTCTTATCATAGCCCCAGCCTTGTACCTGCTCCACGAGTGGTAACTTTAGCGCACTACTGCGCTTCTCACGAACTCAGAGTCTTTCTTAAAATTACTGACTTAAATGTTACGGACGACGCTCATCAAATTTCTAATTGAAACTATAAGACTGTTTACACTAATTAAAAAGTTAATTATTTTTTAATTAGTTAGCCGACTGATCGCAAAGATTAGCCACACACAGAATGTACCCCTGGCCGTGTAACTCACTCGCACAAACCGCGTAAGTGTAGCTTTCATGATTTTTTTTGACAGAACTGCGAAGTATAAAAAAAACAAAAAACTGTGTACATGTGTTTTAGTTTACACTTTTGTTTTAACAGCGTGGAACCATATTTTGAAATTACGATTTTCGTGCGTCTTTTCTTTTTCAGTTGGTTCTTGGAGCATACATTTTAAGCTTTGGTAACTAGTTGTAACTGCTGCCCCTCCCCCCCCCCCCCCCCCCCCTTTTAGGCTCCTTCCCTCCCTTGCACGGTTGAAGCTGCGGCGCCCATCGGCCTCTAAACTGTAGAAATATATGAGCCGTGCAAAGCCAGTAAGTTTTTTTGTTTTTTTTTTTTTGCGTCATGCTGTGTTTATGTGATTGTACTAAGATTCAATATAGCTTGTGCTTATTGCGGTTCTCAATGAACACTAAGTTTCTGAGTACGTAACTATCCGTCGCCGGCAAGAAGAAACGCGTCTCCCTGAAACCCGTCCAGCAAGCGGCACCGGCCTCCGCGATGCCCCTCTGTTCGACGGCAGTCCAAGATGGCATTTATCGAGGTCCGGGGAAAACAACCCGCGAGTCTACACTTGACATAGAGGATTCATGCAGTACCACTTGTGTTTGACTTCAGAGTTATCGATAAATGGTATCTTTACTGCTCCCTCAAAAACTTGTATTTTCTCCTTAACAAAGACCGGACTAAGAAGGCACACGCCGCTTTTTTTTTTTTTTGTAGTAGATTAACAGCTCAGGGATTTTGATGTTGTCGGGATTACCAAATCAAATTTATTTGGGCGTCTATATGTCGAGCAGATTTATGACCTTTGTTTGCGTAGCCACACTCACCGGAAAAGAGAAACTGATTTTCGCCAAAACGTTCAATGGTAAAGCGTCGTGGTTGAATAATCAGCATTTACGATCCCAACGACGGTGAAACTGAAAGCCGGTTTAGTATTAGCAGTACCTGGTTAAATGTATTCGTTAGGAAATTTATGTTTCGGTATAAAACGCCCATGGATAGGACGATAAATGACTAGCGGCCTCCAAACTTTCTTCAGTATTTAAACGGCCGTTTATCATTTATCGACAGTAGGAAGAAGTATTCCAAGGAGTCCAATGGGTCTCCAACGTTACCTCCCTCGTTTATTTTGTTTGTGTTTTTGTTTACAGAGCTGAACGTTCTTTCTGTGAGGTGACCAAAAATGCCCTTCCCTTCCCCACCCAAGACATTCGTTTGTCGTTACCAACTCGATCACGTAAAAATAAATATAACATGTAATCGAAAAACGAAGACATAAAAAAAAATATGTGACATCGCTAGAAAATCCGTCGTATTATTTACTATTATTACCACTGACCCTTCCGATGACAAGCTCGGATGTACAGGGTTAATGGAACGTGCTCCAGAACGGTAAATAATCACACTTTTGCGGAAGCAACCTGAATTGTAAAAGTTCCAAGCGATTCGTTCTGCCGAATTAGATATTTGCCGGTGCTAAAGCACCGACTTCGTTTCATAAATGAGATCGACATTTAGCAAAATTTAGCGTGGCACGACATGACCTTCCAAGAAAGTAACGATAAATATTTGCGTCAATTGTCAAGTGTCGAAAGTAACCAACTTACGGTTTGCCGACAGGTTGCATGGCACCAGGATATGTTCTCCAGGCACGTTAGACCTAATTTGCATCGGCGCTAGCTTTCGCCGGATCAGCCCGACAGGCGCGACACGGCCACTGTGTGGCACCGGAACAATTTGACCGTACGGTTCACGCCACCATGCCGTTCTGAAAGCCGATTCCCGCGGGCGTCCACAAGCCCCGTGGGGGCCCCCCTGCCCTCCTCCCTTCTCCACCCGCCCGCCCCACAATCGCGGACAAACAAGGATTCAAACGACACAAGCGCTCCCCAAACTTTCCGAAGGGGGGGCACTCCCCCTCCTCCCATACTCCCGTTCTTTGCCTTCGAGAGCACTTCTATTGGGGCTTCACCTAACACGAGGGAGGAGTCGGCGAATGGTACAAAAATTTGAAACGAAAACATTAAATAAAAAAAGATGAAAATAGTGCCCGAACTTGCGCACGCAGAGAAGTTCGTTTTGAGACAGGGAACATCCACGCAGCTCGGTTTCCCGCGGATTTCCCTCGACTATTCGCAAATCTTTTTGTCTTTCGCAGCTAGACTGAGCCCTCGTTAGACAATACCCGCAGTTCTAACTTAATTTTGTTCGGGGGGAAGTTGACGTTGAGAAGAGAGAAAACGGAAACGAAAGCAAAACACCGAGTTCTGACGTACGCCGCTTGGCGCTCGCCGGACCCATCAACCGCCAAGTTTTCATCACCTGACCTCATTTTTTGCGCTCAGGTATGATCGGGGAGTGTGATCACGTGGCGAAAGGTAGGCACGCGACTGGTCTAACGAGCACGTAGGTTCCAGCGCGCTGTCTCGAACGGAGTCCACCGCGTGCGCCGATTTGATTGCGCGGTCCAGCGGGCGTTCGCTCGTCACGTAAGCGGTGTGTTGCGAGTCCTCCAACGCTCGCGGTAATTGACGCTAATCGCGCGACGGGGATCTTGATTCAATTACGTCCACGTTTCAAACTTTGCCTTCGGATTGGGACGCACTTCACACTCAAACAATGCGTGTTGCAGGTTCCCGTTAAAAGACAACGATTGCGTTAATTAGGACTGACTTTCCCAGTGTTATTGTCACAAAAAAGAAAGAAAGAAGAAGGTTCGCGCCTAACAATGTAATTAGTTGTTGTTGTTTTGTCTCAAATGTCGTTTTTAGGGGGGGGGGGGGGGGGGGGGGCTTTGTTTTCATTCTCTCAGTATCCAAGCACCACTGGGGAAGTGTGACCGCCGACAGATTATAGCTTTATATGATTCCACCGGCTTCGTAAACTGAATTCCTGGCGACTTCTGGGAAATGGACTGCACCTAGCGGCTATACTTCGTTCAGCCCTAAGCTGAGACTGCGGTGGAAGCTACGTCCTCGTTGGACCAGCCATACGAATCTCTTTCGCCACGTGCTCCCGCTCCCGCCCATGCCCACGCGCAGAGAAGCCGGGTCAGATGATGAGAGGAAGGCGGCTGGTTGGTCCTGTGGGTGCGCGTAGCTCCCACTGCACTCTGAGCTTAGGTGGCTCCACCTCGCGGGCACCCTCCTGTGACGGAGCGGGTAGGATGCCAGCAGACCACGCCTATGTAATACTACGGAGAGGCAACGTTAGTTCGCATCTATTCCGGTTAAGAACGGTTTACTTATTTGTTAGACGTTTATGTGAGTGATCTTTCTAATGAATAACAGCGCCTCGAGGTGTTTTTTACATAAAAAATTAAAACTTTCAAAAACAACCTTGGAGCTTCACATTACAGCCTGCGCGGCGTGCGTCTGGGCTATTCACGAACTCTCTGATTCTTGTTTTATCGGATCTGTGGAGGCTCCTGTAGAAAAAGGTTTTGCACTCACCGGAGTAAATGACGCGCTGACATCTTAGCTGTGCACGCGCGCACAGTTCTCTTGCAAAGCGCAGCACAGTTGTTTTAGCTACATTGAGCCTGCCGCCACAGACGCTTCTATCCAAGCCCACGTTGAACAAGTGGCAAAGAAGTTTGTCACATCGCGACTTCTGCTCGAAAGAAAAGCAGAAACGTTCTTAAAGGGGCGGTGCAACGATATTCAATTTGAATGTTTTTCACTTTACACGAGCTTACTGGCACTAGTGGGACTCAAGGATACTCACACGGAACGCCACTGGCCAAGAAACTGCGTTATAGCGGTGTAATTTCAAGAACCAAAGCGAGCGTTTCATTCAATCGCTCCTTTGCAAAACTTGATGACGCAGCTGGGCGATCGCAGTACCGTCCAGTGACGATATTTCAATGCGGCTTATAGATTGGACCTGAGCATTGCGTGGGCACTCGAGTTGGGCTTCTGATAATTACTAGCTCAAGAAGCATTCGGGTAGCGGCCCGTGTCCAATCTCTGCAACGACGACAATAGCCGAGCCATAACAATGTCTGGAACTCAGCGCGTGTCCTGTGCTTTGCCAACCCCAGCGCGTGCTTAAACAGGTGTTGTAGTGGCAAGATCGGCGGCACCGCTTGATTTCGCGGTAGACGACACCGTAGCCTTCTGTTTAGGCCTAGGAACTGTGCAAGAGGTAGGAATAAAGAACGGTGTTGAAGGCCGTCGACACACACGCTTCTGCCTACTTCGTTTCAGTCGGTTAGACGCAGCGAGTACAAGTGGGATCTGCAGTAGGGCAACAGTGCTTGCACTGACATGAGCGCGCAGTGCTTGCGGATGCTGAAACCGGAGCTCGCGCTTGTACTTGGTGCGTCTGAACGAAGCTGAACAAGTATAGAGCCACGGACTGGTCCGTCTACGGCCTCCCACCGCGGACTTGTTGCAGACCTCCAGTGGGTAAAGAAGTTGGACTGGTCTCCTAAAAGTTCATCCGTCCGCCAGTCGCACTTCACACGAGCGAATGATATTGTCTCGTCCAGGGTGCACTTCTGTTATTCGTCCCACCTTCCACGTTGCTCTTGGTCAAGGTGTTCGTCGCTTACGAAGGATTCGAACTCTCGATCTAGGATTTTCTGGAAGAGCAGTCAAGACAGTCGACCTGACAATAGGAAGTACGATTCCAGAAGAGAAGGTACAAGAAGCTCCGCGGCTGTTCTACACAGTCGGGCGAAAGAGTCAGCGCACTGCCTTTTCTGCTCTTCCAGAAAATCCTAGATCGAGAGTTCGAATCCTTCGTAAGCGACGAACACCTTGACCAAGAGCAACGTGGAAGGTGGGACGAATAACAGAAGTGCACCCTGGACGAGACAATATCATTCGCTCGTGTGAAGTGCGACTGGCGGACGGATGAACTTTTAGGAGACCAGTCCAACTTCTTTACCCACTGGAGGTCTGCAACAAGTCCGCGGTGGGAGCCTGTTAAACATAACAGCATCTCGCGACTGGAAGGAAACACCTACGAGAAAAAAAATTGTGCGTGCCCCGGCCTTGGATGGCACGAGATCCTCCTTTTTCTCGTAGGTGTTTCCTTCCAGTCGCGAGATGCTGTTATGTTTAACAGGCTCCCACCGCGGACTTGTTGCAGACCTCCAGTGGGTAAAGAAGTTGGACTGGTCTCCTAAAAGTTCATCCGTCCGCCAGTCGCACTTCACACGAGCGAATGATATTGTCTCGTCCAGGGTGCACTTCTGTTATTCGTCCCACCTTCCACGTTGCTCTTGGTCAAGGTGTTCGTCGCTTACGAAGGATTCGAACTCTCGATCTAGGATTTTCTGGAAGAGCAGAAAAGGCAGTCCGCTGACTCTTTCGCCCGACTGTGTAGAACAGCCGCGGAGCTTCTTGTACCTTCTCTTCTGGAATCGTACTTCCTATTGTCAGGTCGACTGTCTTGACTTGTCCTCCCGCATGGGTTCCTTTGTTGGGCTTCCAGGGTAGTGAGACTTCATACCTGCCTTCAGTCCAACGAATCGACTCTTCAAATGTCTGTAACACCGTTTCCTGGGACCCATCCGGGAGGCTGCGAGTGTCCTGTGCTTTGCCAACCCCAGCGCGTGGATATGATCAACATTGGCGGCATATAATCGGCTCCAGATCACGTGGCCGCTTGTTCTGGCTGCGAGTTGAGGGGGCGAACGCTGCTCTATTTTCTTTAGTTTTTTACTGGGACTTCTATTGCGTGGGGTGAAAAACGAACGCGTGTTTCATAGGTCATTAACGTCAGGGATTCGTTCTAAGCGGTATTTGCGCAAAGTACAAAAATTGTTGCATAGCCCCTTTAACTTCTGAAATTGCCGGTTATGGTCTGACAAATTCAGGCGATCGATTAATGTTTTCAATACGATTTTTATTAAGAATTGTTTACAAATCCATAATCGCTCGCTGAGGAGGCTGTCACGCATTATACGCAATTCATGGGTCCGAAGACTTACATACATATGCTAGTAATTCATAGCAGTTGTACACCTTATTTTTTGGACGTAGAAGTGCCACCGACTTACCAGCTATTGAGCCGAAACGACTCCGAAAGCTAGCCACCGCATTTTTCTGCCAGTTATTTTGGGAGAAATGTCTGTTTACTGGCTTACGGAAATTCAGAAAGAGAATAAACTTGACATTAATAGGAGACCAGCACTCACGGAACGCATTAGAACCAAACAGAAACACCAACTCGCTTTTACTGAAGTGTTTATTACACACGCGATAGGTTCTCGAATTTCGCTTTCAAATATTCAAATTTACGAGACATTCTTTTTTCAGATTTATTTTGTCCGAATCATAATTAAAAAAGGCACCCTCCTCGCCGTGGTAGTTGTTGTAGTGGGGTAAAGTGCTGGCTATTCTATTGTCATAATTCAACTTTTTGTACTGGGGTAGAGAACAGGACTCAACGCTCCAGCACTCCGACTGCCTCAGTGCGAAAAGTGTTTTCAAGCTTAGGTAATATGTCCTACTAAAAATATTGACACAAATGAGAGATGATGAGGCGACAAACGAACAGAAGCTAAAAGTTTAATTTGGCAAAATTGTGCCGAAAAACAAAATACAAAGAGGTGGCGCCGCACAAGTCAAGGGTCGGCGAAGAACACTCTCAACAAAAGGGCAATCGTAGGGTACTACTTTTGGGGTAGTCAGAAGCCGTCACAGATATCGCTACCCCCCCCCCCCCCTTAGTTATACTAACGACCCCATGGGTAGTCACACTGGCACGCAATCAACAGGTAGTCACGGTGACCACCCCAAAAGCAACATGGCTGCTGGCAAGCGACAGTGGAGAAATACGAGTAAGGACTAGCGAGCTGGACTGCTTTTTGCTAAAACACGATTGTCAAGTGCGTACGCACGTTCTCTGTCTTCCGCATGCGCACTAAAGCACTCCAAAACGCGCCTCGAAGCACCGGCACCGCACCTATTACGAGTAGGGGCGACAATGTGAGGGGGGGGGGGGGGGGGGGGGCACTCGAGGGGGTTTGTCCGCGACTGCTTTCGTGCGGCCGGCTGGATTTGCTTCGCGGACAGAAAACATTGAAAGAACGAATCGTATAGCGACAAATGGGATGCCGTTTTTATTGAACATAGTATCTGCTTGCTGTGTTTCTCGTAAGTGATCCGGCGTTTCCGGTTGACAGCGGCGAGGCGAGGCATCATCAATTCAAGCGGCGTCGGTTCCCACCGTTCAACACTTCCTGCTCACCGGTTAGCATTCGTTATCCACTTCCAAGTCCCTGGTAATCCGCACCGCGACTGTGCACGCACTTGGCGCTATTCAGCGCACGGAACACCCATTCAGCTGGGGGCACAATTATCACGATTGTTGTCGAACGAGAGGAGGGAGGGCAGTGGATTGCAGACAGCTGTCCGTAATTCAATAGATACGTGACTGCACTTAGCTTATTGAATTAGGCGGCAGCTTGCGCCACCTAGAAAGTGCAGTAGTAACCACTAGTTGATGTTAAAAACAATGAAATGTTTTGTTTTTTTTATTTTTCAGGCTTCACGGTACAACAACTCCTACACCGGCACACACATAGCACGAACACCAACCAACATACCGAACACTGTTACAGGCACATACATGTCAGTAGTACAACAAGGCACAAAGAACTCTCTAATATAACACATCCGCGACTCTCTACTCTAGCCACCTTACCGACCCGATTGGTATATATGCCCTACCATTTTCTGACAATGATTACGTAAGTGATTGCCGCTGTTTACTAGATGAATACAAAGAGCATTTTCAAGTATTATTGGTATACAAGTTCTCCGTGTATTTAAATTGGCAGGCTAGACATCTCTCTTAATCTAGCGCTTCGAAGGGTAACATGATATGAACGTAATCAGTAATATCACCACACGGAATGCTCCCGATCAGTTTCGGTTTCAGATTCACGGAGTGATAAGCTTACTCAAGCCATCTGAAGTGGTAAATGACGCTTGCCATTGAAACACTCACATCTACATTTATTTTAGCTCGGAGCACGTGGAGCGAAAGCTCGCGCTGCAGAACCCAGGATCCTGGGTTCAATCCCCACCCCTGCCCGTTTCGATCTGGATGAGCATCGTACCGGCGTGAGGTCGTGTATCACTACTGCGTGATGCACGTTAAAGACCCCAGGCTAGCGGTTGTACTGCACTGGCTAAATTGCTCATCTACAGCTGGGAGACTCGTCGCCCGTTGAGGCAGACCAAGTTCTAGTCTGTATAAACATACACACAACCCAATTTTTTACATTTATTTTTAATTTTTCCCTTGTATCATTTTTTTATATTCTCTTATACTTCCTTTATATCAGTTTTGTTTTCTTACCTTTTTCTACTCCTTTCTATTTTTTCTTTGTTATTCCGTTCATTACACAGTGTAGCAAACCAGCACAAGGCGCTGTCTGACATCACTGTTTTAATAAACGCCTACTTCTCCCTCTCTACTCAAGCCATGTTGCCCCATGCTCGTTCCGCGCGTGTAATAGCAGCAAAAGTTAGAATAATATCTGCATTCCTAATCTGTAATCGGCCATAGGAAACATAATTTGTAGTCTTGTGTTGTTCAATTCGTTCTTTGCCCCCTTGAATTCAGTGCTTGCGAATTGGTTTTATTGTAGCGGGCAAACGCTGGCGGCACGCTTTCCAGTGTTGGTCGAGCGACCGATGAGTCGCTCTACTCGCTCCACTTTAAAAAACCCTAAATTAAACTTACATGAAAAAGTATTGCGGTACAATTATACACACATATATATATATATATATATATATATATATATATATATATATATATATATATATATATATATATATATATATATATATATATATATTGTGAGGGTGATTATGGTATATATATTTGAGGGTGATCTGTAGAAGAAGAACAGCGATGGCTGCTACAAATATGCCTGAAGAAAACTCCAGCTCGTGCAACCCAACTGCGCGGGCTCCTTTTCGTCTTTCGCGACATTGTCCGTCGTCGTCGTCTTCATAACATTTCCCCCCGGTGGTGGTAGGGCCGGTCATCCGGCACTGGCGTGTTGGTTAGGTTGGGCAGAAGTACGGTTTCATACGATCCACGTGAACGATGTCCTGGCACCTCGAGCGATGGTCACGGGGCTGGGTCACGGGCACTACCTCGTAATTGATGTCGGAAAGGCAGCGAACAATGCGGTACGGGCCAACGAATTTTTTTAGGAGCGTTTCGCATTTGCCGGTTTGGCGAAATGGTGTCTTGAGCAAGACGAGATCACCAACATTATAGGAGACTGGTATGTGGGATTCCGCATGGCGAAGCTGTTGTTGTTGTTCGGGACTGCAGAGTTTGCAGTCGGGCAAGTTGGCGGGCATCTGCGGCTCGGGACACGACGTCAGATGTGTAGGGATCCAAGCAATTTTCCACGTACGGCAAAACAGTGTCAAGAGTCGTAAGTGGATCACGAGCGTATAAAAGATAATACGGCGAAAATCCTGTAGTTGTTAGTCGGGCGGTATTGTACGCGAAGTGACAAAAGGAAGGATTGCGTCCCAGTTGGTGTGGTTTTCTTCAACATACATTGACATCATGCTTGCTAGTGTATGGTTTGGTCGCTCGGTGAGCCCATTCGCCTGCGGGTGGTAAGCAGTTGTTACATGATGAACTGTACTTGCGAGTTGCAGGACTTCATTGAGAAGTTTGGCAATAAAGAGCGTGCCTCGGTCATTTGTGACTGACTGTGGAGCGCCATGGCGTATCAGAATGGAGTTCAGAAAGAAGTTCGCAACTTCTCTTGCGGTAGCATCAGGAACTGGCTTAGTTTCAGCATAGCGGGTATTGTAGTCAATGGCTACAATGACCCATTGATTGTTGTTTGCAGACGTGGGAAATGGGCCCAAGAAGTCAATTCCAATTCTTTGGAAGGGGTGGCTAGGTGGTGAAAGCGAGTGAAGTGTTCCGGGTGGCTTTGTCGTTGGGTGTCTTCTTGTTTGGCAGTCGTGACAAGATCGGACGTTTTTGTTGATAGTGCGATACATTCCGTTCCAGAAGTAACTGGCTCGAACTCGGAAATAGGTCTTGGAGAAGCCCAGATGCCCGGAAGTAGGGTCGTCATGATTAGCGCGAATAATGTCGTTTTGAAGGGAACGGGAAATGACAAGAAGCCACGGGCGTCCTTGAGGTTCATAGTTTTGCCGGAATAGCGTCGTCCCGTTGTGAAGCGCAAATATACGCGCTATGCGTGCTGTGCGTTGAGGGGGGTGTGGGTTTGTGCCACGAAGATATTCAATTATCGGCTTAAGGAAAGGATCAGCCATCTGGGCTGCAGCAATGTCAACGTGGGTCAGAGGAGCCGTTGCGAGGGAAATGCGCGAGTCTTGGAGAGGAGAGGCTGCTGGAAGTGGGCACCGGGACAAGCCGTCGGCATCCAGGTGTCTTTTTCCTGATTTGTAGAGGACGGTGAAATTGTAATCTTGAAGCTTGAGGGACCATCGTCCGAGGCGGCCTGACGGATCTTTAAGACTGGCGAGCCAGCAGAGGGCATGGTGATCGGTCACCATACGAAAATGAATGCCATAGAAATAGGGACGGAACTTTGATATGGTCCATATAACAGCCAGACATTCACGTTCAGTGATAGTATAATTTCGCTCAGCTGGTGTGAGGGTGCGACGTGCGTATGCAATAACCTGTTAGGTGCCTCTAGAATTCTGGGCCAAGACTGCTCCGATGCCGTGTCCACTTGCGTCGGTGCGTATCTCGGTTTCGACTCCTTGGGTATGACTGAGGATGGGACTGCTTGTCCAAGTCAATTTTAGGGATCCAAACGCCTGGTTTTGTGATGGACCCCATTCGAATTCGGTGTTGGTGCGGAGGAGTTGACTAAGAGGTTCAGCGACGTGAGCAAAGCCAGGAATGAACTTGCGGATATAAATGCACAATCCAAGAAAAGCACGGACGTCCTTTTGAACTTTCGGAGTAGGAAATTCTGAAACGGCTCGAAGTTTGTCAGGATCCGGGCGGATACCATCAGCGCTTACTAAGTGCCCAAGTAATTTTAGTTGTCGAGTTCCAAATGCGCATTCCTTGAAGTTTAACTGTAGGCGGGCGGACCGGAAGCAATCAAACACTTGTTTCACGCGGTGCAAATGTTCATTAAACGTCCCTGAAAAGACGACGACATCGTCAAGGTAGCAGAGGCATACATTCCAAGTGAGGCCACGGAGCAATGTGTCCATCATCCTTTCAAAGGTTGCGGGGGCGTTGCAGAGACCAAACGGCATTACGTTAAACTGATAGAGGCCGTCAGGCGTAATGAAGGCTGTTTTCGCTTTGTCAGCTTGATCGACAGGTATCTGCCAGTAGCCGCTTCGGAAATCCATCGATGAAAAAAATGATGAACCTTGCAGTGCGTCTAAGATGTCGTCGATCCTTGGCAGCTGGTAAACATCCTTCTTGGTCACCTTGTTTAGACGGCGGTAGTCCACGCAGAAGCGCCACGAGGCATCCTTCTTTTTAACGAGAACGATGGGAGACGACCAAGGGCTGAAGGAGGGCTCAATTATCTTGTTCTTCAACATCTCGGTGACGTGCTGTTGGATGGTTTTACGCTCCATGGGCGAGATTCGATAAGGTCTACTTTTCACTGGAGATGCATCCCCGGTGTCGATACGATGGTGCACCACTGACGTTTGAGCGAGAACTCGGCTGTCGAAGTCGAATAAATCGGAATATGCTGAAAGAAGGGTGACCAAAGAGTAGTGCTTCTCGGCAGGTAAGGCGGCATCCACCATTGTTTTTATCATGTCGCTATTGCGGCGGGCAGATGTGTCGAGACACCCAGTTGACGATACGTCCGTGTGAAGAGGGGCAACGATGTGTTCTTCACATCGGTTTATAGTTGCTACTTGAGTGTTTCGTGGAAGTATTTGCAGCTCGGGAGAGGTGTTAGCAAGGCAAACAGGAACGTGGCCTTCCACTATGGACACAAGGGAGTAGGGAACGGCAACATTTTTCTTCAGAAATAGTCTTTCGGAAGGTTCGACTAGTGCATAGGTTCCTGTGATGGGTGGCTCGGGCCTCAGCTCGACGATGACGGCGGATATGGGGTGGCACAAGAAGGTCGTCATCTGTACGAAGGGTCTGGGGTGATGAACTAGGAGGATCATCCACAGAATCGTAACCGCTCAATTCTAGTTCACCGGCTGCACAGTTTATGAGGGTATCAGTCGACGTTAGGAAGTCACATCCTAAAATAACACCGGCGACGCAGTTTGAAAGCACAAGGAATTCAATGATGTAGGACATGCCTGCAAGGGACAGAGGTATGGTGGCACATCCTAGGGGTTAGACTAATTCACCATTGCCCACGCGCAATAAGCGTCCACTGGCTGCAGTGAGCACCCTACGTAAGCGGCGACAGAAGTCTTCTGAGATGCATGACTTTGCGGCTCCCGTGTCGGCCAAGGCGACGAATTCGTGCCCTCCGATACAAACATTGACAGTAGTCGGCCCAATAAGAGGAGGATTTGCGTCAAATTGGGGCAGCGCAGCCTGACATCCGGTGGCAACGCAGGCTGCCCTCTTTAGTTTGACGACGGCGTCGACGCAACTGCAGCGCGGTTCAACGGAGAAACGGAGCGGCGGCGTGTTGGGTATGGAGAGGGCGACCGGCGGCGGCGGGTGTCAGATGCTTCGGCAGCATCGGTAGGATGGCGAGCGTCGGAGAGGAGGGCGTCAGAGGGGGGGCTTGTATTCACATTTCTTGAATAGCGAGAAAAACTAGCAGGTACACGATAGGAAGCATTGTCGGTTATTCGTCTGCGGCAGTAACGGGTGATGCGACCAGCTGCGTGGCAATAGAAGCATACTGGACGTTGATCGTTGGTGCGCCATATGTCAGTCCGTCGGCGTTGCCCGTAAGGTCGATACGGTGGTTGAGCGCGGTCCAAGAATGGAGTCATGTAACGTGACTGGATGTCGTGTACCATAGGGCAAAGTGGTGTTGATGGTTGCGTTGTCGGCGCGTAGATAGGGGGAACTACCTGAATTTGGTTCAGAGCCGCGCGTAGTTCGTCCTGTACTGCCCTCTGAACACTTGCAGTGTCCATTCGTTGGTTTACTGCAACGTCCGGGGCATGCAGTGGAGCTAAGTATGCCTGTAGCTCCTGGCGAAGGATCTGACGAATTAGCTCAGGAAGCTCCGATGGCATTGAGTTGTTTGTGCACACCTCGGGAAGACGCTCGAATGAACGTTTTATGATGCGTGCACTTCGTAGCTCTTCGTGTCTTTTGCACTCCGTAATGAGCTGTTGGACAGTCGGAGGCGACTTCGGAGCCACGACCATGAAGAGGTCACGTGACAGCCCTTTAAATAGGTGCCGGAGTTTGTCCTCTTCTGTCATGTCACTGTCGACACATCGGCACAGGCGAAAGATGTCATCAATGTAGGCAGTAGATGACTCTGTTGGGGATTGGTACATTCTGGCAAGTTTATCTTTGGCCTGTTACTTGCGACTTTCCGGCTTTCCGAAGACTTCCGCGAAAGCCGTCTGGAATGCCTCCCACGAATCGATCTCGACTTCGTGGTTACCGAACCACTGTAGAGCGGTATCTTTTAGAAAAAAAGTACGACATTTGCTAGTTTGAAGCTGTCGTCCCACCTGTTATGTTGACTGGCCCGATCATAACTTTTGAGCCAGTCGTTGACGTCAGCTTCTGGCGCTCCGCTGAAAACTGGTGGGTTTCGTTGTCGGTTTTTGACGGTCGGAGGGGCGGGTTCGCGTTGTTGGGTGGCGTTCCCGGTCTCGTCGGGCACGGTGGTCGGAGTCGATCGCCTGCTGCGGAGCTGCAGGACAAGAGAGGATGTGGATGATCCTAACCTCCACCCCTTGTGAGGGTGATTATGATATATATATTTGAGGGTGATCTGTAGAAGAACAACAGCGATGGCTGCTACAAATATGGCTGAAGTACAGTGTTCCTGAAGAAAACCCTAGCTCGTGCAACACAACTGCGCGGGCTCTTTTTCGTCTTTCGCGACAGTGTCCGTCGTCGTCGTCTTCGTAACAATATACAGGGTGTTTCAGAGAACGCAGGCCAAATCGCTCCTGCGAAAACTACTAATCGCAACGAAAAAAGGCTAGTGGGGTTTTGGTCCTGGGCCAGGAGCTCATTTAGAAAAAAATATTAAAGTCCGGGACAATTAAGTTTTTAATTATTTTTACGTAATTAACTTTTTTAATATTGTGTTTAAGGGCATGGTTTAAATTCAAAAAATTGCTCAGCATCATCGAAAAACACTAGATCAAACAAATTTCAGAACGATAGAAGGCACGTGAAGCATTTTACGGCTTTCTCAAAAACCGCACAAATTCGACGGGTTTTTAGGTTTTGGTTTGCTATCGGAGCGCATCTCGGCCCCGGTGGCACCGCGCCCCGTGGAGAGATAGTGCAACCAGCCTCTGCTGCGTCGCCGATGACAGCGCAGCAGAGGTTGGTTGCACTATCTCTCCACGGGGCGCGGTGCGGCCGGGGCTGAGATGCGCTCCGATAGAAAACCGAAACTTAAAAACCCGTCGAATTTATGCGGTATTTCAGAAAGCCGCAAAATGCTTTGCGTGCCTTCTATCGTTCTGAAATTTGTTGATTTAGTGTTTTTCGATGATACTGAGCAATTTTCTAATTTAAACCATGCCCTTAAACGCAGCGTTAAAAAAATTAATTACGCAAAAATAATCAACAACTTATTAATCCCGAACTTTAATAATTTTCCTAAATGGGCCCCTGGTCCAGGACCAAAACGCCACAAGCCTTTTTTCGTTGCGATGAGTAGTTTTCGCAGGAGCGATTTGGCCTGCGTTCTCTGAAACACCCTGTACAGTTAAACTCGTTTAGAACAAACCCGCGTACAGCGAATTACTGTCGATATCGAACTCACGGAAAATTTAAATAATAATGCATCTAAAAATAACTTTTTATAACGAACAACATATTGGCTATATCGAACGTTTCCCCCCGGGAAGGCTTCCAAAAACGCACAAACAATCGTCTTCTATCCAGCCACTCCCCCCCCCCCCCCCCCCCCCCGCAAAACAAAAAGTAGGGAATAAAGAAAATTCCAAAAGCTCGAGTTGCGAACAATATTGAGCGAAGAGAAGTGATTCAGAAAGGGAGAAAGCTAAAAAATACACTCTGCACGCACAAATACAAAAAACAACTTTTCATCCCAAAACGGTTGTCCACAAAGAGAAGCGATTCAAATAGAGAGACAAGCTAAAAAAAAAAAAATCTGCACGCATGGAAAAAAAAACTTTTTGCGTGTTGTTACAAGACGGAAGCGTAGAGGTGAGAAAGAAAGAGAAGCTCTCGCCTTTCAACGAACGCATCGCGGAAGTTCGTGGTAGCTGGTTTTTGCTATATCGAATTACTTGCTATATCGAACTGATTGTAGCGTTTCCTGCTGTTCGTTATAAACGGGTTTGACTATATATATATAGATATATATGGGTGATTTCATCTCAACTCAGGAACGGATTTAGGGTCGAATTTTTAATTTTGACGAAAAAAATATGTTTTGGGGCAATTCCTGTAATAAAAGAAGACGCAAAGGGCAATTTCGTCGGATTTTTTGTTCTAAAGTTATGGACCGTTGAGGGGCCAAGGTGGAAACTGACATTTTTCCAGCTTATCGGAGGTGCAATATTTCACTCCATCCCTTTTCCCTACTTTTTACGCTACATCAATATAACTTTTTGGGAACACTATAGACATAGGCTTTTTCATGTTAAGTAAGTGTCTAGGCCATAACATTTTTAATGCTTGTTTTTATTTGTCAAACCGCCTCTCTGCGATATTTGAGGAAGTTCAGCAAGCTGTGCTGTGTGACCTAATCAGCATATTTTTATGATCTACATATGACCGTAAAGCTCCAATTAAGCATTTTCTTTTTAGCATAATTTCAATATTTTGCATTAAGTATATAATGCGCTACATGTGCCTTAAAAACGAAAATTTTGAAAAACTGGCAAGTTTGGAGTCAATTTTCTAAAAAGAAACACTTTTTATTTCTTTTATTTTTTATCCACAGTTAGTTAATACAGTAGCCTATCAGAAACTACCAATATAAATTGTAATATATTGTTTGTATGGCCGCTATTAAGACTCGAATCTCGTGCTATGAGCGTTTTGAACGGGACTTCGCACAGGCGCTCTGCTGAGCAGAATTTTGGCCTATGTAAGGTTTTCTATTAATCGTTAGCAGTTACCTCAATGTCCAACCATAAACATTAATGAAAGTTGGAGTAGTGTACTTAGAAAGATTTACTTTAAAGTCCGTATCCACAAGTGCGGGCACAGCGCTTACTTGCTCCCAATACGGGGGAATGCAGATCGTTAGAGAATTCCTCTGGGGCCTTTTGCTTTCGGCTTTGAGTTTGAAATACCAAACTTGACATGTAATTGTCATATTTTCCTATGTCAAACAGATAGGCAGTGTATATACATATGTACGATTTAGTATCTGACGCTTAGGAAGTACGGTTTATTTTGTGCGCGTACGGACTCTTTCGTAAAATAACGAGCATTTCGTAGCGTGTAAGGCTTCCAAAGTGTTAGTCATGTGTTTAGGTTCAATTCTATATTCAGTGATTCATGCCGGGTTACTTAGACTTTTTCCTCTTGACTTAAGGTTGTCCGGGAGTCTAGATGTTACGTATCTTCTCCGTCAATACATAGGGCGAAGCTCACACACCTTGCAAATCCCGGCAGTGCCAAATAAATAAATATTGTTAGGATAAATATTGTTGCTTCACTGGCTTTTACGCTCAGATATTGCGGTAAGTACTAACATTAAATAGAAAACCTTACATAGGTCAACATTCTGCTCAGCTGAGCGTCTATGCAAAGTCCCGTTCAAAACTCTCACAGCACGAGATTCGAGTCCTAATAGCGGCCATACAAACAATATATTACAATTTCTGTTGGTAGGTACTGACAGATTACTATTTACCTAACTGTAAATAAAAAATAAAATAAAAAGGTTTTTTTTTTTTTAGAAAATCGACTTCAAACTTGCAAGTCCTTCTTTAGAAAAACTTTCAAGTTTAAAGTCGAGTTTCTAAAAAAAAACCTTGTATTTCTTTCAGTTTTCATTTACTGTTCGGTAATATAGTAGTCTGCCAGTACCTACCAACAGAAATTGTAATATATTGTTTGTATGGCCGCTATTAGGACTCGAATCTCGTGCTGTGAGAGTTTTGAACGGGACTTTGCATAGACGCTCAGCTGAGCAGAATTTTGACCTATGTAAGGTTTTCTATTTAATGTTAGTACTTACCGCAATATCTGAGCGTAAAAGCCAGTGAAGCAACAATATTTATTTTAACAATATATATTTACTTGGCACTGGCGTGATTTGCAAGGTGTGTGAGCTTCGCCCTATGTATTGACGGAGAAGATACGTATTATCTAGACTCCCGGACAAACTTAAGTCAAGAGGAAAAAGTCTAAGTAACCCGGCATGAATCACTGAAAATTGAAATGAAACCTAAACACATGACTAACAAGTTGGAAGCCTTACACGCTGCGAAATGCTTGTTATTTTACGAAAGAGTCCGTACGCGCACAACATAAACCGTACTTCCTAAGCGTCAGATACTAAATCGTACATATGTACATGCACTGCATATCTGTTTGACATAAGAAAATATGACAATTACATGTCAAGTTCAGTATATTCAAACTCAAAGCCGAAAGCAAAAGGCCCCAGAGGAATTCTCTAACGATCTGCATTCCCCCGTATTGGGAGGACGTAAGCGCTGTGCCCGCACTTGTGGTACGGACTTCTGAGTAACATTTTTAAGTGCACTACTCCAAATGGCATTAATAGAAAAAATCGTAAGGGTGCAGGCGAGCTGGTGAATATTAACCATGTTGATTTAACCTGAGACTGGGGTAGAGAAGAAGCATCAAAACGTAGAAGGGACAGAAAAAAGACAGGACGACGTCTCAAACTCAGCTAACTGGTTTATTTAGTCCACCTCCTTATATAGTCTCAATCTCAAGGTCATCTCCACCAACACAAAACACAAAAGGACGAAGTCTATACAGTTCAAGCGCCACAGTCTTCACCACAGAATGCAAGAACGTTGACAACCTTTACAGGTCGACGCGATAAGACAACATCTATTGACCTTCAAACTTGAACAAAAGGATCTCTTTCCCTACTATTGCAGACACAGTTCATACTTCTGAATCATAACCCGCCCTCTTCACAAAAAAAAAAACAAAAAAAACACGCACACACTGAAACGGTAGTTGGGCCAATACAGGTAAGAACCGCACAAATCAAAAAATCACAAGCAGGTCGCACTTCAAACAACCTAAAAAATATATATCAACGTTCTTGCATTGTGTGGTGAAGACTGTGGCGCTTGAACTGTATAGACTTTGTCCTTTTGTGTTTTGTGTTGGTGGAGATGACCTTGAGATTGAGACTATATAAGGAGGTGGACTAAATAAACCAGTTAGCTGAGTTTGAGACGTCGTCCTGTCTTTTTTCTGTCCCTTCTACGTTTTGATGCTTCTTCTCTACCCCAGTCCCAGGTTAAATCAACATGGCATTAATGTTTATGGTTGGATATTGAGGTAACTGCTAATGATAAATAGAAAACCTGACATAGGCCAAGATTCTGCTCAGCAGAGCGCCAGTGCGAAGTCCCGTTTAAAACGCTCATAGCACGAGATTCGAGTCTTAATAGCGGCCATACAAACAATATATTACAAATTCTTTGTGTAGTTTCTGATAGACTACTATATTAACTAACTGTGAACAAAAAATAAAAGAAATAAAAAGTGGGTTTTTTTAGAAAATCGATTTCAAACTTGCCAGTTATTCGAATTTTTTGTTTTTCAGGCACATGTAGCGCAATATATACTTATTGCAAAATATTGAATATATGCTCAAAAGAAAGAGCTTAATTGGAGCTTTACGGTAATATAAAGGTCATAAAAATATGTTGATTGAAAATATCGTCGCAGAGAGGCGGTTGGACGAATAAAAAAAAATCATTAAGAATGTTATGATCTTGACGCATAATTAGCATGAAAAAGCCTATGTCTAGAGTGTTCCCAAAAAGTTATATTGATGTAGGGTAAAAAGTAGGAAAAAAGCATGGAGTGAAATATGGCACCTCCGATGAGCTGGAAAAACGTCAGTTTCCACCTTGACCGCTTCAACGGTCCATAACTCGAGAACAAAAAATCCGACGAAATTGCCGTTTGTGTCTTCTTTTATTATAGGAATTTCCCCAAAACATATAATGTTTTCGTAAAAATTAAAAATTCGACCTTAAATCCGTGCTTGAGTTGAGATGAAATCACCCATATATATATATATATATATATATATATATACAACACGGGCACTTTCACGTCATCGTACGTGGTCTCCGAGGGGGATATAACAAACATATGCAGATGAATGAACCGTACTTAATCCAATGAATCAAAGAATCAAAGTTTTCAGGAACCGCCGAAAGCCAAAAATTGGCGGAGCCAATTTTTGATAGGAAACGCCAGAAAGTCAGGTGGAGTGGTGTAGAGGTTAGCACACCCCGACCGGACATTGGGAGGCCCAGAGTAAAATCCTGGCTCCGCCAATTTTTGGCTTTCGGCGGGTTCCTGAAAACTTTGATTCTTTGATTCATTGGATTAAGTACGGTTCAGTCCTGCATATGTTTGTTTATATATATATATATATATACGTATAGATATATGAGTGAGTGTGTGTGCGTGTGTCTGTGTGTGTGTGTGTGTATAAACTAGCATAACCGGGTTTTTTTTCTATGTGCTGTTTTTGGAGAACATATACACTCCTATTAAATTATTTTAAATCTGAGTTTTCTGTTGACAACACAAGGTTGGCACTTTCCAAGCATGGGGATACTTCATATAAACAGTGTATTAAGCTCAAAACATTAGGGCATTATAATTAAAACTATACTGTATATATATATATATAAGTGGCTATAATGGAGACAGTATTCAGGTGGCAATTATTTGTATTCTTTTATTTTCCAAACCTGATATACAATTTTATATTAAAAATATTTTCCTTTAAAAAATAACTGAACCTTTTAAAACAACCTTGTTTTAAAACAAAGACTTCTGAAACATTCTGAAAATGGAAATCTGAAAAGGAATCTTTTTTCAGCAGTGGACTATCAAAGTATAATAATTATAGTAATAATACTTTCTGAAGCCAGAAACAACCTTGCAGCTTTCTTATTGGCACCTTTGATTATGAAACAAACCAATAAACGTACATGAAAACAGCGAACATATAACAAAAAAAAACAATGTTATGTATGCATTATAAACATATTAAAGCATGCAACACTGCAGTCATTTCACCATTCTAAAACAAATATCTAAAAATATGTATAACACAAACAGGGCTATGAATTACACCATGCAAGATACTGGTCCATAGAACCAGTTTGAGCAATAAAAAAGAAGTATGAGGGGGTACCCAAAAGTAGCTGGGATGAATTTCAGGCAGGAAGGGCGTTCGTATTACAAGCATCCGCCTATAGCAGCACCCTTTCTGAGTCACTTTGCCCACCGGCGTCGTTTGCTAACGATCTACGGCATTTTTTCCCCAAGCACTTCAAAATCATTCTTCGTTTTTTGCAATGTCTAACTTGAAGGACCTTTCACATTCACAAAACTATTTCCTTACAAGACTTTTCACACGGGCGAAGAGAAAAAAAGTGGCACGGGCCGAGGTCCTAAGAATAGGGTAAATGGAGAATCGGCGTCGTGCCATTTTTGCTAAAACATTGTTGCACTGACAGGGCAGTGCGTGCTGGGGCATTGTTGCGATGGAACTATCATTTCCCTTTCCCTCACATCGGAGCATTTCTCCCTTACTGAGTTTCGCAAGCGTTGCAAAATTCCCAGGTAAAACACCTGATGAACAGTTTCATTAAGAGGAACAAACTCGAAGTGAACAATGCCCAGATTTTCGTATATTCTCATCAGTTGAGGAGGTTGAGGGTCGCCCTGAACGAGGTTGGTCCACGATCAACAGTAATTCCCCGGTCTTAAAGTGAGAAAACCACTCGTAGACTTGAAAATTCTCATTAGCACTTCTTTGTAAGCTCTCTGAAGTATTACAAGAGTTTCCGGCATCGTTTTCCCTAAAAGAGAACAAAATTTCACGGCCGCATACTGTTCCTTCATATCAAACATTGCAAAAAAAATGACAAATGATTTTTAACCGCTTGTGAAAAACATTTATAGCAGACAATGCCGGTCGCCAAACTCACTCGGAAAGGGTGCTGCTAAGCGCTGCTAGCTGCGGAAGCTGGTACTACAAACGGCCCGCCCTTCAGAAAATAATTCCGGTTACTTTTGGAGCCACCCATCTTAAAAAAAAAAATGGCAACCAGCCAATGGACTTCTTCCAAAACCGACGCGCCCCATCGCGGCAAAATACCACGCAGTGCACTCTGGGAACTAGTTGGCCACTCAGTTTCGGTTTCGACTGAGCAGCTTCATCTCATGCTATCACGCCGCGACCGAGCGCGCTGCTTGCGTTTTCGATTATCTGACTTGTCACAAACGTACAATACACTCATTCTCGAGCAATACAAAACAAAGACCGGGGAACTTTCCTTGGTTCCCGAAACACTGGGTATTATGGGTGCGTATGCAAACGTAGTAAGATGTGGCTTAGTCACCTCACCCCACGAGTGCATCTTTGAGTTCAGTTTCAATAATCCCGTCTAATACCAGTGAACTACAACTGAAATTTGGTCACCCGGAGCCTTACACGTATTTTGTTTGCCAAACGTCCGCTTCTTGTTACTTAATGGGGCGAGAAGTAAGCCGCATCCTCACAGGAGTATCAAAGTTGAGGCCAGCGTTGACGCATATGAACTTTTAAGGAAGCGCAATAAATTCGCCCTCACTACTGCGCAAAAATTACTATGATGTCTTCCTCGTGTCATCATATATCTCCCACTCAAATTTTATGCTGATGGAAGGTTGAGTTTTCGCAAACGCTAAGATGGGCTAGCTCCGACGGAGGCCCTAACAAGCGTCCCCTACTCCTCGCTAAGCCTTTTTGGACGAGCTTTTACTGCACGCCCAAGATCTGTGCCTAAACGGTGTGTCTGAAAGTATCTCGGCATACTCAGGCAGGAAGAAAGAAAACATAACAAATATTATGGCCATTAGCAACCGTCAAACGCCCTTTGAATAATTTCGTTCGTTTGGAGCACCGCATAGGGGTACATGCCCGTCCGGCGCACTTCCGGCGAACGGTGCGACATTCTTCTCACAAGTGCTCGACTTTTGCTTTCTTAAAACGGTTTGTATGTGCGAATGTGCCTATATGATTGCAGGATAACTTTATGCGCATACGCGCGATGTTGAATATTAGTGAAATGCAAGCGGGTGGGGACTTCCCTTAGTGCACTGCTGCGGGTCAGTACAGATAAGAGATAAGAAGTGTGTTAAAATTGAGCTTTTCAATGGCGCCTCCGACTTTTACCTCGCGTACTCAGGCGTATTAAGAAAAACAGTAATTGCAAAAAGTAATATTTCGTCTATGGACGCACGAAACAAACAAACTTCCTGATGAACAACACTAATGTAAAGGCGCGAGCTCGATGTATGCATACTTATTGGTTGCTACAGCTTGTTGATTCGTACGCAAGCAAGATCCCCGAGCTTCGCAGCGTCGAGAATCCCAGCACTGGCTCGTCCACATACCTCGATCGGAACGCTGACAGAAAGGCTCAAGTACAAAAATACAACAAACATGTGTTAAGACAAGCTACGTCTCGGGCTTGTGCTAAAGCTTCGAGGTATGGCCATTTAGGTTAGTTTAGAGACCCCAAGTGACGCTCTCGGCACCAGAAAACATGAGATAACGGCCGTTAATAGTCCACGCTCTGTGTATAATCTCTTGTCGACGTGTCGATCGAAACCGAAACCATGCCACTCTCCTCCCTGGCCAGCTAGTTCCCAGAGTGCAACGCGCGCCGTGTTGCATGCAGGGCTTTATGGAAGTAGTCTATTAGGCTTAATATACCTTATGCGAAATCGCTTGGTGGTCTGACAACACTAAAAGCCGGTTCAGACATTTGCGTTTTTTGTGCGTTTGACTGCGCGGCGTCGAGAACCGAAAGCGAGTCACCGGCACATCTGTGCTTCGTATGAAGTGTGGAATCCAATTGAAGGAATCATCTTGGCACGCGATATAAGCAGCAGGGATGTCCTGGTTTCTCACAGCCGCAACGCAGTCAAACGCAGTCAAACGCAACTGTCTGAACCAGGCTTAAGAGCATCGCCATTTCAATGTTGGCAAGCATCGTCGTTACCGAAGAGCGGTGGAGGCATCGAAGAGAGCCGTACGGGCAGTGTGCAATGGCAGAGCTGCTGTGTTTTCTGCCTTCCGACCATAGAATGTGGACGAACAGTTTAAACAACCTACCGCAACTGTCTGACGAAACTCTCGGAGGTCTGCGCACGGTGGCGACAACCTCGTCGAAGCAGCGAAGCAAGTCCTACACCTTTGCTGTGGAAGCTTACACACTGTCGGTTGTCACCAGCGTGTACACAGGCCTCTGAGGGTTTCGTCAGACAGTTGAGGTTGGTTGTTTAAACTGTTCGTCCACATTTTATGGTCAGAAGGCGGAAAACACAGCTACCGCGCCATCGCACACTGCCCGTACGGTTGTCCTCGATGCCTCCACCGTGTACCGACAACGCTTCTACATGATGTTTCCGATTCGAAAAGCGAGTGGGTGTCGTCGTTATAATAATGGCCGATAACTTTAACAGAAAACAAAATTCTATTTACACTGATAAAATAAACGTATAAATATTTACAGTTCAAGTGACGTGACAACTTTTCGACGTACACTGGAGTCAATCATTTGTGTATAATATTGAATCTATGTGGCTGTCTGCATTCAAATTCCAATGACGAACTGTGTACCACTATTTAGGCTATGTGCTGTTTGTGGACACAACAAAATAAAGATTATTATTAGATTATTAAGATTCTCGGTCATTTCATGGCGTTCGTCTCGTTTGATCCGTCCTGTTCGATCCGATTGCTTGCCATCCGCTGGCGTTCAGCTCGTCACGTTCACTGTCTGGCGATCAGCTGGCGTTCACGTCGTCCCGTTCACAAAGGTATGACATTGCTGGAAAAAAATGAACATGCTGGGAATATTTTTTATTGCTTAGGGAGTCACCGAGAAATTCCGTACGTTCAAAACGACCAGTATAAAAGACGGAAACGCAGAGCTCGGGGTTGTGCTCGGGTTAGTGCGCCGTCGTATTGATGTTGGTATGTGCCATGTATGTGTATGCGCTCAATCTATGTTCACCTGAGTAGTATGCGTAATGTGTCTACTTGTGTGTGTAGTAGAGGTCGCAGAGGCTCCCTAAGATTCCGATGCATAATGGTGGCCTGAGAAAATAAATATATTTTTTGTAGAACATGAATTGGGCGGTACCTTGCGCCATCCAACCTAGCTACTTGCAATTACTCTGCTTGACCATGCCATCTGGTGGCAAGCGATTTAACCTTCCACGCTACGCGATAAACAGCGGCTTTGAGTTCGTTCTTTTGGGACCGGCCTTTGGTTTCGCGGATTGGTTTGCCATTCCTCCGTGATGTGCGGTTGACGACGGAATTGTGACAGCAAAGGTAAGACGTAAAGTGAGCAAAGTAACTGTGTATAGGTTGTCTCCGTTTAACATCGCAGTGCTGACGACGAGAAGACTGAGTAACTGCTTTTGAAACACAAGTGTCTGTACCTGCGGGGGAATCTGGCATCGGAAATAAACACAGTTCGCGGAAAGCTCGTGTTACGCTTTTATTTTCTGCTCCTCTCGTCCCGTTTAAGAGACGTAGCGTCCTCGTTAAGCCTTATTGAGTTCGATTTGCTCGATTCTGGGCCGCCATAATGAGATGCAGGCGACGGAGGAACTTAGCTACCTTGCTTGAGGGACGAAACTTTCTCCCTTTCTAAAGGAACATAGGTCACAAGACCGTTCCTCCCCTTAGGGAGGACTATCGATACCCTTTTTTCTAAGAGTGTGGTGCGCCTTTCGCTGGTGACCGACGGGGATATTACCACGGAAGAGACAATCTGCCCTACGTTGCTCGGACCTAGGATTGATTCGGATACCGCTGGATAAAACTTAAGGCGACGTTTCTGTGCTCTCGTTGACCATCGGAATCTTCGAGGTCTGCAGTGAAGCGTGTATTTGGATACACAGTTTGATGACGGAAATTACGTGAGTTGTGCTTAGCAGTATGCAATCGTGGTGCCGCTTCGTTCAAATGACCGAAGGCTCATTTTGGTTGTGCGGCGCACCGGAGAGCTGCCTTGAAGCTGGTAGTCCCCGTGCCGTGCTAAATGATGCTGTGCTGCTTCCCCAAATGTTCCGGCGTAGACGTGTACTTTCACGGAGCACAGGTGTTGCAGTTGGTATTGATTCCGCTGGTCTGTCGCACGTTTTGTCGACACAAAAATTTCATCAACACTCGTTACGTGAATTGCAAGCCGTATGGACATTTTATTGCGCGTGTTACCTACCCAGTCCACCCGTTCACGCCGCTTTGCGACGACAGTCTGCAGCGGCTCATTACCAGAAAAGTGGTCCCACATCCATTTCAGTTCAGTTCGTCTACGGCAGTCGCCAAACCCCGAAGGAGAGGATTTATTCGGACAGAATCTCACTAAAGCACTGCAGCTTCTTTACTGGTCAGGATAGACTCTCTTCTGTCAGTTTTGTTATATTGTCACGGAGGCTTGCTCCAGTCATATCTTCTATCAATTTTTACTATTCTGGAAAGTTCCAGGCCATGCTCAGTTGTCATCGTATGTTCTGGTGGAGGAGCTGGGTACAATTACCCATAGCCCTTCACTCTGTGTGAACCTTGGCAGCTCTTCAGCCGAGTTGCCCGATAACGGGACACGGGTGGCGGATTATCCCGCGTCTTAAACTCCCGGCGAGCCGTGAACCAAGTCCTATCCCGAGCCCGGCAGAAAAACCGCAAGACGAGCGAGTACCACAAGGACGAACCTCGGAAATACACCACGAAGAACCTGAAATCCAAGTCAGTCGCTGCTACCAGCAAGAACCACCGGTATTCGGCCTTTCGCCAGAAAATCCGAAGCTGACTAAGCCAACAATGATAAACCTGTTGCAGCAAACCGCGTCCACTCCCACCATTGTTAGCATGCCCCTCGCACCTGACACTCCAACGCCCTTTCAAGCATGGTGTATGAAGACGTCGAGGGCTGGATTGAACAATATGACCGTGTCGCCCGCCACAGTGGGTGGACAGACAATCAGCTCCTGCCAGGCACTGGTTTGAGAACCACGAATCCTCCTTAACGTCGTGGGAAGTTTGCAAGATCGAGCTGAAGTGCACGTTCATCAGTCAACATTGACGAGAGAGAGCCGAATTCCTGATTCTGTCCAGGACACGGCCCCAACAAGAGCGTCGCCGCTTTCGTGGAGGATGTATTGCGCCTGATCAAGCACCCACGCCAGCCCTGGTGCTACAGAAGACGAGAAGCTAAGAGTCCCATTCCCCTCTTGTGAGGAACAAAACCTTCGGCAGCCTTGTCCGCACCCCCACGACAACTGTCGAAGGGTTGATATCACCGAGGCTTCCAACATTGAATGTACAGAGCGCGACACTGTTAGCGCGAACAAGCGATCGCCGGTTTTTCCAGTTTTTCTTTTTGAAACCAAGGGATGTCATGGAAGTTGTGATTGCTACGGAAAGAGCTAATTTAGTTCCATAATGTAAGCGATAAAATTTCGTGCTCGCTAATACTATGTAGAAGTAAAATGCGAAAATGCGCCGATGTCGTGTTCGCGCTAACAGTGTCGCGATGTGTACACTGCAGGCCCGAACCTGTCACTATCAACAACTCCCCAGCTTCTCGAGACTCGAGTCGTCCAGCTGAAACGTCGACCGCAGCCTGCCAGGCATCTGCGACATCCACGACGTTGTCCGGGAGGAGATCAGGAAGCTACTTCCTGCCATCAGTTGCCCGGCTTTTTGATTGCCAAGATTGTTTCGGAACAAGTTCGACAGGCATTTCAACCGGAGACTTCTTCGAGCGAAGCAGCATCTGACGAATCGAGGGCGACTTATGCCACAAAATCATGACGACCGCCACCGGCTACCCGTTAGTATTCAATGCCAATTCAACAAGACACCCCAACGCCGAAGCATTCCCGAAATCGGGAAGAACCAGTGTAGGTTCGTGCTGAAGAAAGTGCACCGAGGAAAACGGAGGTGCTGCGAATGATCGATGAAAAACCACTCTGCTACCACTGCATGAGGCCGACCATGTCTACTGGAGGTGCCCGTACCAATGAATTGGCCTGCAAGAGTTCGTGCCGAACGACCTTCCACCACGTCTCGAGGAGCGTTTGCAGCGCATTGAGGATTATCTTCGGCGGCGTTTGCCCCTGGTGCCGACATTACCCCGAAGCTCCTCATCCCCATCACCTCGACGGAGGTAAGCACGACAAAGCAGGTGAGCGGCAATGCAAGGACAGTTGATTTGGTGTTGGTTGTCGTCCAAGGACAATACCTAATAATTTGCTGACACCAATTATCTGTGTCCACGCAACGAAGCACACAATTTCCAACTTTGAGGGAGCATGCCGCTGAGTGACTTGAAGAAATAGAATGGTTGGTTGTTCTCAAAAGTGGACACCAAGCATCACCCGACTTCACTTTGCCACACGAGACTTACACAAGTTGCAGTGGTCGCGGGATGCAGAAAAAATCGCCATTACGAAATGGAAGTAAAATGGCTTGGATAGCAAACAAACACTGTTGCCTGTTGCCAGCCATCAAGTCAACGGTACAGCAAAAGGCACAGCCACGTAAGCAATGCATGCCCGAGCTTCCTGCATTGACGCAGAAAACTATCAGGAAAGTTTGCGGATTAGAAGGCAGCTCTGGAGCTTCAGTGCATCATATGTCAGTGGCCGCACATGACGTATGATTACAAGACGGCATCTGTCGGTCAAAGTTGTTACTCGACCAAACTGAACACCGACGTGCCAGGAGCGCCATCCGACAACGAGGAGCACAGGTACTACGACCGAACGCCTGGACGAGACTGTCGCAGAAAGAACTCGTTATGAAACCATTTGCAAAAAAAAAAAAAAAACAATAATTATGTAATCAAGTGAAAATAAACACAATTGATACACTACCCAAATAAAGATATTTCCGCTCGCCTTTACGCCTTCAGAGTCCCTACACAAAGAAGTGTGTTCACCGCACGTGCTGGACCTTTTGAGGACACTCGCATCTCTGACCCCTCAATATTAATTGATGGGACATACCAGACTGGCAGACTGGTTGCATTGGGCTGCACTCGTTCCACTTCTCCTGAACATGTGGTGCATTCGAAAACCAACTCCAGTGATGTGAAAATGTTATTTATTGATTTATTCCCTCCAAAGGCCTGTTTAGGCATTGCAGAGAGGACACTTAAAACTACACATATGATAATAGCATCAAAGCACACTGACATTAATGAGCACAAAACGGGCCCAGCTACTGAAAATAAATATTGCACTCGTAAGAAATAATTATTGTTGCAACTTGTTGAGTGCAAAAACAAACACACCTCTGAGCATCTAGTTTAACTGTATTAGTTGATGCATTGTTATATAGCAGGACACTTCCTATACATATGACACAATAGACCTTTTGCAAAACCCCATCAAGCAACACAACCGTCACCAATTTTTTTTTTTTTTTCGGCGTGAAGCACACGAAGTTCACGTCGAACGCTAATGCAGCATTTGAGTCCAATAGGCGCTGAGCCAAGTTCACAGTGATGGCTGACATAACATTCTTGCCGAACAAATGCCCGAAGTATGAAGGCCTTGGGTAATTAAAGTAGTAGCTACTGTAATTCGTTTCATCACAATTTGGAAAACAGCGAATGCTACAGTCTCGGTCAGTCAGTATGCACGTTGGAGAGAGGCACATGACAACATATCATCAGAGTGCTCGTCTGCACAGATTTGTCACACACCTTCACTCCGTCTTTCTGATTGGCTCGAGGGGGCTGTGGCGGTTGCCTTTTTCCAAGTTACGGTGAAACAAAGTATAGGCGGCCCACATTTTTGAAAAAAAGTCTATTGAAGAGATTGAAAGGGATGGTAGTCAACATTTTTCAACTTTCGCAGGAGCTTCCTCACTAAAAGTTGCTGTGATTATGCAGTTGCCTAGGGCTGAAACTAATTCCCCTAGACCCTACGTCCGACGCATAAATTTCGCGTCGATTCTCAGACATTCCAACGTTCAACCAAAGCTAGGAGAATGCGAAAATTTTATGCTAAAAGTACTCAAAGTTCTATCGATCCTCGAACACATCCGGGAATCCGAGCACCGGTACAGCGATACGGCTGATGCTGCCTAACAGGTGTTCATATCCAGATGATCCGGAGCGATCTTCCGCAAAAAAGGTATAAAGTCTCATTCCTTCATAATTTCACATTATACCTGCGTCAGCGAGCACGAAGAAGCCCGAAGTTGTCGAAAAGCAGCTGCACATCACGGCTACCGCGCACCGAACAAACGCGCATCCGCCAGCTCTGGGCGCTGCCATCGTACCGGTGACGTCACGGCTCTTGGGAGGTCACGTGACGAGTGGTCACATTTGCGTACAACATGGCGGCAACCGGGGGGGTGCCACTTCCGAACTTCCGGTTTATCACTCTAAGTCCCTCTACCTCGTTGGTGCAAACAGACCTAGACTATGAATTCAACACCCGTGAAATGCAGTGCGCGCTACAAAATATTCAAAAATCAACAGCTCCTGGTCTTGAAAAAGTCACTTATGACGCTCTTTCAAATCTTGGCCCTGCTGCTACTACCGCACTTCTTGAAATATATAATGAAATTTGGAGAACAGAAAAGATACCTGAATCATGGAAGCTGGCTAAGGCAGTTTCACTACTAAAGCCTGGAAAATCACCGTTAAATTTAGATTCATTCCGTCCTGTAATCTTACGTTGCGTCGGTAAACTACTTGAGAAAGATTATACATAATCGCTTAGAGTGGTGGCTCGAGACAAGTGAAGCGTTCCCCGAAGAGATAACAGGATTTCGCCCTCGAAGGTGCACAATGGATGACATTTTAGATCTCACCACATGCGTTGAACACGAAAGCAACAATGGAAACATTACAGTTGCACTCTTCCTAGATATTCGTCGAGCATTCGACACTGTTAGCCATGCTCACGTTCTTGAAGGACTCGTACGGCTAGGTGTACGCGGACGGATGCTTCGGTGGATAAAGGAATTTCTTTATTGTAGGAACATAATAGTAAAAACGAACGATGGAGACAGCATGAGACATGAAATACACCAGGGAGTACCCCAAGCAGCGTGCTGAGCCCTACTCTTTTCAATGCAGTAATGGCACAGCTAGCGCAGCAACTTGAATCACCTTTAAAAATATTCATCTATGCGGATGACATATGTATATAGATCTCTGGTTCATCTCGAGTTATCCTAAAGAATAAGTTACAAACGGGCTTAGACACCACTTTTAGATTTCTAAAAGAACAAGGGATGAAACTCTCTGCCGCGAAATTAGCATTTCTGCCATTTACAAGAAAGAAACTCCCAGGGCTAGGCTAGATCTCAACGGAGCATCAGTTCAAGGGGTTAAATCCTATAGATTTATTGGTGTTATACTAGATCAATCTTTGACTTGGTCCAAACATTTAGACATGTTAGAGAGTAGAATTATTGTGTGATCATTGTATTTCGCTGCATTGCGGGAGCAAGATGGGGAGCATCAATAGATGCGATGCTCTCATTCCACACGGCGCTAATACGACAAGCGATTGCATATTCTATTCCGGTGTTAAACGGACTTTCCCGCACATCAGAGTCCCGCCTTACCTACATGCTAGCAAGAAGCTTAAGAGTATGCCTAGGTTTACCGCGATCAACATCGAGCGCGCTTGTACTCGTAACGGCAAGAGAGCCGACTATACATATTCTAAGAACACAAAAGATATGTCGTAATTTCTTTCGACTCTCCACGCGGCCTCTGCTCAATGATATTTTTACTCGCAAAGGGACAAACTTTCTTTCCACACAGAATTATCTTCCATTATGGATTCCTGAACAACCTAACTGGATTCAAGAGATTTGTAAACCACCCTGGACGCAACCATTACTGGAGATCAACATGGACATTCCAGGAATGCAAACAAAAGCATCTCTTAACGCACAGATTGCAAGAACATTGACTCTTTCACATCTGGAAGAAAAATATAAAGACGAGATCCACGTGTATACTGATGAATCAACCACTGAAGACGGATCGACATCAGCCTTTGTTGTACCTGATTATAACCATTGGTCATCCTTTCGACTATCGCATCCTACTTCCTCAACCACTGCGGAATCACATGCTTTACTCGCGGCTGCAACGTACATAAAAAACCACCAGGCAGCGAATTCTTGGGTAATATGTACTATTGCGGACAATATGAGCTGAAACAGCGCTCCTGCCTGTGCACTGTACTACCTGCGCCGCCTGTCGCATCACTCCCTAAACACGGCCCACCCTGAGGCCGAGATAAATTCTCACTTGCGCTCACTGCGCCGCTGCGCTCTTCCGGAAGTCTGGTAGCGAAAATATTGACCGACGGAACCACCATCACGATGCGCGTGCCGTGTAGCCCAATGTTCACTTTTGCAGCTAACGTGCATTTCAGTGCATTTCAAGAAAGCGCCGAAGTGGACAACGCGTTGTCACGCTCGCATCTCCTCGAGGAGCGCTGCCTGACGAAGTTGCCTTGGCCCCCAAAAGGAGCCTATCTTAATATCATCAAAAAGATTTGGAGGCGCATTAAGGTAGCCATGTCACGGCGTCCCCTCCACCCCGCCCGTGCCCACGAATTGTGGAAAGCAATGAGGTGAATGGGAGTGGCTTCGGGCTGAGCCAGATTTCGTTGCCGCGCTCTATGATTTCTTACCAGACGGGATGGGAGCCGTGGTAGCGGGTCAGGAGAGAATGACGCGGTATTAAATTTCTTTGCAAGTTTTACTCCGCCTCAGGATCACCTGAAGCGGACTTCTGCCGATTGGAACAAAGCTTGATGCTACGGTTCCGACACACTGTTTTACGCCGTTAACCACGCATACCTTTGTGTGGTGCCTCCTTGATCCCGATCTTCTTGTATAGTGCAGTTCAACTTCCACACCGACAATTAATCTTTTGTGTCTGACATTGTCCTTTGGAAACATTCTTTCGATTAAGTTTCAATCTCCTTCTCCTGGAAAATATATAACTGTTTGTCCCACTTTATTATACTAGGAATTTGTAAAAAAAAAGAAAAACTGTTGTCTTGTCAGCAACCTGTTTTGTTTTAAACAAGCACGTGGGCCCAGTAATAAACAAATTATATTTTTGACCCCTTTCCTACCCCCAATCAAGGTTACAAAACCTTCTCAGTAACATGTATACGCTTACCGTTTTTTTAAACATCTGTGATCAATGAAAAAAAAGAAGTAAATACCTTGGAGCCGGACTAAATCCGGCATACAGATTTTAGTCTATATTTTACGATGTCATACTTTGTGCATGCACCTATAATCCAAAAAAAAACCTGCAACGTCTTTTGATGTGACGTTCGAAAACGATAATCGCAGCTGAAATTTAAGACACTTCAATATTTTTTCTTCACCAGTCAGCGTTTTTCTACGGGACTCTACGCGATAGAGTAAAGTAAATCAATTCCAAAAGAGGGACGACAAGTGTAATATTTTGTTTCCCCCGCCGCCCCACCACACACATGCCCGCTGTCGCACACACTGTCTCGCTATAGCAGACGGCCGGAAGAGCGCAGTGGCGCAGCGAGCTCAAGTGAGAATTTATCTAGTAATCAGGGCGCGCCATGTGTGCGGAGCAAGGCTACAGGCGGCGCAGGCAGTACCGTGCGCCGGCCGGAGCGCTGTTTCAGCTCATATTGTCCGCGATAGTACTGATTCAAAGGCAGATTTGCAATCTATTAAGACAAAGAATAGTCCTAGTGACCACAACTCCCTTGTACACAGAATTTACTTAGAACTCCCTGATGCCATCGAATTTGGCAATACTGTACATCTACAGTGGGTCCCCGGGCATACCGGAGTTTCAGGAAATCACCAAGCTGACCAATTGGCTACCGCAGCCCATACAAGTAACAACGTCCACCTCACACCTTTCACAAAGAGCGACGCCAAAAGATGCATCCGTCGACTACGTGAGCGAATGTCTCACGATGAGTGGCTTAGCAGCATCTAACAAGACAGCCTGCTCAATCTAATCGACCCGGACCTCCGTTGCCCTGTATACACCTATTCAGCCAGATCAATCGACACCTTTATTCATCGCCTATGACTTGGGGTAGCATACGGGAAGCTTCCTTCACCGGATTAAACAAGTAGAAACACCGAGTTGCACGTGCGACAACCCGGTCGAAGACGTCGAACATTTAATCGTGGACTGCCCGAGATATGATCAATGGCGCGCCCGCTTACGGATTAGTCTCGGGATACTCGACAATCGTCCATTTTCTCTCGCAAAAGTTCTAGGTCCTTGGCCCGACTTAAAGAAACAAAAGCGTGCATTAGCCTTACTAACTGCATTTCTGAAGGACTCGAAGATACAAGCCAAATATTAAGTTCAATGAATACGAGTTACTGGTATAGCAGGAGTTAATTACACATATTTTGTACCACTGCAGCCTACTGTACATGTCGTACTTCTCAAAGTGCACTTGCTTGTGATATTAACGAAGCACGTTCATAGTTTACTTCGTTACTCATTATGCCCAGATTTTATAATTATTGAACATATCCTACTTTACCCCATTACTAGCATTGAAGTAGCCGACCCCAAAGTATGGGGCTAAAATCTTCATCTCATTAAATAAACATTGAATTGAACATTAAAATAGCGACGCTCTCAGTGTTGTCAGACCACCAAGCAATTTCGCTTAAAGGGGTCCTGCAATTACTTTTTTACTGGTTTTTATTTGGCACCAAACCTGAGCGCACTGAACGTAGTAACTTAGTAAAACTTTTCTTTTCTCGAAATTCGCTTTATTTTAAAAGTTATAGGCAAATTAAAATTACAAAAACAAGCAAAAAATAACCTCCCTCATGACGTCCTTGGTTGCTTGAGTGGCCGTGAACTAGAGGAGGGGTAGTGGGCTCATCGCGAGCGCTCACGGCTGCCGCACTCCGTGTTGACGGCGCGAGAGGGCGCCACTAAAGCATGTTTTGGATAGGCTGTATGCAGCGGGCAGCCGGGGCGGCTCTCATTGCATTTGCTGCGCGATTAAACACTAATTTGGCATGACACTTCATTGGCCACAAACGACAGCAAACACGGGGTAAAGATCAGTTCAGAATGGGAGCCACTTCGCGCTGCCATACCGCGAAACGGCCAAACCCCAAGACAAAGCTTCTCGCCGAAGGCCTTCGGAACGCTCGGAGCTGGTCGGATCATCCTGTCCATACGACCGCAGCGCCGCCGCGTACATACGGGAGCTTTCCGTGTCGGCGCGTGATCCCACTACTCCTTTCTAGCGCCGCCTTTTCCACCGCTCGGTGGCGGGTATGTCGACGGGTCATTTCTCGTTTCCGTACTTTATAAACTGCATTCGTTTCTTTTCTGATCTAAAATACTGAACAAAAACTACTTTTATAAATAATTGAAACGGTTCGCGCAACTTATATTTTGTAGTTCGACTAAAAAGAAGCTCTTAGAGGCTCTGACCAGTAGTAAGCCCAGGACCAAAGACGTCACATTTTGCGCGCTTTCGGTACCGCGGGTCGCCCTCGTCGGTGGAGGAGGTTTCCGCATCGTTCGGTTAAAATATGACGCACTGATATTTAGTTACTCTCTCCGTGCCCGCTGGCTTGCCCGAACTTCAAGGGACGTGGAAACCGCAAAAAATGTAGACGCTTAAATATGATTGCAGGGCCCCTTTAAGGTTTATTGAGATAAGGCAATTTTCTCTGTAATAGACCCTTTCATGATCTAATCAAGCAATATTGATCGGTCGCCATCTCTTAGGCACAAAGCCTGTAATGGCATCAGAGTCCTTACCAAACCCCCTCTGACGCAACATTCATTCTTGATACAAGCCAAGCCGAGTTCACGCCGAATGCTTGCACAGCCCTCGAGTCCAATACATGCCAAGAGTGTGTGCCCAAACAATGGCGGACTTTGATAATTGGTGCTGCAGCTACCATACTCCCTTCACCTCTAATCTGAGACTGCGATGGAAGCTACGTCCGTATTAGACCAGTCATACGCCTCCCTTTTGCCTCATCATCACACTCCCGGCCATACCCATGCGCGGAGAGCCGGGTCAGGTGATAAGAGGGAGGTGGCTGATTGGTCCGGCAGGCACGTAGCTCCCACTGTAGTCTCAGCTTAAGGGTGAACGGAGTGTAGATGGTGCATAATTTTGAAAAGGGTCTATTCAAGGGTTGCTGACAAGCTGTAGGGGGCTGCAATAAAAATGGCAGAAGCGCGTTCTGCAATGGTCACTCGTCTCCTACCATTTTTATAATAGCCTTTGTTCTTGTCGTGGGGAACGCTGGATCCCACCGCTGCCACCATGTCGGGGTTGAGACAGGTTAACAACGACCAATGGTTTATCGCATACTATATGTGGTCTTGTGGGCTATCGGGCTGGTGGCACCGATTACATAGTGGGCCTTGTCTGCCAACCCTCTTTCGCGTCTTTTTGCTGGTGCTTGCCACATGAGGTGCTGCACTCGGCGGTGGGCTCTGGTGTTGCTCGTAGCAGTTCTAGAAACACTATAGAAAAAAAAAGAAACAGGGTGACAAACCTGTAACAATGTAGAAAACAGAGATGTTTTAGGCTGGCTTGACACGAAGAAACTTTTTCAACATTTTGACATCGCAAGGCAAACACAATTTTGGAATTTTCACGGTCTTAACCAACAAGCACGCCCCACCAAAGGATTGAGGTTTTATTTCCACCACCATGGCCTGGCGAGCAGCTGAAATCTCATTTTATCTTGAATTCGCAATTGCTGCAATGGACTTTTTCCACATACCGACGGCACCTGGCGCCGGCTGCAAGGCGCTGGCTGCACATACCGACGGCCGCCAGAAACTTACGTTTCGTCCTTCTTCAGGTTGGTTACTCTTACCTCTCTGCCAATGGCAGAGCGTTCAAAAAGTCGGCGCCAGAGCCCACCTCGCCTCTATGCATGATTATACGTCGCATGACCGTCTTTTATTTACGATGTACGCGCCTTATTCGAAACTCGGTGCTTCTCGCCGGTGATATAGAACAAAATCCTGGACCCTTGTCTGAACGGCAAGAACAGCAAATGTTCGAGGTTATCATGACAATACCAGTGATGCAGCAGAAACAGTCGGAGATTCTTAACGAAATTCAGCTTATTCGGCCTGAGCAGCAAATTCTTGAACAGAAAGTGACAGAGCTAACGAACAAGATTAAAAAAGTTGAAGACAACGTTGAATCTGTGCTTCCGTTAAGAGACGAAGTAGCACGCCTTGTGGACTGTTCTCAGATAAACTTTCTAATGCGTGTACAAACTTGCAGGATTACCAAGATGACCTAGACAATAGGTCGCGAAGAAATAACCTAATCTTTTTCGGTATCGAGGATAATCAAAATGAAACATGGGCGGAGTCCGAGAGTAGAATACTATCTTTTTGCTCTGAAAAACTGCAAGTTCCGATTGCATCCGAAGCTATCGAGAGAGCACATAGATTAGGACGCTACACGGAAGCAAAGAATCGACCTTTGATAGTAAAGTTTCTGTCATTCAAAGACAAGCAACGTGTACTTACAGTCGCTGCTAGACTAAAGGGGTCCCAGTTTGCAATCAGTGAAGACTATTCGAACAAAGTTCGCCTTCAAAGGCAAAAGCTCATCCAGTTCGCCCGTCAACGTGAAGGAAATTTCAAATTGAATTTTAATAAGCTTAAAATGAACGGGCAACTTTTCATGTATAATAGCGAAACAGATGCCGTCACTAGATTAGACAGCTAGCAACCACTGATTACAGCTACCAAACGCAGAGTGTCAGCTTGCAGGGACTTAGTATGTATTGTAGTCAATTGCCGTAGTCTAAAAAATAAAACTCTGAAATTTGCTTCACTTTTGGAAACAACAAAGCCTCATATAGTTTTTGGAACTGAGTCTTGGCTGGATAGTACCATAGCAGATAGTGAAATATTCCCATCCAATTACACTACATATCGAAAAGACCGCAGCACACACGGTAGTGGTGTTTTTCTGCTTGTTCACAACAGTATGAGCAGTGTCCCTCTCAATGTTGACAGTGAATCATGTGAAACTATTTGGTGTAAAGTCATGCTTGGTAATGCCTCCTCTGTGGCTATAGGCTCTTTTTATAGGCCACCAGGCTCAAACTCTTGCCAACCCTTGTTTCAATTAAGCAGTATATTATTAAGTCTGGAGGCAACATACACGGTCCTTGCCGGTGACTTTAATCTCCCAAATATAGACTGGGTCTTTTTTCAGCCAATCCTCCAGACTACATCTGTTATTTATTCTGCTTTCCGTGAAATGATCATTGCCCACTCCTTACATCCAGACTACATCTGTTATTTATTCTGCTTTCCGTGAAATGGTCATTGCCCACTCCTTATCTCAGTTTGTTCAGACTCCAACAAGACTGTGTCCTAGCAGCGCTAATCTGTTAGATTTGTTTTTTTGCAATGACCCCAATCTTGTTTCCGCCGTCAATGTGATACCAGGAATAAGCGATTATGATGTTGTCGTTACAAGAATGTCCTCTAATGCAATACAACGGCGCAGTGCACAACCACGCAAGGTGTTTTTTATGAAAGACGCGACTACGTAATGCTATCCCGAGAACTGGATTCGTTTTTTTCAGTATTCCAATCGCATAGCCCAAACTTGGATATGAATTCTGCCTGGAATTTATTTAAAACGAAAATTTTATCTTAGACTCAGACATACATTCCATCACGCATCATATCAGGAAAAAGAAGGAACGATAAACCGTAAATGAATAGGGAAATTCGAACTTTGATAAACAAAAAGAATCGTTTGTTCAGTAGCTATTGTCGTTCAAAAGAACCTAGATTATATTCCAAAATGAAGGAAGTAGGCAAAATCATAACAAAAGAAATGCGCAAGGCACAAAATAAATATCTAGACACTCTACCCGACAAACTGAGAAGAAATCCTGAAGAGGTCTGGAAATACGTCAAGAACAAGAAAACTCCTAGCATCGCTATCCCCGATGTCATAGATGGTGTCAATAGGGAATGGTAGTAGACCGTTTTTCTCCTCCGCTACGGTATCCCTGAAGAAAACGCCGAAGCTGCGCATGCGCACCGCCAGCCTTATCTGCCAAGTTCAAGGTCTTGTGGCGGATTACAGAGCGCTATCCGGGTGCTTAGCGGGCAGCGGAAACGGTCTACTACAATTCCTCAATTACGGAACGAACCTAAAAAGTAAGGCTGAAACCTTTAATCTTTATTTTCAATCAGTTTTCACTCAGCATGTCAAACCGGTAGATAGATTACCGACATCAAATGTAGTTACACAAATGGACAACATCGACTTCTCTGAGAGTGGCATTGTGTCGTTATTGCAAAGGATCAAAGTAAGCAGTGCCCCAGGCCCAAATTGCATTTCCAACTTCATTCTGAAAAACTGTGCTGTTTCTGTTTCCCCTTACTTAACCGTGTTGTTTAAAAAGTCCTTTGAACATAGCGAACTTCCTCTTGACTGGAAAAGTGCCAACGTGGTCCCAGTATATAAAAGTGGAGATAAAACCAGCACATGCAACTATAGGGCTATCTCTTTAACAAGTGTTTCTTGTAAAATGCTAGAGCACATCATTTACTCGAATTTAATCAATCATCTACAAAGTAATGCATTATTTTGCCCTGTGCAGCATGGTTTCAAAGCGGGATTTTCTTGCGATACGCAATTAGTAGAATTCACCCATGACCTCTCTTTTTCCATTAACAATAGTTTACAAGTCGATTGTGTCTTTTTAGACTTTCGGAAGGCTTTTGACTCGGTATCTCATACTTTGTTATTACAAAAGATGGCAGCTGTTAAGATTTCGGATTCACTTTTAACCTGGCTTGAGGCCTATCTTGGTGTAAGGAAGCAATGCGTAGTTTTAGACGGTGTGAGCTCGTCAAATGTTAGTGTCTTATCAAGTGTTCCGCAAGGATCGGTGTTGGGCCCCCTTCATTTTTTAGTGTACATAAATGATCTTGCTGATCATCTTTCTAGCCACGTCCGGCTGTATGCTGATGATTGTTGTATATACCGTAATATCACGTGTGTGGCTGACTCCCAAATACTGCAAGACGATCTCCATTCTGTGATGTCATGGTGTCAAACGTGGAATATGACCTTAAAATTAAACAAATGTAACGTAGTTAGATTTTCTAACAAAAGACAACCTTTGGCCACAGAATATTTCCTAGGCGTCACAAGTTTAACTGTTGTACCTGAATATAAGTACCTGGGAGTTTTATTTTCTAGTAACTTGTCATGGAAGGCTCATGTTGATAATTTGTCATCTAAGGCCAGCCGCACATTAAACTTTCTCAAACGCAATTTTAGTCAGGCACCTACTAACCTTAAAGAAACATTGTACATATCGAATGTACTATCGGGGAAAAATGAAATGCGAACAGAGGAGCGCGTGGCTTGCCGTACAGGCTGCGCCACCTGGTAGTGAGCCTAGGGGCGAGGGTGCGTGGCCTACTCCGAAGTGTTCACGCCCTTTGCTCGGCGCTCCCCAAGCTTCGGCAGTGCGCCTCTCAGTGCGCTGAAAGCTGTCACCGCTATCTTTGTCTGCTCGGCGCGTGGGCCGAGCTTCTTCGCACCGCACGCGCTGAGCCAGCAAAGATAGCGGTGATAGCTTTCAGCGCACTGAGAGGCGCACTGCCGAAGCTTGGGGAGCGCCGAGCGAAGGGCGTGAACATATCGGAGTAGGCCACGCACCCTCGCCCCTAGGCTCACTTCCAGGTGGCGCAGCCTGTACGGCAAGCCACGCGCTCCTCTGTTCGCATTTCATTTTTCCCCGATAGTACGTCCCACTTTGGAATATGCATGTGCCGCATGGGATTTACATACCCGTCACACCATTGAACAACTCGAACGTACTCAGAAACGAGCAGCTCGGTTTGTCTCCGCCAATTATGATTTCTCTATAAGATCATCTGAAATACGCCGCCACCTGGGATGGCCTCTGTTGGAGGACAGAAGAAGGTACCTTAGGCTCACTTTATTTTTCAACATACTAAACGGTAGAACCGGCATCGATAAAGAACGTTATCTTAATGAACCCAGTTATGTGTCGCCGCGAACAGATCATTACTTAAAAGTACGTGAATATAGATGCAGAATTAACGTATTTAAGCACTCTTTTTTTCCACGAACTATACACGAATGGAATAATTTACCAACTGATGTCATCTCTGCGGCACCTACCTCCTTTCCTACTGCCCTAAAAAACTTACTTTTAGAATAATTTTCCACTGTGCTCTTTCAATAGTGCCAGTCACTATATTTTGTTTTTATATATTCTACAAAGTGTTGTATTTTTCTCCTAAAATGTCATATCCACTATTTCTGCATCACAATAGTTATTGTGTATCTCTATATTTATCGTTTGTTATTGTTTTGTATTGCCTTACCCCCCTACAATAATGCCCAGAACTGGGCGATGTATATAGGTATTCGAATAAATAAATAAAAAAATAAAAAATAAAAATTGAGGAAGTGACCTGCACTACCAATCGATAATGGAAGCTATGCTATCAGTTTCTTCGCTCTCTGAGCTGCGGCGCGTGCGCGACAGCACGCGAGCCACGCGAGCAGTACGAAGGTACGTATTTAGGGACTTTCATACCTCATGATCAGCTTCGTAGGGAGAACCAGGTGGAACCCACGAAAAACAAGGTAACCTAGAGAGCAACAATGGCAAAGGCGGCGGACGGATGTGGCAGCAGGCAATCAGAAAGCCGTCTTTTACCCTGTCCTGGCGATAGAGCTGGGCGGCGTTCCCGCTGGGAGAGAAGGTTTTCGGACCGGTTTCGTACCGAAATCGGGCCGCCGGAGCCGAAATGAGCCGAAAGACGGTGTTCTACGTCCACGGCGCCGAAGGGAGACGGGGGCCCCGCCCCATTGAGGGACGCCGGCACCCCGCCCCATGGAGGGCGGCCAATCACAAAATGGGAAACTTTCGCTCAATCTGGCGGATTCTCAAAAGTTGGGTGACCATGAGCACGGCCACGGGAAGGGATTGACCGTACTCTATAGACCCTTTCTTCAAGGGCGCCGCCATCTTGAATTGTCGTCACTTCCAGTATGGGCGAAAACATTGTTTTGCCGTCGCCATGCCAGTAGAAGACACTTAGGATATAAGCGTAACCGCCACACATTATCGTTTCGCCTCCCCCTCATTTTTTTACTAGTTACAGGTTCAAACGTTTTAGTATTTTTTCGTCGCCCATACCGGATACGCCTATTAGGTGGCTGGGGTCGAGAGTACACAGAAAAGGTCTATAGGAAGAGGCGGTGAAGGCGGGAAGAGCTGGTTATTCCGGTGAAGCACAGGTTGCACAGCTGATGACTACCGCAGCCGCATTCTAGGTACTTTTTTTCCTACAGAGTTGTTGACTGGTCGCGCGACTAACGTGACTTTAAAGAGGGGCATCCGTGGCGTCCACCCAAACGTCGTGTTTTTCTTTCCGTCCACTTTCTTTTTTGTGTAACAGAATTAGATATATGCTGCAATTATGTGTTCTACTCGCTGGCTTGTAAGCACTTCTACCAGCCTTGTAAGCAATTCCCCACTATTGTTGAAGTTGCACTGCTGCAGAACCTCAGCAAAAGATAGGAAGCACTCCTCTGAGCTGTTATTCGGCTACTGCATCTGATCCCAGACTGATTTTTGTCTATCTGCATTTGGACTCGTCCCCGCTCGAGAGGGGCGACCACTCTTTTGGCGCCGGAGAAACTATGTGGGCACGCAGTTTCGGTCTATGGTGAATTCCTGAAGTTGTCTGCTAACTTGATGGTATACGAATGACAACAGTAGGCACACCAAGAGGATAGGACCAACGGCATGCGGATCAGCTCTGGACACGGCATCCCCACAAGTGGACCAGCCTGCCAGTAGTAATTGTTTGACGGCGAGGAGACACCGTTGGAGATTCGGTGGTTCAACGATCAGGCTGCTCCTTGGCAGCAGGAGACATCCAAAACGGGCCGGTAGAGCGGCCAAGTGATGGGATACCATTACGGGAGACGAGTTGTGGCCGGGATTCACGGTCAGCGTGGACCCTGCCGGCGACAAAGCAGATGGGATTGACTTTTAGATTTAAGTTGTGGGAAACCGAGGAGGACGACGGTGCGCGAGGGGGCAAGAGCGGTGGCCGGCGGCCCGGCGCGCGTGTGTTAGTGTGCACGAAGAGTTCGGTCGGACAAGCCAGGGCAAGACAACGTTGCAAGGACTGAGGCAGCCAGGCCCACCACCAAGGCTCCGAACAGTAAAACGTTTTGATTCAATCCTTGCTCGTGTGACTTCTTGGGAGGGCGGACCAGGCAGGGACCGATTGGGCAGCAGTCTAGTAGAGCGACCCACAAAGTTTAGTTACTGAGCAGAACATCAGAACTGAAGAACAAGAACGGCTAAAGAGGCGCGAGCTCGGGCTTGAGCTTGCGCTCATTATAGCACAAATAGTGTCCGTGATGATGAAACAAACTAGTAAAAGCCAATTATTACATTCTCCCTTCCCTATTTATTTTTTAACAAAACCTCAACAAGGACATTAGGGGGTACAGAATCGAAACTTGAAATATCCCCAGAACAGTTCAAAATGGGTAAAATATAGAATAGAATAGAATAAAATAGTTTTATTTCCAATACATACATTTTCAAAAAATACAGTGATGAGCCGGTGTAAGCCTCAAGGGCTTGTGTACCTGGCTCGGCGCAATAGGTGACAAATTCATTATATGTAACATCAATATAAAATGCTCATTCACCATCGAAATTACTTATTCAACGAAAAGAAAACGGTTTTAAGCAGGGACCAAGAAAAGAAGAGCGAAAGACGGCATCACACTGTAAAACAATACGCACTGTCCGGTGAAAAAGCAAACAGAGGGAAAAGAGCAACCACCATCTAGCAATCTAAGTTCACTGGTCTAAATTCCGTAGTGCGTTTTTAAGTTTTTGTCGTGATGTGGCAGAAAATAGGGATTCTGGCATGCTGTTGAATATATGAGGCACATTATAAATACGCGTACGTTCCCCATATTTAGTTCGAATTCGCGGCATGTTAAATCGAAGTGATTGTCTCATTGGTCGGCCTGGAGTCTACGGAGTTATAAAATTTGAGTGCCAAAAGTATTGCAGTATTACAGTCTCCTTGAATAACCCCAAAAAAGACGGTAAGTTTAATTCTTTAAATATACAGGGGCTAGATACCTCGTCCCGGTCAAACGCAATACTTTTTAGGATACCCTTCAATAAAGAATCAACTCTACCTCGACAAAATAAAGAACACCCTGCAAAGAGGGTTATGCCGTATCGAATGTAACTATATGCCAAAGCATGTGTGATTATCTTCCGGACGGAAAAAGGCACGAACATTTTAACGTTGTAAAGACAGCACGAAACACTTCTTAACCGTTTAGACAAGTACATCATATGCGTAGACCACGATAAATCGCTATCAAAATGTATCCCTAAGTACTTTACTGAATTGACATACTGAAGAGGAATGCAATCACAAGACATGCAACTATAAGTGTGAAGAGCTACAGTAGTTGATAGTACTGGTGAAGGCGAGCGGGTTGAACATGAATACACAAAATTGAAAGAATAAAACACGGAGGACAAGCACAGGACAACCACTTTCTTTCATTTAGCAACGACGTTTATTTTGGGCAGAGACATTGCACCCTGAACGAGACCCTGACGAAGATAGGTTGATAACGGAGAAGGCTAACTGGGAGATGGAAAGGGTGAAATGGGGGACGGAAAGGAAAACCGGGAGATGGAAAGGTGATAAAGGGGAAGGAAAGCTGGGAGATGGAAAGGGTGATAGGAGATGGAACGGGAGAACCACGAGGCACGGGCCTCGTGGATACACACCGTACGTAAATAACTACCGTAATGGTGTGTATTTACGGGGAGTTGCGATATTTTTCAAGTTCAGGCTTGATGAAATCTAATTCCCGTCTTGATAAGGTTACTGAGGCCGATGACACGTTGTTTTCTGCGTTCTGGATGAGAAAGGATTCGATGATTTCACGTCCGTGGCGATTGCGGTGTCCCCCTCTTGTCTTGGTTCCTGCGAAGTCAGGCGCCCATCCAATGCATTCGTTCGCGTGAACCGCGATCGGATGAATGGGGTTGTCGGTTCTTGAAGTGGCTTCGTTTTCGTGCTCTCTTAAGCGGTCATTGATGCATCGGCCGGTTTGTCCTATGTACTCGGCTCCGCATTTGAGGGGGATGGAGTAAACTTTTTCTGTGCAGCAGGTCCGGAAAAGCGTGGCGTGCTTTTTTTCGCAAGCCGGCTTGGCTTCTTGTCGGTTGACCATGTTGCACATGCTTGCCAATTTGAATCTACTGGAAAAGACAACTTTCGTGTCATGGCGTGATGCAATGGAACGGATGCGATGGGAAGCATTATGAATGTACGGTATGCTGGCTACCCTTCGACTGAAAGGCGTTTTTGTAGTCGCTTTTGGGTTAATAAGCTGGTGGAAAACGGACACGAGGCGTTCCACCGGATATCCGGAACTCAGAAGTCGTCGAGTTTGGCTCTTTATGCTGTCTGTTGCCGAATGCTGGCAGGATTTCGTTTTAGCTGAAGTGATTAACGTCTTGATGATACCTATCTTAACAGTCTTTGAATGAGCACTCTCAAAAGGGAGCACCGGCTTTTCTGAACGCTGACTGAACGCCCAGCAAACGCCTTCGTTTGTTTTTTTCAATCGCAGGTCTAGAAATTGTAACCCTTCCGAGGATGGAACTTCCTTTTTAAATTTTAGTTGGCCTCCTGCGCTTTCGAACACTTCAAGAACCGACAACCCCATTCATCCGATCGCGGTTCACGCGAACGAATGCATTGGATGCGCGCCTGACTTCGCAGGAACCAAGACAAGAGGGGGACACCGCAATCGCCACGGACGTGAAATCATCGAATCCTTTCTCATCCAGAACGCAGAAAACAACGTGTCATCGGCCTCAGTAACCTTATCAAGACGGGAATTAGATTTCATCAGGCCTGAACTTGAAAAATATCGCAACTCCCCGTAAATACACACCATTACGGTAGTTATGCCCGTGCCTCGTGGTTCTCCCGTTCTATCTACTATCACCCTTTCCATCTCCCAGCTTTCCTTCCCCTTTATCACCTTTCCATCTCCCGGTTTTCCTTTCCGTCCCCCATATCACCCTTTCCATCTCCCAGTTAGCCTTCTCCGTTATCAACCTATCTTCGTCGGGGTCTCGTTCAGGGTGCAATGTCTCTGCCCAAAATAAACGTCGTTGCTAAATGAAGGAAAGTGGTTGTCCTGTGCTTGTCCTCCGTGTTTTATTCTTTCAATTTTGTGTAGTTGATAGTTCGACTTTTTTTTTTTTGTGGGTTTTTAAAACAAACTAGCTTAGTCTTCGAGGAATTCACTCTGATTAAATTTGACTGAAACCAGCCCATTGCGAGAACGAGGTCTTCTTGTAATTTTTCAATAGCCAGATCATAATTCGCATGGCTTGAAACCAGAAGCGTATCGTCCGCGTATTGAAACACACTACACTCGGAAATAGCAGAGGGAAAATCATTCGCGTATAAATTAAATAATAAAGGCGTCAAAACTGAGCCTTGCGGCACCCCGGCCGTAAGGCAAGCTCTACTGCTCTTGAGATCTCTAAAAGTCACAAACTGTTACTGTCCTGAACAGTACCCTTTTAGAATCGAAAGAAAAGGGCCCCTGAAACCGAGTCTGAACAGTTTGTAAAAAAGAATTTCGTGATTTATGCTATCAAAAGCTTGTGATACATCCAAGAAGACTGCACAAGTTAGCATATTATTGTCAAAACCTGTGTGTAAGCGGTCGCTGAAATTTTCCAAAAGGGCCCGCGTTCCTCGTTCCGCAACGAAGCCGTACTGGTGAGCAGACAATAAAACAAACCGTTCTACGAAACTAGTCATTACTTTTAAAAGATGTTTCTCAAGAATTTGTGAAAGGCATGATGAAATTGATATTGAACGATAGCTTTTAACATCGTCCACTTTCCCTTCTTTATACAGTAGCCTAACAATGGCGGTTTTCATTGCTGTCGGCCAATCTCCCGTGTCAATGATACTGTTCAAGATTGCAATGAGATACGTTTAAGTTTTTCAAAATTTCTTCGGAGATCGCGCATCCGGATCTCGTCAAAACCTGTGGACTTTCTTTTCTTAAACGAAAATAAATAATCGCGTAGCTCCCTTTCTGATATTGGAGGAAGAAAAGCTGAGACTTCATTATATTTATGCTAGGTAATGCTATTAGCGTCATTACGAGCCTGGAGTGCCCCGGATGTGCGAGAAAATGAGGCGTTGTATTCGTCAATCGTTTTCTGTGTAGCAGGCGCAAAAGATTTGTCTATCATATCGTCGATACAACGTTTTTGAGTCCTACCTAGAACCCGATTAGCGCACTCCCATGTTATTGCGGTATCGAAACGATGCCTTTGAAATTCTCCCTTGAAATGTCTGCATTTGGGAGAACGGAGTAGGGCGGCCGCCTTGATCCATGATTCATGATATCCGTAAACAACAATCACATGCTTGTATTTTCAGCAGATGGCTATATTTTTTGTTCCAACCGACGGATTCTTGCGAGCGCTTCAAAATCAGCCATCGAGTTGGCGCGATGCGTCTCAGGATATTTGCTCGTGACGTGACGCTCGCAACATCACGGGCCCACACACGGCCAGGGGTACCGTAATTACGATCGGCGTCATTATGTGGTGCCAGCTTTATCGTCAATGCATTACAATCTTTCTGAGTGGGAATACCTGAGGTATGGCGTACTAAAACTGAGAAGTGCGCCAAGTGCCGCTTGCTCCTGCGCGCCTCCATCGGACACGCCGCGCCGTGGCTTTGCTCCTGATGGCCCCGTGGCATGAGACCAATGAAGCTTCCAATGAAGCTCGGCCCCCCAAACTACCTGGTGGTATTGGGAAATCGTACTATTCATTTTAAAATTGCTTTTCTCGCATTTACAGACAAAAGACTGCCGTTTCTAAGCTGCTGTCATAAAGGAGACCACGTCTACACAAAGAAATATGCGCTAAAAGTTCGGTTCCGCACCCCTTTAAAGGAAAGCAAAAAACTACTCCTCTCCCTTTCTTAATATTTTTTTTTATCAATAGCTACAGGGATACTACAATGATAAAAACATAAGAACATGACACCTATCTTCTGAAACACACAATCAGTAAACAAGAAATTATATTGAAAAAACTGCATATTTGTAGAAAGTTAGTCAGATTTGAGATATTTGGAGTGGGAGAAAAATGTCGGCTCAACGGCTGCTGTTGAGGTCACAGGCATTTATGATGAAAACGTTTTTTAGAAGCAAACACCGAAAGAAAAACAATTAATTTCACAACAATGTGATTCACCGAAAGCACCCGTCATGAACGGAGAAGATGCCAGCTCCTTCACGGACGGGCAGCCGTTGATGAAGCTTCGTGGCACGTGCTGGTGCACCCTGGTTCTTCGCCATAGGGTATCGAGCGAGGAGACCAATGAAGACAGCGGCCGTCTTGTAAACGCCGAATTCCCGGGAGGCCGGAGCTGGGCGGTCATCTTGCGCGCTGACTATATTCCATTCAACCCTAAGCTCAGACTGCGGCGGAACCTACGTCCTCGTTGGACCAATCATACATCTCTCTTTCGCCACGTGATCACGCTTCCCGCTCATACCCACGCGCAGAGAACTGGGTTAGGTGATGAAAGGGAGGCGGCTGATTGGTACGGTGTGGACGTAGTTCCCACTGCACTCTCAGCTTTGGAGTGAACGGAGTATAGGGCAGCATGTCTCAATGCAATGAAATTTCGTGAAGTCCGAAAACGGGTACAACAGAGCGACTGGCCGAAGGGGAAAGATCAGACGGTTTGAAAGGCCACGTCTTGCGGGGCAGACGGGTAAACTGAACGATCACGAGCGTTTGAACACTGTGAAAAAACGCAGGGGCTTATTTACTGCCCTAAAATAACTGAAGGAACACTTGCGTTGGAACACCGCAAAGAACCTCAGAACCTTATATACTGCCTTAAAAAAACTGAACGAGCAGGAGCGCAAGAACGTCGTAAAAAAAAACCCGGGGGCTCTTTTTCTGCCCTGAAAAGAGTTAAACTGTCGAAAGAACGGGATGGGCCAACAGGCTCGGCCAACACACCAAAACGTAGTAGCGGCCGACGCACCAAAATGCAGTGATTCTCTAATGGAGAGGCGACGATGTTGATAGTTCGGCAGAGCATCAAAACTGAAGAACACGAACGGCGAAAGAGGCGAGAGTTCGGGCTCCAGCTGGCACTTATAACAGCACAAGTAGCGTCCGTGACGACGCAACAATCTAGTAAAAGCCAATTACTACACTGTCACCGAACTGGAACCCGCTACTAAATTGGAAAGTTAGAGGGCTACGTAGGTACAGCCGGGCGATCACAAGAATGACGGGTGCAGCTCAGAAATTCAACCAGTCCGAGATGAGGAAAACCGTATCGGCGACACAGTCACACATTTCTGAGAATGTTTACACTGCCGATCCTCGGTCTCAGTGTTCAATGGTTCAATACAATCAGGTATACGACTAGTGATTTTTTTCAAATAAGCTGTACAATAAAATACGGCAAAAAGAATATCCTTACGTCATTTCTGCAAATACTCACGTCAAGCCCGTCAAGCCAAGCGTCGTTCACTGTTGACCAGTGTTGCTGCTCGCGCTGACAAACTTTTTATTCCACCAATTTACGCGAATTGCACAACAGATGTAATCTTGGCGGATCTTGAAGGATCACGAAAGCTAAAGAATAACATTTATAGTATTTTTGTGGTTGTCTCAGTTACTAATATCATTTACGAGTGCCTGCACGTAAATATCGGATTCGAAAGTGACCACGTCGTAACCTGCAGAAACGTGGTCGTTCCACAAGGGCTTGGGGTCGACACTTTGCCCAAATGCTAGTCACTCGATTTTTGGGGTCGTCAAAGCCCCGAAACGGTATATTGACTACCCAGGGTAGTCATTTTTTCTTAGGGTGTAGCACGATCGAGCGCAAGGGCGAGACTGACTTGTACGGCGCGGCGCAGCTTCTTTTGAGCCTTTCCTGCGAGCCTAGAATATTCTGCCTCTATCCTTCTCGAACTATAGACGCTTTACACACGCGCCAGACTACGGCCGCCATTGCCGACCTTCTCTTGTCTTACCGAGATAACGAACCACTGAAACACCGTCGACGAGCCTCCACAAAGGCCAATGTTGAGGAGAGGACGCAATTCAATCCAATATGGCAATGACCTGGCCTCGAATGGTAATGACGAAGTGAAATAAACAGAATAAGAGGAAACAAAAACTGAAGGTCGGTTATTGCGGCGCCCATGAACAGCTGCTGCAAAGCGTCTATACATTCTGAACACGAATAGGCTATACTTTTACGTTGGGAGCTACGTGCCCACCGGACCAATCAGCCGCCTTCCTCTCATCGCCTGAGCCGGCTCTCTGCACGTGGGTATGGGCGGGAGCGTGATGACGCGGCGAAAGAGAGGAATTAATGACTAGTCTAACGAGGACGTAGCTTCCACCGCAGTCTCAACTTAGGGGTGAGCGGAGTATAGGCAACCTGCAATGCTGTTTGGTTTGGCGCCATCTAGCGACTGAAGCTAGAAATATTGGGTACCCCTGGGAGTGGCGGCTGCATTGTTCAAACGTGAACTTTTACTCTGGTGGCGCCGCTTAGCCTAGTGTCTGAAGCAAGAATTACTGGGTATCCCAGGAAGCCGTGACCGCGTAACATGCCAGTAGAGCGAAAGCTGCGGCCCTGGCGGGCCAATGGGAACGTGACTGCGAATCAGCGGAGCGTGCCTCTACTCCGAAGAAGTGTCAGGCTTTTCGCTGCGTCATGCTCCAATATCTGTGGGTTGCGCTCGTACACGTAGCGCATTTCGAAGCCTTCGGCACGCAATGTGGGGCTTATCGTTCACCCTTTGCCAAGTTACAACGAGATAGGGTATAACCGTGGGCTCTCACTCTGCTGGCGCCGCCTGGTTGTTGCCGGCTGGCTATAGACGGCTCTCCAACCTTCTCGAATCTTCTACTTCCATAAAGAAAGATAAAACGACACGCAGTGCCGGGAATCGAACCCGAGCAACCTGCGTGTGAGTCAGACGCGATGCCGACTACGATACGTAAGCGCGCGGCATTACTCCCCCCCCCCCCCCTTTCAAAAGCGCGTCGCCCCGATGCAACGCGAAACAAAACAAGGCGAATAAAAAAAAAAAGGTAAACTAAAGGTTATCTGAAACACAAAAAGTCTGCGGTCCTATCCAGTGTAGAATGGCTTCAGTCGAACGACGTGAACAATTTTGGATTGCGGTCGGCTTCGTGATGATGCTTGCGTTCCGTCGGGCACCGCTTCATAGTTCAGCTCCCAGAGGCGACGAATAACCTTGTATGCTCAAAAGTACCGTTGCAACAGTTTCTCGCTGAGGCCGCGGTGACGGATGGGTGTTCACACTCACACCCTGTCTCCGGGCTCGAAGTGGACGTCCCGCCGACGAAGGTTGCAGCGGCCAGCGTCGGCGCGTTGCTGGTCCTGAATCCAGAGTCGGGCGAGCTGGCGGACTTCTTCGGCCCATTGAGCAACCACCTGGGCGCCGTCGCGCCCATCGTCAGCTAGCTCGTCGGTCAGCATCGCGTCGAGCATAGTCGTTAACCTCCGACCATGTACCAGCTGGAAAGGTGTAACTCCAGTGGTCTCTTAAACCGCCATGTTGTAATCTAATGCGACGTATACGTAACACCTCGCACACCATCTTGTGTTCTACGTCGACGTACATGGAGATCATGTCGGCGATCGTCTTTTTGAGTCGCTCCGTCAGCCCGTTGGTCTGCGGGTGATACGCAGTGGTACAACGGTGGCTGGTGTGACAGCCAAATGATTTCTTGGATTAGCTGTGACATGAACGATCATCCCCGGTAAATAATAAGGACCATGGGGCACCGTGCCAAAGGGCCATGCCCTCGACGAAGAATTTGGCCACCTGCACGGCAGTTCCCACCGAAAGGGCTTTCGTCTCGACGTATCGTGTGAGGTAATCGGTTGCTACGATTATCCGCCGGTTGCCTTGCGTCGACGGAAGGAATGGTCCAAGCATATTCATTCCGATCTGCTGGAACCCTGTGATCGGAAGCGCAATTCGCTGTAGGAGTCTCGTCGGTTTGGCCGGCGGTTTCTTGCGCCGTTGGCACTCGTGGCACGATCGTACGTAGAAATGGACAGTCTTCGGGAGCTCGGGCCAGTAGTACTTCTCGTGAATCTTGGCGAGTGTCCTGCCGTATCCAAGGCGTCCAGCTGTAGGATCGTGATGGCAGGCTAGGAAAACGTCTTCACGAAGGCCACTGGGAATCATGAATAGCCGCGCAAAATTCCTGGTGCCGAAGCTTTCTTTGTAGAGTACATGTCCTGTACAGGCGCAAAGGTTGGCAGGATTCTGGAGAAGTTAATAGGGCTGCGCCTCCTCGGCCCTCCAAGTGCTTGATCAACCCGCCATGTTGAAGGTGGCCCGCTGGAGTGCTGCCATGTTGCTCATTTTGATGGCACCGATGAAAACCTCGTCGTCGTCGTCGGCAGTGCTAAAGGGAGTTGACTCGGCGGAGCTCTCGAGAGAAAGTCGGCGTCACTGTATTTGCGGCCGGATTTATACACGACAGTCATGTCGAATTCTTGAGACTGGAGACTTCAGTGAGGGAGTCGTCTGACCGGTCTTTAATTTTGGCGAGCCAACAGAGCGAATGGTGGTCTGTGACCACTCGGAACGTGCTCCAGTACAGGTACGGGCAGAACTTGGTTATTGCCCAGACCACGGGAAGGCGTTCCTTCTCGGTCACCGAGTAATTCTTCTCGGCCTTTGAAAGTGTCCGACTTGCGATTACTCGTTCTGTGCCCTCCTGCCGTTGGACCAGAACCGCTCCGTGTCCCGTGAAACTTCCGTCCGTGTGAATTTCGGTCGGCGCAAACTGGTCGAATGTCTGAGGTTGGGAGGCGTCTGGAGTCTTTGCTTCCACTCGTCGAAGGACCGTTGCTCCTCTTTTCTTCACTCGAAGTTTACGGCGTCCTTGGTGAGATGTGTCAGCGGCGCAGACAGCTTTTGCAAAATCTCTCACAAACCATCTATATTATGCACAAAGTTCGAGAAATCTTCGCACGACCTTCTTGTCGGGCAGTTGCGAAAATTCTGCCACGGCGCACGTCTTCTTGGGGTTAGGGGAACACCTTCGTTGCTCATAACGTGACCCAGGAACTTGAATCCGCCGTGGGCGAAATACCCTTTGATGGCTTGAGCGTCAGACCCGCGGTTGTGATGGCGTGAAGCACGGCCCGAAGGCGTCTCAGGTGTTCGTCGAAATCCCGTGAAAATATGACGACGTCATCATGGTAGACGAGACAGCTCTGCCATTTCAGACCTGCTAGTACGCGGTGTCCATGACGGGCTGGAAGGTGACAGGTGCTGTACAAAGCCTGAAAGGCATGACTTTGAACTCGTGCAATCCGTCAGGCGGGACGAAGGCAGTTTTCTCGCAGTTACTTTTGTCGACTTCAATCTGCCAGTAGCCACTCTTCAGGTCCATCGACGAGAAATATCGTCGAAGTGCTCGCGTCGGCTACCGGTCGTAGGGGGCTTTCTTGGCGTCCGCATCGGCGTTTTCGGCTTGTCGGCGCTGTTTCTTGACGTCGCGTGTCTCTGAGGGGAATGTCGTCGAAGTGCTCGCGTCGGCTAGCGGTCGTAAGGGACATTTTGGCATCCACTTTGGCGTTTTCGGCTTGTCGGTGCTGTTTCTTGACGTCGCGTCTCTCTGAGGGGAATTTCGTCGAAGTGCTCGCGTCGGCTACCGGTGGTAGGGGACTTGTTTGGCGTCCGCTTTGGCGTTTTCGGCTTGTCGGCGCAGTTTCTTGACGTCGCGTCTCTCTGAGGGGAATTTCGTCGAAGTGCTCGCGTCGGCTACCGGTGGTAGGGGACATTTTAGCGTCCGCTTTGGCGTTTTCGGGTTGTCGGCGCTGTTTCTTGACGTCGCGTCTCTCCGAAGGGAATATCGCTGAAGTGCTCGCGTCGGCTACCGGTCGTAGGGGGCTTTCTTGGCGTCCGCATCGGCGTTTTCGGCTTGTCGGCGCTGTTTCTTGACGTCGCGTCTCTCTGAGGGGAATTTCGTCGAAGTGCTCGCGTCGGCTACCGGTCGTAGGGGGCTTTCTTGGCGTCCGCATCGGCGTTTTCGGCTTGTCGGCGCTGTTTCTTGACGTCGCGTCTCTCTGAGGGGAATTTCGTCGAATTGCTCGCGTCGGCTAACGGTCGTAAGGGACTTTTTTGGCGTCCGCTTTGGCGTTTTTGTCTTGTCGGTGCAGTTTCTTGACGTCGCGTCTCTCGGACGGAAATGTCATCGAAGTAATCGCGTCGGTCAGCGGTCTCACCGGATTTTTTGCTGTCCGGTTCGGCGTTTTCAGCTAATCAGCGCTGTTTCTTGATGTCGCGTATCTCCGAGGGGAATGCCATCAATGCTGGCGTCGGCTAGTGGTCGTAGGGGACTTTTTGGCGTCATCTTCGGAGTTTCCGGCTTGTCGGTGCTATGTTTGTTTATGTCGCGTCTCTCCAAGTGGAATACCGCTGAAGCGCTCACGACAGCTATAGGTAGGGTGTGTATTTTCCGGTTTTAACCGAAAAACACCGATAAACATCCGTCGGTGACGAAAATACAAAATCGGTTAAAACCGAAAAGCACCGGTGGTTGGATATTTTCGCTGGTTAAAACCGAAAAACACCGGTCGAAAAAAACCGACCTAGCGAAACCCTTTCCTCGTAGAGGTTCGTCAAACGTGTTATCTCCATGGATCCTGCATTCTTCCAGTGTCTATACATGGCTTGCACGTGGCGTCAGTCCGCCCTCCTTCCTGGGGGTCAAAAGCGTCTAGTTAACGCAGTGGAAACTAAGCTCTCACACGCCTTTCCCCCATTGTGTCTCCCATGGCCCCCTTTTGTGGAAAAATGAACGCAGTGGAGGGTACGCTCTCACGTGCCCTTTCCCCATTGTGTCTGGCCAAGTAATGTCGGTGCAAGCCATGTATTCAGAGGTTGCTCTGGTTCCTGGAAAACACTGCCAATATCCGTGTCGTACAGGGCTACTGACCTTTGAGAACTGAGATGCGTTCATTGTTATCTGTTTAGTTTCCATGGGCTTTTGGGGAAACGGAAAAAAGGGTTTTGTTGGCGTGGGGCTTTTTCTCTGTATAAAAAAGGACCGTTCTGTAAAAAAAATTTGCAGACGTGTTTGATGGTACGTTTACACCTGAGAAGAAATCCGCTGCCGCGGGAGCGGATCCGCTCCCGGCTGCGGCGGCGACGAGCGGGTTGCGTTTACATCTATTTCCTTCGAGCAGTGGCGGCGGCGCCAGCTGCGGCAGCGGTTCCCGTAACATCTCGTCAAATATGACGAGAAGGCGCGAAAGTTCCCACCTCGGCTCTCTCTCCCGGGCGTTGCTGCTCCCGGAACTACGCGTGCTCATGAAGTAGGCAGCGTCGCGCTGCGCAAGAATGTCACTTCCTGTCAGCGAAACGCCTCGTTTGGCGGCAGAAATAGGTCCTGGACCTAAACGGCTCGCCGCCGCGTTTTCCGCCCAGCGTTTCGCCCCAGCGGCAAAAGCTGGGCCGATTCGCTAGCGGATCCGCAAGTGTAAACGCACCATGAGAAGGCGCGTCCGTCCCGCGTCTGCGGGTTTCCTCAACGTGAGGCGTTAAAGCTTGTTGATTCCTTCCCTGCCTACTATCAGATGATTCAAAGCAAGTGGTTTAGGACTGTTTCCCGAAACATCTCTGATGACTTAAGCGTAGACCGCATGGCGCGTTTTTCTGCACGCGAAAACGCGACGCGCTATGAACGCTCGCGCGAAAGCTGACGCGGGGGCACCCGCATGCAGACAAAGCCAGGCACCGCCGGCCGCGCGTTGTCATCGTTGCCAGATAACAGAATCCTCAACACGCGATGTAAATGTTGACGCAAATACTACAAAATGAAAATTAAATGAACAAATATGTAAATAAAACGGGTTTGTTGTCAAAAGAAACACCTTTTCAATTTTTATATGAAAAATAAAAATGATTTTGAACACTTTGAAATGTGCTGAATACGAAACAGCGTACTGTGCAGGATCACGTGATAGTTCGACCGACCCTCATTGGGCGAGAGCCGCTTCGACGCCTCGCCGCGCGCGTCTTGTTCTGGGTCGGCTAGAAACCAACGCTCCCGCGAAAACGCGAGCCCGCGCGCAGGAAATGACGTCAGTTTGACGCCGACGCGCCTGAATCGCGAGCAAAAACGCGCCATGCGGTTTGCGCTTTAGATTTCATGGATGAATCGTCGTTCTGCTTCCGCGTGCAAATTGTTAATCCGTGCATAAAAGTGGGGCTGCCAGGGGGATTTGTGCCTTATGAAAGTATCTATCGGCTGGTCCTCCGAGACGACCGCAAGCTAAGTGACCTAGAATCAGAGTTTCTTTGTTACCGCCAGTAGGTTGTTACTAGCACCGTTGATCCAGTGTTATTTTGGAAACTTCATTTACCTGACTGGCCACTACTGTCCCAAGCCTCGCTGGACATTTTGGGATTTCCTGTGTCCAGCTCAAATGTGGAGCGTGCGTTTTCAAGATTGCGGGTTGTGAACCGCAAAGAACGTGCTGCCATGACGGATGCAAGCCTCTCGAAGTATGCTTGCATCTACTATAATAACCAAGCGTGAGAAATAGATGCTTCCTCGAGAATAAGGGTATGAAATATGGGAATAAAATTGGAACTCTCTGTCTGTGATCAATCGCATTTTTTTTCCACCGATAATCACCGATTTTAGCCTCGTCGTGAGACGTTCCACGGAAATACACCGGTGTTTCGAAAATAAATAAACACCGAAAAACATCCGCCGATTTTTCCCACAAATAAACACCGGAAAGTACACACCCTAGCTATAGGTCATAGCGGTCTTCGTCACGTCTGCTTCGGCGTTTTCGGCTCGTCGGTGTGTTTCTTGACGTCGCTTACGTCCGAGGTGAATGTCGTCGAAGTGCTCGCATTGCCTAGCGGTCGAAGTGGTCTTCGTGAAGTCCGCTTCGGCGTTTTCGGGTTGCTGGCGCTGTATATCTTGACGTCTTTTCCCTCCTAGGCGAATGTCGTCAACGTGCTCGTGCTGTCTTTGTTCCCCGCCATTGTGTTTGCGTTCGGCTGGTAGCCTTGTCCGTCCCGACAAAACATGTGAAATGTAAGAACTCAAAGAAATTGCGAGACAGGTTTAGAAACTCTCGTAAAATTTATTCAATAAACGTGAAAAAAAAAAAAAATGCACGGGTAGATCGTCACTTGGTTCCTTTACATAATACACACACACGTGAAACTGCATGTTTCACTCACGCAGTAGTTAGCAGCGTCATTAAATACACTAGATACAAAGCTGATCCCGTATTAGCGCAGAGTGCGTGGCTAAATACAAATACATAACTGTTTCAACTCCCGTGCTCTTTATTTTGATCCATCTCAGAAGTTGCGTGCACCGTCATGGAAGCTACAAATGTTCTATACCGATAAGGAAGGCGTCCCCTATATTAAAAAAAAAAATTAAAACAGCGCACCGACACTTTTTTGCGCTATTTTTCGTGTTGACGTTGCATTATTTACACTCGATGATACCACAAATAAACTTTAGTTGTATGTCAGCGCTGTTGTTCGTCTACTTTCTCGTTATTTTTCGTGTCTTTGAGCAGTTTTTTTAATTTTTTAGCCATGAAATACAATTATCCCAGACGTCAAGGTTAGTTGACTTCAGTCCCCAAAATTTTTTTCTCCGCGCGTTGTCGTCTGCTTGCGCAACCCGCACACACAGTCTGGAATTGCAGCGTCTACGCCATAGGAGGATCCAGAACCCCGTTTTAAGGGGGGGGGGGGGGGAGGGGCGGACAATTTGTAAGGATACTATTCTTCCATTCTTTCTTATGCACCGGGAGGTCCACCCATGTCAAATTGCCGTCCGAGAAGGGGGGAGGGGGGGTCGATTTTGTAGGGGGGGGGGGGTGGCCGCTCCCGTCGCCCCCCCCCCCACCCCCCCCATTTGGATCCGCCCCTGGTCTACGCACACCTGTTAGCTCTAACGTATTTTGAATGATGCTCCTCGTGCCCAAGAGTTTTCCGATTCCTTCATCAAAGCCCCTAAAACATGCATGGTAATTTGCTTTGCCTGTTGAGGATAATACGAGGGTTTGGAGGTGCACGGCACAGGTGATGCGGCGGTAGCCATCGTCGGATTGTGAGTCGGTGGTAAGTCCAAGAAAGAAGGACAAATAAAGAGGATAACTCTTTATTTACAGAAAAGAAGAAAAACAAATGCAATACAATAACCAATTACAACAAAACTTGGTACCCCCCCCCCCCTCCCCTTTCAGCTCTTGTAACGTCGGCGACGCCAAGAAATACATTAAATACACAATCGACTGCCCATACATCGTCAGCAGCGTCAATAAATAAAACAAGTGCACAACGAAAATAATTCGAAGTCGTGAATTACAATTTGCATCCTCGAAAAGACAACAAAATTCAAGACAACCAGCCTCATCAACGTCCAGGAGCAAAAAAAAAAAAAAAATTCACAACTTCTTTATTATACAGTGGGAGCGGCGTCCATAAATAGAATGTTATACAAAACGCCAATGTAAGGCGAGTTCCCCCCTACAATTTAGGGATCGTGCCCGAATGCTGCCCTCTAGTAGCGAGTGAACTCGCCTCGGGCGGAGACGACCTCGGACATCCTCTGTGGCATCGACGCGTAAAGAGCGTCCGCTATTGTTGTGTATTTTAAGTGTTCCCTCTCACGCAGCACAGCTTTCCACAGACAGTCTGCGCTGGCGCTGTGGAAGGTCTGATTGGCCATTTCTTTTTTCATTATTCCCCAGACATTTTCTATGGGGTTCATGTCGGCCCCTTTAGGCGCCAGTCCAGCTCCATTATACATCTGTCCTCCAAAGGTTCTCGAACAACCCGAGACGTATGTATGGGGCTCCGGTCCTGCTGAAAGGTGAAGCACCCGTCAGGGAAAGGTCCTCCGAGGATATACGGGAGCAGGGCTTGATCAATGATCTCTGCGTAGGCCCGAGACGTCAGGCTCCCGTCTATCCTCACAAGGTGACCTAGTCCCTGACGGGTTAGCGACCGGTAGCCGTCGCGAGCAGTTCGACGAAATTCCCCTCAGAGAGACGCGACGTCAAGAAACAGCGCGGACAACCCGAAAACGCCAAAGCGGACGCTACAATGTCCTCTACGACCGGTAGCCAACGTCAGCACTTCGACAACATTCCCCTCAGAGAGACGCGACGTCAAGAAACAGCGCCGACGACTCGAAAACGCCAAAGCGGACGCTAAAATGTCCCCTACGACCGGTAGCCGACGCGAGCATTTCGACGAAATTCCCCTCAGAGAGACGCGACGTCAAGAAACAGCGCCGACGACCCGAAAACGCCAAAGCGGACGCTAAAATGTCCCCTACGACCGCTAGCCGACGCGAGCACTTCGACGAAATTCCCCTCAGAGAGACGCGACGTCAAAAAACAGCACCGACAACCCGAAAACGCCAAAGCGGACGCTAAAATGTCCCCTACGACCGGTAGCCGACGCGAGCACTTCGACGAAATTCCCCTCAGAGAGACGCGACGTCAAGAAACAGCGCCGACAACCCGAAAGCGCCAAAGCGGACGCTAAAATGTCCCCTACGACCGGTAGCCGACGTGAGCATTTCGACGACATACCCCTCCGAGAGACGCGACGTCAAGAAACAGCGCCGACAACCCGAAAACGCCAAAGCGGACGCCAAAACGTCCCTTACAACCGCTAGCCGACGCGAGCACTTCGACGACATTCCCCTCAGAGAGACGCGACGTCAAGAAACAGCGCCGACAACCCGAAAACGCCAAAAGCGGACGCTAATATGTCGCCTACGACCGGTAGCCGACGCGAGCACTTCGACGAAATTCCCCTCAGAGAGACGCGACGTCAAGAAACAGCGTCGACAACCCGAAAACGCCAAAGCGGACGCTAAACTGTCCCCTACGACCGGTAGCCGACGCGAGCACTTCGACCACATTCCCCTCAGAGAGACGCGACGTCAAGAAACAGCGCCGACAGCCCGAAAACGCCAAAGCGGACGCCAAAACGTCCCTCACAACCGCTAGCCGACGCGAGCACTTCGACGACATTCCCCTCAGAGAGACGCGACGTCAAGAAACAGCGTCGACAACCCGAAAACGCCAAAGCGGACGCTAAAATGTCCCCTACGACCGGTAGCCGACGCGAGCACTTCGACGACATTCCCCTCAGAGAGACGCGACGTCAAGAAACAGCGCCGACAGCCCGAAAACGCCAAAGCGGACGCCAAAACGTCCCTCAACACCGCTAGCCGACGCGAGCACTTACATGGAGATCATGTCGGCGATCGTCTTTTTGAGTCGCTCCGTCAGCCCGTTGGTCTGCGGGTGATACGCAGTGGTACAACGGTGGCTGGTGTGACAGCCAAATGATTTCTTGGATTAGCTGTGACATGAACGATCATCCCCGGTAAATAATAAGGACCATGGGGCACCGTGCCAAAGGGCCATGCCCTCGACGAAGAATTTGGCCACCTCCACGGCAGTTCCCACCGAAAGGGCTTTCGTCTCGACGTATCGTGTGAGGTAATCGGTTGCTACGATTATCCGCCGGTTGCCTTGCGTCGACGGAAGGAATGGTCCAAGCATATTCATTCCGATCTGCTGGAACCCTGTGATCGGAAGCGCAATTCGCTGTAGGAGTCTCGTCGGTTTGGCCGGCGGTTTCTTGCGCCGTTGGCACTCGTGGCACGATCGTACGTAGAAATGGACAGTCTTCGGGAGCTCGGGCCAGTAGTACTTCTCGTGAATCTTGGCGAGTGTCCTGCCGTATCCAAGGCGTCCAGCTGTAGGATCGTGATGGCAGGCTAGGAAAACGTCTTCACGAAGGCCACTGGGAATCATCAATAGCCGCGCAAAATTCCTGGTGCCGAAGCTTTCTTTGTAGAGTACATGTCCTGTACAGGCGCAAAGGTTGGCAGGATTCTGGAGAAGTTAATAGGGCTGCGCCTCCTTGGCCCTCCAAGTGCTTGATCAACCCGCCATGTTGAAGGTGCCCCGCTGGAGTGCTGCCATGTTGCTCATTTTGATGGCACCGATGAAAACCTCGTCGTCGTCGTCGGCAGTGCTAGAGGGAGTTGACTCGGCGGAGCTCTCGAGAGAAAGTCGGCGTCACTGTACTTGCGGCCGGATTTATACACGACAGTCATGTCGAATTCTTGAGACTGGAGACTTCAGTGAGGGAGTCGTCTGACCGGTCTTTAATTTTGGCGAGCCAACAGAGCGAATGGTGGTCTGTGACCACTCGGAACGTGCTCCAGTACAGGTACGGGCAGAACTTGGTTATTGCCCAGACCACGGGAAGGCGTTCCTTCTCGGTCACCGAGTAATTCTTCTCGGCCTTTGAAAGTGTCCGACTTGCGATTACTCGTTCTGTGCCCTCCTGCCGTTGGACCAGAACCGCTCCGTGTCCCGTGAAACTTCCGTCCGTGTGAATTTCGGTCGGCGCAAACTGGTCGAATGTCTGAGGTTGGGAGGCGTCTGGAGTCTTTGCTTCCACTCGTCGAAGGACCGTTGCTCCTCTTTTCTTCACTCGAAGTTTACGGCGTCCTTGGTGAGATGTGTCAGCGGCGCAGACAGCTTTTGCAAAATCTCTCACAAACCATCTATATTATGCACAAAGTTCGAGAAATCTTCGCACGACCTTCTTGTCGGGCAGTTGCGAAAATTCTGCCACGGCGCACGTCTTCTTGGGGTTAGGGGGAACACCTTCGTTGCTCATAACGTGACCCAGGAACTTGAATCCGCCGTGGGCGAAATACCCTTTGATGGCTTGAGCGTCAGACCCGCGGTTGTGATGGCGTGAAGCACGGCCCGAAGGCGTCTCAGGTGTTCGTCGAAATCCCGTGAAAATATGACGACGTCATCATGGTAGACGAGACAGCTCTGCCATTTCAGACCTGCTAGTACGCGGTGTCCATGACGGGCTGGAAGGTGACGGGTGCTGTACAAAGCCTGAAAGGCATGACTTTGAACTCGTGCAATCCGTCAGGCGGGACGAAGGCAGTTTTCTCGCAGTTACTTTTGTCGACTTCAATCTGCCAGTAGCCACTCTTCAGGTCCATCGACGAGAAATATCAGGAGTGGCGCAGTCGGTCCCATGTGTCGTCGATACGGGGAAGCAGATGCAAGTCTTTTTTTTTTTTTTTTTGTCGCGGCGTTCAGTTGGCGGTAGTCCACGCAGAACCTTAGAGTTCCGTCCCTCTTCTTTACAAGCACAACTGGAGAGGTCCAAGGACTGCTTAAGACTTGGATAATGTCGTAGTCGAGCATTTCTCGAACTTGCTGTTTAATAACTTGTATCTCTTTCAAAGAGACTCGGTACGGCGACTGGTGAACATTGAGGGCGTCGAAGTAGGCGACAACGCGGTGCTTCGCTACCGTCGTTTATCAAACTACTGAGGACGTGGCGAAGCGCTCGCTCAATTTCTCGAGAAGCTCAAGCAGCTGTTGGCGTTTGGTAGCAGGAAGCCTCGGGTCAACGTCAAGTTGCAAGGGTGGCGTTCTTTGGTGCTTTGGTGCAAGGGCGGCGTTCTTTGGATCCGGGAGTGCATGCAGTTAGCGCTGCTGTGTCCCGGAGTTTCACGATGTGACGCACGGCGGTCCTTTCGTAAGGAGTTGCGGCTCTTCGCGAACGTTTGTAACGAGGACCGGTGCACGCCAACCATGAAGCTTCTTTACACCTCTTGCTACGCCGATTCCTCTTCTGTAGAGAAACTGGACGCTGCCCTCAGGCAGAACTTCAACTCGGGAAGCTTCATACCGGTCCCGACGGGTACAAAAACAGACGAACTTCGCAGCGGGTTAACATGGTCGTCGAGAACTTAGACTGTAGGTGACGTCGCTCTGGGTTCCCCCGGTGGTAGGGCAGGTAACAAGGTGTTGAACTGGGCGAGTTGGTAAACGTTTGACATGGTGGGTGTAACAGCTTCAAAAAACGAGGACGATAAAAGGAATAGACACGACAGGACAGCAGCTGTACAGGGCAGGTTTTTGTAGGGCCAGCCTGTTCGCTCCCACGTCGATGACGGCGCCGTAATCGCACAAGAAGTCCATACCGAAAATAACGTCCCTCGCACAGTCCTGAAGAACGACGAACTTCACCGGGCAGGTTTCTATATGGATTTCGACTCAAGCAGTACACCTCCCGACAGGTATTATGCGGTGCCCTCCGGCTGTTCGAATTTGTGGCCCACCTCACGAAGTCGTCACTTTCCGAAGGTGTCGAGAAAGCCTCCCACTCAAGACGGAGTAGTCCGTCCCGGTAACCACGAGTGCCGACGCGTCATGGCCGTCGATGAGTACGTTTAGGTTCTTGGGCACTTTTCCTTGAGCGTCACTCCGAGGCGCTTCGTCGCTAGAGGGGAAGCTGTCCGGCGTTCTTGGCGGATCTTGTCTTCATCCGCGAACGGCGACTCCACCTCCCGGAGTTGCTGTGCTTAGTTTTCCCGGCGAGGCATGGGGGATAAACTCTGTCGGCGGGAATGAGAAAGAGTTGACCCCGGGCGTTGAGGGAACAAGCATTGGGATCTTGGGGGTCCAGACGGCAGCGGAGACGGCGATCGACGCAGGTATTCCTCGATGTCCCTTGGCCGCTCTCCAAGCCGTGGTCGAGGGTCATTGTGTGCGAACCCCCGCAGACGCATCTGGTGGTAGGGGCGCTGTCGGTAAATGTGGTCGGCTTCCTCACAGTGATAGCAAACACGGCGTCCGCCAACTGGGCGCAACACATTGGTCTTCCACGGCCCTGGTTGCTGCGGACAGAAGTACTGGGCCCGTTCTTCGTTGCGTTGGCAATGCCGGGGTGCTAAAACTTTTCGTCAAGTTGACGCGTGGTAACGGTGGGCAGCTGGCGACGGTCGTCCGTTCATGCCGGCGTAGCTGAGTGTTGGCTTTTCCATTTCTGCCATCGTGATGAATGGGAGCCTCTGGCTGGGAGGCTCGCTGAACCTCTTCTAGGACGACTTCGGCGATCGAAACCAAGGCAGTTCGATCAGCAGCGGGTAGAATTTTGCGGAGCTCTTCGCTGACGACGTCGCGGACAATTTCTCGAAGATTGTCAGCGCCGATGCCGCACTGGTCGAATCGGGAAGATGCCAGAGTCGAAGCAACACGGGCGCAGGCGAGTCGGTTGTTGTGGCTGGCTCGGACCGACAGCGCACGCTCGATATTCGTTTCTTTGGCAACAAATTCGTCGCTAGTAGTTGGTGGGTTGCGAAAAGGGCGCCGAAGATGTCGCTCTTCATGCCTCTCTTTGAGACGTGCAGCTTCTTCTCCTCTGTGAACTGAGGTCGGCGAAGCTACTCAAGCGGAGGACGTCTTCAACGAAGCTGGTGACCTGTTTGCTGGGGCCTTGAGTCCTTATTTGCAGGTGGCCTTCTGCTCGCTGTGCTGTCGTGGTTGCTGGTTCGTGAAAGCCCTCTTCAGTTCGGCCTTGCAGTTATCCCATCACGCAAGGGAGGCCTCATGGTTCTCAAACCAATGTCTCATAGTTCCCTCTAAGTAAAAGTAGAGGTTTCGCGGGCACTGTTCAGCTGTCCATCCGCTGTGGCGTGCCATGTGTTCGTAGTGCTGAAGCCAATCTTCCACGTCCTCGTGGACTTCGCCGTTGAAGGGCATGGGCGTACTACGTGGACCGACAGGCAGGAAAACGACGGAAGGGGCCACCGGCGTTTGCGAGGACTGAATGTTCATGGTCGACTGGGCTTTCTTGAATGTTTCTGGTAGTTGACCAAACTCCGGGGGCAGTCCCTGGATGCGACGGCTTCCTCGGTTCTCTGGTTCGATGAAGAGGTCTTCTGGCCGGGCTTGGTATAGAACTTGACTGAAGAGTCCTAGGAGTGATGATGAACATGGGCAATCCTTACCTCGCACGTCCAACAAAATGCCCCGAATGACAGATGATTAGGCGACGAATGAACAGAAACTGAATGCTTAATTTGGCGAACTTTTGCCGAACAGAAAAATACAAAGAGGTAGCTTCGCAGGCGTCAAAGGTCAGCGGAGTAGCACGATCGACCGCAACATCGAGACTTACTTGTACGGCGCGGCGCAGCTTGCGCCGTAAACCCTAGGCTCCCAGGAAAGCCTTCCCTGGGAGCCTAGAATATTTTGCCTCGATTCTTTCCCAACTATACATTCTGAACATGAATAGGCTAGACGATTCTCCAACCTTCTTAAATCTTCTGCTTTCATAAAGGAAAATAAAACGACACGCAGTGCCGGGATTCGAACCGGAGAAAAGTGCGCGTGAGCCAAACGCGCTGCCGACTCGGCTACGAAAAGGTGTTTTTTTTTTAATTTTTATTTCGTACGTAAAAGCAGACTGCCCAGGTCCTTGGGCAGCCGTGGGTTAAAAATCTTCCATTTGTGACAGTTCGTCTAACACAGATACCCAGTCGGGCACATCATTTCCACTCAGATTGTATACACTCTTCACTTGGGTCACGAGTTCAGTGAAACACGCGAGTGTAGTTTTTTTATTTGGTTTCGCATGGCATATTATCATTCGCGATTTCTAGAGGCCGAACAAGGCCAAAACCATTATCATGTCATGAGGAACGTCGTCATCTGTGTTTAGAAGAACAAAACGAATGGAGTGCGCGGTTATACACAATTTTGTTTTCAAAGTGCGTTGAAGCACATCCCACATAAAACAATAATAGGGCCAGCTGAACTTAGGAAAGTTTTCCTAAGTTCATCTGGCCTTATTATAGTATTATGCACCTACAAACTCAACTACAGCCCGTTACGCACATACAGACCACATCCCAACAATCAATGAACACATGTTCAATCGTTTCTGACTGATTGCATAGCAAGCAGGAAACTTCCATGACACCATTTTATCCCTTTCTCCCATCCACACTTTAACAGGTAATGTGGCGTTATGCAGACGAAAAAAGAACGATTTAGTAGCAGGGGGTTTGACCACCTTCTTCACGCGAGCTAGAACACCCTGGCCTTTTCCATCGGCATGCAGGGTTCAGCTTAGTGGTGCGGGAAAAAGACTTTCAATGAGATCACAAGACAGTTTTTCCCGAGTTACTGTGCGCAAGTACTCAAGCGAGTAACACGCCGTGAAAAATGCAAAAACACTCACAATTGACAAAGCCCGACGTTTTTGCAGGGGAACCAACGCGTGAAGAGGAGATGCAAGATGGCAAACGCGCCGCCAGTCTCGTCTGAAACATGACCTGAAGAAATAGGCTTTTCTGGTCCCTCAAATAAAGAAATCGTGAGACAATCTGACCAATAAACATGTGCGACAGTCCTAGTCCACCATGAGAGACTCGTCGAAATAGATTATCTCGGCGCATTGGTTCCGCCACACTTTTCCAGATGAACAATGCAAAAACCTTGGGCATTTTTGTAGGCTGGTTCTAGCGCAGTGCCCCACCTGAAGCGCATACCACAGCTTAGCAACCAAAAATGCATTACAGACTGTCGCTTTTGTAAATGCTGACATGTCGCGATTGCACCATTTTTCTGCGCGTCCTCTCATATCGCTCGTCACCTGCGTCCAATGGTCATTCTCATTTTTCATGTGCTGGAGCGGTGCACCAAAGTGTTGACTAGGCACGCAGCTTCATTGTATGCCTTCAAAATACGACGGTGTTGTGGCCCATTCACCATGCCATAACCCGCACATTTGTTTCTCTTTACAGCCGCACCCGTTGAGTCGCAGAACATGTTACGCAATACTAAGGCGTTAGTGACACTTTTTTGTGTGAAACGAAAAAAACGAAGATGTCATCCGCATAACCAAGAACTTTTGTTTTGACGTCACCCTTACAGACACCTCGTAGACGTTCAGACCGAATAATGTTAAAACAAACGGGCTCTAAATCAAGTGCGAACAAGAGAGGGGAAAAGTGGGCATCCCTGCCGCACTGAAGGACGAACGCTTATTTTACGAGTCAACGAATAGTTTATCACTAACCGCGTTGTAAAACCGTTATAAGCCATTTTCACTCCTTCCAGAAAAGCTTGCAAACATTAGCTCAGATTAGCCTCTCCCAAAGACCTTTTTGGCATACTCGGACAAATGCTTTTTTTTAAACCAATCTGAATCATCCCGACTGGAGTCGCCTCATCTGACAAACAATCTAAAATAGTCCACACCGCGTGGATATACTTTGGATCGACCTGCCGTTAAAGGGCCGGTGCAACGATATTCATTAGGAATGTTTTTTGTTTTTGTTTTTTTCACTTTACACGAGCTTACTGGCACTAGTGGGACTCAAGGATACTCGCACGCAACGCCACTGGCCAAGAAACTCCTTTGTTGCGGTGTAATTTCATGGACAAAAGCGAGCGTCTTCATTCAATTTCTCCTTCGCAAAACTTGACGCAGCTGGGCGGTCGCAGTACCGTCAAGTGACGATATTTCAATGCGGCTTATAGATTGGACCCGAGCTTTGCGTGGGCATTCAATTCGGGCTCGTGATAATGGACAGCTCGAGAAGCATTCCTGTAGTGGCCCGTGTCCCATCGCTGCAATGACGACAACAGCCGAACCCTAACAAGGTCTGGAACTCAGCCCGTGTCCTGTGCCTTGCCAACCCCAGAGCGTGGCTATGATCAACATTGGCGGCATATAATCGGCTCCAGGTCACGTGGGCGCTTGTTCCGACTGCGAGTTGAGGGGGTGAACGCTGCTCGTTTTTCTTTGATTTTTTTTTTTTGCGACTTGGATCGCGTATGGTAAAAACGAACGGGTGTTTCACAGGTCATTAACGTCAGGAATCCGGCCTAAGCGGTATTTGCGCAAAATACAAACATCGTTGCATCGCCCCGGTAATGCCGCACGTTTGGTGCTCACCGACCAGGTAGGTAATAACTCTACGCAGTCTTCTGGCTGAAATTCTTGCAAAATTTTTATAATCCACGTTGCTCAGAGCAACGTTGCACGCTGACGGGCCACCTCCTCATTCGATTTGGGAATCAGTACCGTGCGCGACTGCAAGAAAGAGGGCGGCTACCCGCCGAGCTCATAGACCTCGTGGATAACATCGAAGAAAACGGAAAGTACTTCTTTTTTAAATGTTTGAATAAACTCGGAACAGAGGCCATCGGGACATGGAGTTTTATGGGCCGCTAAACCATCAATCGCGTGTTCTATCTCATCCAGCGTAAAAGGTTGTTCTGTTCTTTCTTTACTGTCTTCCGATAGCTCGGGTGCTATTTGACCTAGACTCCTTATACCTGCCATATCCTCGGGCATTTCCTGGCCCCAAATAATCTATCGTAGCATCCAAGAAATGCGAGTGCAATAACGTCTTTATCATGGCTGAGAACACCGTCATGCTCAATGGCTGGTATTTCTTCCTAAAAAGCAATTTCTTTTCATCTGCCAAGGTCCTCGAAGTAAGCTTTTCCCCCAAAAGAAACTTGTCGGCTTTTGCGCGCACTACTGCACCGCGAATACCGCGTCCGTTGATATGTGTCTAACTTCGCTTTTATTTATTTTATTTCTGTCGTGCTTATACCCGTTATCGCATTCAGCTTTCAACAGGTCGAGCAAATATTTCTGCATCACTCTCTACCCCATTGGAAGACGATGTTGTCGGCATCGCTGCGAGTCCCCGCGCCCTTTTTCGCGTTGGAATTGTTGATTCCACGCCTTCCTGGCAATGTCTGACAACTTGAGCGGCCCAGCGAAATTACCGAGACTCGTTACACCGAAAAACGCCTCTTGAATAACGCGACACGCGGCGATTCATTCCGAGTGCACGCAGCAGAACGGGCGCTAAAGTGCGATTCCCATGATGAGGTTCTGCTCGCTATTTTCAGTCGCGACGTCGCTCGGGCTCCAAAAGCATGGACCGTAGCTGAGATGGTCGACGTCGATACTGAAAATCGCAAGCAGAATCGGACCGAGTGAATCGGGCATAACAAGGCGGTAACGGCCACTGGTAACAATGATCAACATCTCATTGTATCTACTGTTTACATCGAGTCTGCTTACACGAACCAACCTTAAAGTTAAAAAGTCTTTTGCGGCCTGCACTTCCTTTTTATCGCAATTACCGGGCCAACGTTTGGTCTACGGACTGGTGTCGTTTGAACGAGCAGACAACAACAAGCAACAACGTTTGAAAGAGCAGACGACAGCTCGAATGATCAGGCAGCATGCTTCGAAGGCTCCGATAGTGCGACTCGAAACGCAGCAGCGGTTTGCTAAAGGTCCCCAATATAGTGATATATAGGAAGTATTCACTGGCGGCCATAGCTGTGTGCGCGACTGGTGAGCGCGTGCTGATGGCTAGCTTCCAGCGTTCTTTTGCAACGTGCATTCCACACCGTCGAAATGGCCGGTCTTAGCAGCCTATTAATGGGGGCTCGTTCTGAGCATGCGCTCTAGACAGCACCCACAAATATGGCGCCCAGCGAATACTCCTTATTGTCGCGTGCATAATCGAGAAGATACGCTTGTCCGTTCATCTGAAAAATTCGCGTACGCTATTACCCCGAGCGTAAACAATAATGAGGCCAGAATTACCTTTCCTAGTCAGTGTCGCCCCAGCTCATTTTCGAACATTCTAGGTCGAATAATTTCGAGATGACGAGCAAAGTAGATAAAGATCCGAGCGCCATATTGCTGATTTATTCACCGATTCTCTTTCGCGATAGCCAGCTGTTACACCGACGCACCGTCACTTGCTGTTGCCGAAGCCGACGCTCGTTGCTGCTTTCTCGACGTGTGTTCTTTTTTTTTTTTTTTCTGGCAAAAGTTGGCCCCCCAATAAATCTTTAGTTCATACCATTTTCTGCTGCCTCGTCGTCTGTCATTCGTAACAATACGACGTTAGATAATAAAATGTAACGGCAAAACACATGTTCTGCTGAACACGTTAGCAGTAAGCACTTAATGTAGGCGCATGCTGCAATCTTACAGCGAACAAACAGCCGCGTGCCGTTTCTTAACTGTGCTGTTTTGTCCCGTGCTGTTTTGACTCGCGCTCTTTTGTCGCTTTTCTGTTTCGGCGCTGTGCTTTTTTGTCGCTTGTAGTTATGAGGAATGATGTTTTGTCGCTCTGCTGTTTTGACGCGTGCTGTTTTGGCCGTGGTGTTTTGTCGCATGCTGTTCTGTCGTGGTGCCGAAACCGAATATAACATTAGCCTCCCAGGACAATATTTCGCGAACTTACTAGTTCATGCAAGCTGATGCCCCAATGTGATTTCTGTTAGGATTATAAGAATCTTCGACTGTCCTTCACGATATTTATGTGTAACTAAGAGTCCCTACAGAAAAATCCAGAATAACTTTTCACTAACTAGATTATGAAACTGAAAATCTCAATGGATTTTTTTTGCAAACCTGAAATCCAGGTTGCAGACAAAAAAAAAATTTCTGAAAGCCTGAAATCCAGTTAGAATTCGGATAGATTCGCAGTTCCATAATCCAGTTATCAAAATTTATACTGAACTTTTCGGTAAGGATATTATTGCAGCTCTGTTGTTGCTGTTGTTGTGGTGGTTGTTGTTGTTTTTACAGCAAGGTGTTTTGTGTCAGATTCTTTGAAATATCAATTATCATATATCTCTTTCTGCACATTTTGTGCGTTTGTCTTCAGATGATGTGATCATAAAGTACTTTTTTGGCATACCACGCGACCCGGTGTTTCACACTGGCCAACTGCGTACAAAAGCCCGTTTGCGCAGATTGGCTAAACAGCTGACGTATTTTCGAGTATTGTACTCCCGTGTCGGTCTCAAGCGGTTATGTGAACTTCGCAGAGCGATATTTATTGTTGATAATAAAACTATATTTAATTAGTGACTGAATATTTGACAACATGAATAAAGGACCGATCACCTTAAAGATATACATCAGTGGTCTAAAACTCATTTAAGCGTAGGAGCCAGATAGCCAACACTGGGAAGGCCAAGGGAGAAAACAGGGAGGAAGGGAACCTAGTGGTAGTACATGCAGGACTAAATGATGTGTTAAAGGGACGGAGCCAGAACCTTGGCAAGCAGATAGAGTTGGGGTTACATAAGCTGAGGGAGATCTCTGAGACGGTGCATGTGCAAATATGCACCGTCCCAGAGGTCCGGGGACAGTCTTGGAAAATAGAGAAGCGGGTGGTGGAAGGTAATCGGGTGATAAGGGTGATGAGCCGATGATTTGAGTACGGAGTAATGGAAGTAAACAGGGTGGTGTTCGAGGCTCGCTCCGATCCTTTTACACTGGGCATCCACTACAGTGGAACCACTGGGAGCACGGTAGGCGATAGAATTAAACGTCACATCGTACTTTTTTTTTTTTTTTTTTTTGGGGGGGGGGGGGGGGGGGGGTCCCGGATCCCTGCGGGCGCCGGTGTAAATGAGGGCCAAAATGCAGATCCAGTGGTTAGGGACTGGGAGGGCGGGAAGAAGCCTCGTAGGAATAGGAAAAGGAAACAGCTTAACATAGGTTTCATAAACATACAGGAGGCAGGAACAGAATATAAAGTGGGAGGAGATCGAGGAGCGATTAGAAAGCGAAAACTTTGCAATGTATGGATTAGCAGAAACACATCTGAGTGGCATGGCAGGACCACCATACATACCGGGATATCATTGGATGGGATGCAACCGGGCTAAAAGGAAACGAAAGGGAGGTAGATTAGGGGTGTTAGTGAAAGGTCAGGAATGGGAAAGGGAACGAGAGGGCTGCAGAAAACACATGTGGATCAAAGGCAATATATGGGATTTGGACACAATCTTCGGTTTTGTGTATCTAAAAAAAGGGAGGGATGCTGGAGAGGAATACACAGAATACCTAACATGTATATCAGGAGACGTTAGGGAAATTGACACTAACAGGGAAATAATTATCTTGGGGGGGAGATGAATGCGCATTCGGAAGACTTTGATGAACACACGAATACAACAGGGATAATGTTAGAAGAGTTCTGCGAAGCTCATAATTTGTGTTTTGGTTAACGGGCAGGTAAAATGTGATAGAACAATAACGTGGGAAAGAAATAATTCTCACTCGACTATTGACTACTGTTTAATGTCACAGAAGCTATAGAACAGATTAGGAGGTATGTAAATAGATGAGAAAGGCACAAAAAGTCTTGGGAGCGACCATAAGAGAATCAAGACCAGATTTAGCACAGTAAAACCGGAAATGCAAAATGCAAAACGAGAGGGAAGAAATAACTCAAATAATAAACAATTACAGGACGTATCTAAGCGAATCGAGAACATAGTATTCAAGCAACCGGAAAGAAAATGGACATATCAAGACTTAGTTAGTGTTTTCAAAGGAGAGTTAGAGAAATACTGAATCAAACAAGAAGGAAGAAAATTAAAACTCAAGCTCAAAAGCTGGTGGGATAAAGAGCTTAAGGCAGGAATATCGAGTCGCCAAGCGGCATCTAGTGAACGCAAATGGGCAAAGAAAAAGGGGGCCACTCCAGCCGAAGTAACATCGAAATGAGATGACTTTCAGGAAAAAAGCGGAAGGCATCAACATTGATACCAGCGAAAATTGAGGAACCATGGGGTCCAGTGGATGATAGAGATAAACCATAAGGATAGGAATGCGGCAAAAAGGTTCTGGGAACACATCAGTTCACAGTGAAAAAAATACCGAGGGGTAGCAGCAGGCAGTAACCACACAGGAAGGTAGAAAGGTAGAAATGAAAGAGGCAAGAGCATACATTAGACATACAATCAAGCAGCATTTTCCAGGTTAGAACCAGATCAGGCCGTAGGGAATGGTAACAACACAAGTGGATGACCATAGTGAAGAAGAGGAAATGACCACAGAGGAATGGGAAAAAGCAGAGGAAGGGTTCGGCTGGAACTGCAACAGGTCCACATGGCATACCAATGAGACTGATAAAAGTCCTAGGCCAAACAAGCAAATTGAAACTAAGGCAGGTGATTGACCAGATAATTATGGGAGGGGAGGTACCCAGTGACTGGAAATTGAACAGGATGAGATTATTATATAAGGGCAAGGGAGACAAAGACAATATCAAATCATAGCGACCAATCACAGTAACTTCAGTAATATGCAGATTAGCTATGAAAATTGTAAAATGAAGAATGGAAGAATGGGCAGAGAGAAAGCAGATGCTGGGGGAGCTTCAAAATGGTTTCAGGAAAGATAACGACTAGATGATAACTTATTCGTAATCACTCCGTGCTTAAAGATAGCAATGACAAGTCAAAGGCCACAATGGGTAGCATTTTTCAACATCAAAGGGGCATATTGCCGCGAGCGCAGCTGACTAAGTAGGCAGCGCGCTCGTGGCCTAACGGTTATCGCGCGTGCCTTCCACGCAGAAAGCCAGGGTTCGATTCCTGGCCGCGGGTACGCATTTTTGTTGACTCTAATGTACTGTTCTGGTAAATTCGAGAACCGTGTTGCTCATTCGAGGTTAGACTGTTCTACACGCCGATTGTTCCAGAAGCCCACGCGTGTACAAAAGGGGCTCCGCGTAACCAGCCGGACTCAGTTTTCGCCCCAGCGTTAGTCTCTGCTGTCACGCCGACTTCGACGCCCGCGACGCTCTGCTTTCCTCTGTTCCCTTTTTATCTTTGGGCACAAGTTCGCCCCATTAAACGTTTAGTTTCTTCAGTTATTATAGCCTCATCACTTGTCATGCGTGACATTTTGGTGGAGGTGCGGGGTAACGCTTTCTATGCCCGTGAAGCGTACACCTACAAAGACATCCCGGCCAAGTGAAGTGCTCAGCCCCGGAAGGCTACCCTACGCCGAAGACACCGAAGCCCGAAGAAGCCGTCGTATCAGAAGTCAGGCTCCTGAGTTGGGTCTGCTGCCGGACAAGCCCAAGCCGAAGAAGACGGCGATGGCCAATCAGTCGCAGACCCCGGCCGCCGCCGTCGCGTACCTGCCCGTCGCCCCTCGCACCCCGACGCCCCTTCACGGCGAAGCCCACGAGGACGTAGAAGATTGGCTGCAACATTATGAACGAGTGGCCCGCCATAACGGATGGACACCGGAGTAGTGCCTTCAAAACGTTTACTTCGTTTTGGAGGCCACAGCACGAAATTTGTTTGAAAACTATGAAGCGTCAATCACCTCCTGGGAGCAACAGAAGGCTGAGCTCCGAGGTACGTTCACCAACGTACATCGGAGAGAACGCGCCGAAGAGCTTCTTCAAGCGAGGATCCAAGCCCCAACGAGAGCGTCGTTAGCTATGTCGAAGATGTTCTTCGGCTCAGCAACCGCGCCGATCCTCAGGCCTACAAAGCCAAGAAGCTGAGAATCCTGATGCGAGGTGTCAAGGAGAGCATCTTCGGGGGCCTGGTGCGATGTCCACCTACAACCGTCGAAACGTTTGTAACGGAGGCGACCAACATTAAACGGGCCCTGCAAGCACGAGCCGCTCACTTCCATCGAGCTCCTGGCTTCGCTGCACCCACGCCGTCCAGCTGCGCCCTCAGCCCCAATATTCCGGGGATCCGAGAAATTGTCCGTCACATCGTCCATGAAGAACTAAAGAAGCTGTTACCTGCCACCGAACGTCCAGCTTCACTCTCGATCGCCGAGATTGTTCGAGAAGAGGTCCAGCAAGCGCTAGAGCCAGACGTTCTCGCCGACGCCGCACCGGAACCAGCAGCAGCTTTGACCTACGCCGCAGTTGCTCGTCGTCCGCAGCCTCCTGTCAGCCGGAAGTACTCAGCTGCACCCCGAAGAGAGGTCTCTTCGCCGCAGTACGCTCCGCGCCAAGAGTAGCGTAGACCTCGAAAGACCGACGTGTGGCACACGGATGACGGACGCCCGGTGTGCTTCCACTGCGGGGAGGCTGACCACGTTTACCGAAGGTGCCCCTACCGCCAGCTCGGCCTGCGAGGATTCGCGCCAAACGACCGTCGACCTCGCTTTGGAGAACGACCAAGGGACATCGAGGAATACCTCCGTCGCTCCTCCATCACCAGCGCCGACAGCACCACGAGGTTCCCGTTCTCCATCCCCCCGACGTTCCGCATCGGCCTTCCGCCGGTCTCGCCGAGACAGCCTGTCACCCATCGCTTCCCGTCGGGAAAACTAGGCGCGGCAATGCTGGGAGGTGGTGTTGCCGAAGACGAACGATGCCAGGATCCTCTAAGATCGTCGGAGCACTCCCACTCTAACGCCGCTACGCCCCGAAACGACGTTTCTGCAACAGTGTCGAATAACCTCAACGTTATCATCGACGGCCACGACGCGACGGCACTCGTCGACACCGGAGCAGACTACTCCGTTTTGAGTGGGAGGAAGAATGGCATTACGACTGAAACTTTCCACCGAGAAGGATAAACCCCATAATATGTGTCAGGATAGGTATAAATATTTCAGCACATCCTTTGATAACAAAATTTGGAATGTCATCACAGCCAGTTGAAAGTTTTGGTTTGAGCTTCCGTATTGAGCACATCACCTCATCCTCGGTTACACTCTGGTATACTAAGGAGTCAGAAAAACCCTCAAATTCAAAATCGTTAGGCATACTATCACGTTCCGAAAAGCAAGAGCTAAAGTGATTAGCAAATGCTTGGCTCACTTCTTGTGGCTCGCATAAAATCTTATCGTCAATTTTTAACACAGAAGTGCTGACACTATCCTTACTTTGGGCCCGAGCATAATTTCAAAAGCAAATTGGTTCTTTTTAAAATTGTTTTCCAAACATCTGTGGTAACGAGCTTCATCTCGAGAGTAAAGCTTCCTAACTTTTGCTCTGCAGACTGAAAACCTCTGATACCAATATTCACAATTTGGTTTTTATAGAGTTTGTGGTAATGCTGCGTGTTTACAATAAAATATTTCAGGACAGATGAAAACCCCTTAGGAAATTTTGATTTCTTTAGACACTGTTTAGGTATGAATTCTTATTCTTCTATAGCCCGCTGGGCGCATCATAGCCTAAGATGCTTTTGCGCCATAAAACTCTAATCAATCTATAACCCGCTGGACAGTTGATGTTACCAAGTCAACACAAGAATTAACGTTCGTAAGGTGAAAGAGGCAAGACCATTCATAGCCACGAAGACGATTGTATAGGCTGAGATAATCGCCACGTGTATACATAAACCTGGGTAGTGACTGCTCACGTAGTATTTGAAATGATAAAAAAACAGTGTAAACGGAGGGTGAAAATAATCGAATGGGACAAGCGTCTCGCGTGTCTATTTCACGTCGAAGACGTCGAAGACGGGTACATTCGATTTGATCAAATCTAAACATTTCCAGCACAGTTTGTTATCGCATTGTGCTGATGCAACCGTTAAAATAGATAACATTGGTCAGGCACTGTACTTTATCTCGTACTACAGCGCAGTCACTCTGGGCAAAGTCGGCTAACCAGTCGACTCTTGGAAGGTTAAAATCGCCTTAAACGTGTACTTTCTACTTTGAAAAATCAATTCGGTTCTCTAGGGCTTCAAATTGTCTACGAAAAGACAAACGTCGGAATTCGGCGGAAAATAATGACAGCCAACAAGGTAGTTTAAGCCATCCGATGCCGGTATTTCCACCCGGACACATTCCCTATACGTCTCAAGGTCTGTACGCCTAATCAGATAAAAATCAGACTTGCACGCTATTAGAGCACCACCACCCTATTTAACAAGTTCAGTGTAGTTTCTATCTGTTCTAAATAATGAGAATTGACTTGGAAAATAAGAGCTGCTAGTGCAAGATTCATTTAGCAACGTTTCCGTCAGACAAATGATGTCATGGTCACAGAAAAGTGCATTACCAAACAATTCCTCACTTTTGGTTCTGAGACCTCTCGTATTTTTCGATAGTACAAGTTAGTTTTCCGCGCCATCACAATATTAAAATCTTCAAAGTGCCGTGAAGGCGACAACTTGCCATAAAATGGACGGAAGACGCAACCTACAGGCTACACCTCAGGCTTGTTCAAGAATTAAAACAAGTCCTTGTCCAAAGAGACACGGAAAAAGCTGTACGTCGGATACCTGGTTTTCAGTTTGGTGCACACTACAGTCTTGTCCCCAACAAGCCCTGCCGGAAGTCCTTGCACAACCGATGCTTCGGTGCTCGCAGCCAGACGGGAGACAAAGAGACCCGTCACTGCCGATGGTCTCGGGGCGGTCTTCAGCACGATCTACTTAGCTGTACTAGCTGTGGTTGGAGGCCTCTACGTCTGCTGCTTCGGGTCGGATGAACGGTGCACGACCGTAAGTTGATGACGACCAGGAGACTTTTGTCGAGCATGAAACTTCGGTAGCGGTGCGCCAGCACGCGATGCACTTGAGACTGTGATAACAGCTCATGCGAAGCTACCCGCGGATGGAGCTGGGCAGTCGCTGCCATTGGGCAGTGCTGGGAATTCTACACTCCCACAGACACAATCCCGCAGGTCACGCACCGCGTCACGAAGCGAAATGTTTTCCACTCAAAGCTCCCGCGCTTCGCTTGTAAGCTCTTCCAGTCGACTCGCCCTTGACTGAATCAACTGGGTAATACTTGCAGAAGAATTACCGTTGACAGCGTCTGCAGAATCCAAAAGAGCCGCAAATCCTCGGGGGGCGTGATAGCGATGCCGGCCTCGACGATAAGCTCCGCTGTCGAAGGATCCCGTCGCTTCATACCCTGATCGCATTTGCACTTGCTGTTCCCGGATTCCATGAAGAAATTGTATTCATCGGCTTGAACAGTTTATGAACTTGCAATGAAACCGCATTTTGCAAGCCGCACAAGGCAAATATTGCGACCGGCCACAAATCGGCTGGGAGCAGCACGCACAGTGCGTGCGCCTCGGCAGCCATCACACTATGTACTGGGAAGGTCAGTAAAAGATAGAGATTTTAGTATGTCACGTGCAAAACAGACTCTACACTAGGATACACACGAATACCGTAGAGCAAAGCTTCGCTTGAAGTTCTTTCACAGTATTTATCATTCTCAAACCGGAATCCCACGTGACACCAATCTTTTTTCAAAACATTATCATTCCGCCCGAGCAGATCACGTTCATAAGGTTCCTGAGTATTAATGTAGGACTGCAGCTTTTAGTAGTGCTTTCTTCCCGAAAGAAATTTGCCAATGGAACCGGTTACCTTCTGCCTTAGTATCAATTTGTCACACGATGCCTTTTATTCTGCCCTGGAATCAGTCAAGTTACTAAAATAAAAGTTATGCAATGTGTGTCGCGGATTCGAGAACTGCTTCGATGTACATAAATTATCCTGCCGTTATTTCTTGATATAGAGTGATGCTGTGTGTTGCAAAGTTGTGATTTGCTTCCATGTATACAAGTACTCTTGCCGTCATTTAACCCAACTGTACTTCACAAGAAGCCTGTTTGTGTGCATTCAAGTAATATTTGGCGTATGTAACCCTCCCAGCTGTAATGCCGAAAGGCGCTGCGGGTATTGGATAAATAAATAAATAAATATGCGCTCAGAGGGAGTTCAACTGTTGAACATTTTTTTATATATATTGAAGTTTATTTAACTGTGTTCCTGACAGATATATAACTTCTCAAACATACAGAAGTCTGTTATTACCTCTTTGATGTGATGAACGGTAATTTTATGTGTTGGTGTGCTGTACAAAAACAAAATACGCAGGGACGCGTGGCGCAACTATGCCCATTACGCAGGCAAACCGTCAATAAGTGAAAAAATTAATAAGTAGCGGCCATGTCAAGTGGAGGATGAAATACTAATTACAGAGTAAATCCACCATGAACAGCGCAAACAGCAACATTTCTAACCCCTCCCTTTTTCTGGTGAAGAAGGAAGTTGAATTTGTCAAATCAGGGAAGACTCTGTCGACCTGACTTTGCATTTTGTCTTATTTCCTTCTTTATCTCTTAGTTACTTTCCCTTTCCTTGATTTTGCCGCATTTAATCAGTTGCTTGCTTCTGGATTTCCTGTATGTCTGTTGCTAGCTGAATGATGCCGTTGCGTCGTATTCGCCTTACATGTTTATTCTTTCTTTAAAATTGATCAAATACTATACTCTGCTCTATTAAACGAAATAAATAATCAAATAGCGAGGGTTATGCGTATTTACAATATGAATTGACCGGCATCTTGTCCAGAAGAAACCTCAACAGCCAGGCTATGCCAGTTTTTCTAGAATAGAACCCCTTCGAAAGTCACGTGCCGATTATTAGGAGGTCGGGACCGCTGCTCAATGGCGGAACAACTGACATCGTGAAAAGTACAAGTATTTATGTAAGATAGCGAACGTTGGAGCTTGACCATGGCGAGGGGCCGACGAGCCAATCAACAGCGTCGAAAGTGCAACGTCACTGCACTCAACCCCAGTTTCTGTGGGTGGGTGTTTGCCTTCTAACCCGACTAAAGGCATTAGGTGTGCCTTGACGTTGATTCCGCCATTGTGCAGGGATTCCACAGCTTCCAACCGAGGGAAGTCTTCCCAAAGGGGTCTATAAAGACCGTTCACTTGGAGACGCGCTATTTTAGGCCAGATTCGATCTAAGTAAGAACGTGCGAATAGATTGGAAGTGAACGATTTCACTGTGTCACGGTGCTGAGTGTAAACAATGTTGGTTAAGGAAACAGGCGTTGTGATTGCTGCTCAGTGTTTCTATAAAAGGTAGCTGTAAAGGGATTGTCCGAAAACTTTCGCGACACTTTTAAAATATTATTGGTTTTAGCTCAGTTGCGTTGCCATCATATATATTGTGAAACGTATTTCTTAAACCATATCTCACGATATACATATGGCGCCGAGGTGCCCGTTGTATGAGAAATAAATGCTGAGTCGTATAAAGACGGCGTTGGTATGTTAATCTAGATTTTCTTTTACAGTTTCCACGAAATTAAATAACGCTATTTCTTTTTTATTTTTTTGCACATCAAAATAAAAGTGGATTGTACGAACGATAAAAACTAAACAGTCTAGTTACTCGTTTAACGGCAGAAATAGTAAGCAGTGATAGAGTGCAGACGAGCTGGTAATTAATCGACATCTTGTAAACCCTGAGATGGGGATTTTGTTGTGTTCGTCCGTTTTTTATGGTTCCCCATCTCAGGGTTTACGTCCAGAAATAGTGTCTATTTCCAAAACAATGCGGAAATATTTGGTCACTTTAGAGGTTCAAACCGGTTATTTTTGCACCCCGGAACTGAGGGGAAACTGAACCGAAAGCCGTGAAAAATATTATACAATCAGGAATAAACGAACTCAAATAGACAAGTACCAAAAAATGAACGACGTTTACAACTACCTGTAATGCCGAATTAGAGCGCAGCTCTTGCAGAGGAGGAGGGGAGGGTATGGCAGGGCGGTTTGCCTTTCTTCCTCATCCCTACCCTCTCCTCCTCCCTCCTCATCTACTCCTCCCTCGTCCTCCCCTCCTCCTCCCCCAGTTGCCCTCCTCCCCCTCCCATCCCTCCCTCTCCTCCTTCTACCCTCCTCCTCCCCTCCCCCTCCCTCCTCCTCCTCCCCGCGCGGTCCATCATGGGAAATGTCCCATAATTCACCGCGCGGTTACGCCGACGCCGACGCTGCTCAAGCCGAAAACGGGCGCCTAAGAGCTGCGCTCTAAAACATGGAAGACACTGTAAACAAGTTATGAAATCATAGACCAAAGGAAACAGAGAGGCCATAATAATAACATAAATAAGCAGTCACCGCATTTTTTAAGTATATTATATTCAATATATGAGCAAGAAGGCGATTTTACTCGGAGAATGTTCTAGGGTGATTGAGTTGTAAAAGAACTTGTTGTTGGGCTAGTTGGTGTTGACTGTATTGAACCACGGTTAAAGCGCTAAAAAGACGTACACAAGACAGAAGAGCACGCGAACTGCAAGAGGCATATTTTATCAAGACGAGAGGACCCCAGTGCGTCAGCGACACGTCAATAGCATTGTATAATGCTAAGATTCGTTTTTTCGATAAATATTTGTAAACGGGTTTATGCTCTTGTATCTCACGCATGTGTAGCCTGGGTGATGATAAGTGTATCAGTTATATACGTACAGTACTTCCATCTTCCTTTCCCGATATAGTTGTGAGTAGCGCCCGTGTTTGTCTTCTATCTTGTGTACGTCTTTTTAGCGCTTTTAACCATGGTTCAATACAGATTGAGTTGCAGTACGCTGAAGTCATGGAATGAGGAATTCCGACTTTAAATTGACGATCTACGCGCGGTGAAACAAAATCTGGCTTTAACGTAAGTTTGTCTTTCGGTGAAATAGTGGAATGATACATTTTATAGAAGAGCCAGAGACGAGATATTTTTCGCCGTATTCCGAAATCATCTTTGTTATCAGGTCGCGGCGATTGACGGACGTCTGCTCTAATCAACGATTCGACATGCCGATTAGCTCGTCTTCAAGCACGCTTCGTTGTCCCTCTCCAAAGTTTCCTCCCGCTTTTTCTACCGAAGGCGCATAGGGAATGACAAAGCGTATCTGTTATCAGCCTGGCAACGACGTGGCCCCAAATGAAGAGAGGGGAAGCCGCAAAGACGTGCCTCGCGGGCAATCAGGGCAGTCAGTCTTCGGGTGAGCTTTACTGCATCAGGCGCGAAGGTGAGCACCTCTTTGCGACTTCCTTGTTTCTGTTTTCAGCTCTTGATGGATTTGTTGGCCGAGTGGGCTAGCGCACAACAGCCCAGAGCACGTGGAGCGAAAGCTGGCGCTGCAGAACCCAGGGATCCTGGGTACAGTCCCCACCGCCCCCCGTTTCGAACTGGACGGGCATCGTGCCGGCGTACGGTCGTGTATCACTACTGCGTGATGCACGTTAAAAACTCCAGGCTAGCGGGTGCGCTGCACTGGTTATATTTATCATCTACAGCTAAGACACCAGATGCCAATTGAAGCTGATTAACTTCCGGCCGTATATATTACAGGGTCCTTCGTTTTCGGGTAAAAACCTATATTTACACCCGGAGATGTACCGGGTGGATCAAGGAGACGGCAGGCTCTTTAAATCGACCGCAAAATTCGGTTTCTTAACCTATCGCGCTACGACTTTGTGCAGCGCTGCCCACAGATGGTGCATTTTTTTTTTTTTGTAAAATTTGCAAAGAGCAAACTTACCTGAGGAAACAGTAAAGAAAGAAAAAGGCTTAGCTCCTAGGGAAACGCAGCGACGCCACCGGTCTGCAAACAACACGGCGCCGTTTCGCACGGGAGACAAGAGAGGGCGCAAGCGGTCACGACGCCAACTGCTGCCAACGAACGGGCAGACGACGCCGAGAGCCGGCGTATTTAGCAGACAAGGAACTGCAGTTGCTTGTTGTTACCGCGCCTGTAATTGTTTCTGCGACTGTCGCCGCCTGCGGAACGCGCGCTGCTTTTGAGTCGAAAAGATTGTCTGCTAAAGACGCTGGCTCTCGACGCCGTATGCTCGTTCGTTGGCGGCGTTCGTTGCGCCATCTCTTGTGTCCCGTGCGAAACGGCGCCGTGCTCTTTGAAGACCGGTAGCGTCGCTGCGTTTCCATAGGAGCTAAGCCTTTTTCTTTCTTTACTTTTTCCTCAGGTAAGTTTGCTCTTTGCAAATTTTACAAAAAAAAATGCACCATCTTTGGGCAGCGCTGCACAAAGTCGTAGCGCGATAGGTTAAGAAACCGAATTTTGCGGTCGATTTAAAGAGCCTGCCGTCTCCTTGATCCACCCGGTAGATCTTGAAACTCGGGTTAAACCCGATTTTTCACCGAATTCGGAAATTGAATTTAGGCATTTTCCCCATTGCTGTGCTCCAAAAATATTTTGTAGGGAACAAAAAGTTGGTACGGACACATATGCGCTGGCTCCAAACCTCGGAAACAATCTTAGATTCTTTTGGATTGAGTGAACTACGGTGACGTAGATTAGGCTCTCAAATGTTGCCTTGATGTACTATCGTGGACACTGTTAGCTATAACACGGCAGCGGCGGCCGTCCCTAGAGTTCCTATATAGGCTCCCTACGGGAGCCAGAGTTGCACGTTTGATTCCACATGCCGCGTGCCGCCCTCGCCGCTATTCGCCGAGATCCGATCACGTGAGGAGCCGTATCAAGTGTCGTGCAGCAAAGTAGAAGTTGCACGCGCCCCGGCGTACGTTCCCCGGCTTTTGATCGCGCCGCGCGCCTCGAACGCGCGGCGCTGCTATTCGCCGAATTCAGTCACGTGAGGAGATGAATCCACATGCCATGCATGAACGCGCAACTCTGGCTCCCGTAGGGAGCCTATACAGGAACTCTAGCCGTCCCTAGAGTTCCTGAATAGGCTCCCTACGGGAGCCAGAGTTGCGCGTTTGATTCCACATGCCGCGTGCCGCCCTCGCCGCTATTCGCCGAGATCCGATCACGTGAGGAGCCGTATCAAGTGTCGTGCAGCAAAGTAGACGTTGCACGCGCCCCGGCGTACGTTCCCAGGCTTTTGAGCCCGCCGCGCGCCTCGAACGCGCGGCGCTGCTATTCGCCGAATTCAGTCACGTGAGGAGCTGGATCCACATGCCATGCGTGAACGCGCAACTGTGGCCGAGCCTATACAGGAACTCTAGCCGTCCCTAGAGTAACTGTATAGGCTCTGCTTGCAGAGCCAGAGTATCGCGTTCCTTTTCCTTTCGCCGCCATCTCCGTATTGGCGGAGGAGTGGTCACGTGGGCAGAAGTGGAGCCGACCTTTGTGCGGGAAAGCGGCCTTCCAGAGCGCCGAGTTTCGGGGGAACATATTTTCCGCTTTGCGTTCGAAAAATATAGATCCTAGACTAAAATTGAACAAGCCGAAGGCTTGCTAAGTCATTGAACATTATGTGCGTCAACTGGGTACAGTACAATCCTGTTTTTTATAACGCGAGCGATGTTTTAGGACATCCGTTTCCAAGGTATGTGAAGCAGACGACACGGACGACGCTCGCGTTGCTCGCGTCTGCGGCTCTTGCGGAGTGATACGCGATACGCGACCGGCACATCCGGCCATCTTGGCGAGTCGGCGAGCTCTCGTTCGAAAGCGAGGGGACGGCGTTTTCGTTAGCCGCTGCGTCATTTACCGCAATGAATTTTGCATGCGCGTAAAAGAGCCCCGTGAAAGTGACAGGCTGCAGTGTTACGAAGTGCACGAATCGAGCGGACAGCGACAAGAGCTTGTACCGGATTCCGACGGCGAGACACTCGAATTCGCAAAATGGCAAGAACTTTAGATAGAAAAAAAAAAAAAAAAGGTGTGCACAATTTTAGCATGAAAGTGAGGGTGCTCGACTTTACTCAGATTCGCATATAATTGGGACGCACGACGGTAAAGCACTGCTCAGTCTACCAAAAACCAAATAAACTGTCTGCTAAAAAAAAAAAAAAAAAAGTCACAGGTTGAGCAGCGGCAGCCGCTCTTCGAAAAACACAAGGGGAAAATAAGGAGGCCTGCGTTCTCTTGCGTCTTGCGATCGCTCGAGGGGAAAGGTCTTCCAAAAGTTGGGCAGACAGCGGGCTCACGATGCTATATGCGCCCCGGCAGCCACGACTTGACGACTTCACTTCACACGCGACCCGCGGAACCCGCGGGTGCGATTTCTGCGATCGAGAGGGAAACAGGAAACGACGGGACAACGATCACGCTCATGCACGGCTCGTCGTCGCACGCCGCACTATTTTCCTTCCGCAGCGCGCCGCAGCACGCCACAGCACGCCGCCTCGCGTCTGCGCCTTCGTGCCCCTACAAAAACTGACCGTGGCTTCCCGCAGTGCTTGGCTCCAGAATGGCACCATTGCGGTACTCTGCTCCGCAAGCGGAGCATATACAGTTACTCTAGCCGTCCCGTACCGCCAGCGCCACATAGCAGGCGCCGCCCGAAACTCCGCGCATGCGCCGTGTGGCGGGCTCGCTCTTCCCGTTTGCGAGCACACCCTCGCTTTGTCGTCTGCTAGGCGGAGAGCAGGCGATGCCACAGTGCTGTTCGTCTGGTACCCTTGCCATAGCGAACTGGTTTCAAACTCATTTTCAACCGGCAATTTTTATTGGGGCAGTTTGCAGAGTCATTGGGGCATTAACCCTGTACAGAGCGCGACACTGTTAGCGCGAACAAGCGATCGCCGGTTTTTCCAACTTTTCTCTTTGAAACCAAGGGATGTCATCCAAGATATTATTGCTATGGAAAGAGCTCATCTGGTTCTATAATGTAAGCGATAAAATTTCGTGCTCGCTAATACTATTTAGAAGTAAAACGCAAAAATGCGCCGATGTCGTGTTCGCGCTAGCAGTGTCGCGATGTGTACATTTTTTTTTTTTTTTTGCTTTTTCAGGAAATAGGCGTGCGCAATCCATCTTTAACAATATGCGTTCGCAAACCAGTATGAGCGCAGCAGGTGTGGTACAGAAATGGACTGTTATACACTGTTTCACCTTAAGTCCGAGCGCAGCATACGCTACAATACGACAGAGCCAATCAAATAGCGGAGTGCATCACTGGGGGACCCAATAAGGTGCAAAAAGTGCGCTTTTGTCGCTGCTTGGCTGGCCCTATCGTCTCGTAGCGTCCGCTGCGCTTAGACCTAAAGTGAAACAAAGTATAACCGCAAGTTTGTATCATGAAAGATGTAATCTACCGTGATATTACATTTAGCGGTGATGATTATCCTTAGCCAGCGGTGTCAATGAATGAACCCTGGGCACCTCTTAAGGCTGAACTCCATGGAACGAATTATGTGACGAATAACTGGCGAACGCCGCCCGACGGCACGCTCGCTTTGCGCGCGACGTAGCAGCCACTATGTTGATTCCACGTGCAAAGCAAAAACCGCCGGGCAAAATTCGTCAGTTGTTCGCAGCATATTCGTCCCATGGAGTTCAGCCTTTACGCGGTGGTTCGCTGAACCGTGTTCAGCGAAAATTGGCGAGCGCTGTGGCGTCGTCTGCTCTGTGCCTAGCAGGCGACCAAGCGAGGGCCTGGGGTGCTATGTTGCGCTTTTTGGACTCCCAGGAGACTTGGAAGAGGGAAGTGACGTCAACGACTAGAGAAACGCAGATTGGATGTTGACAGAAGAAAACAAAATCAACATCCAACCTGCATTTGCTGCGTTGTTGACGTCACTTCCCTCTCCCTAGTCTCCTGGGAGTCCAAAAAGCGCAACATAGCCCCCCTGCTCGCAGGCGGGAAGAGCGAGTCCGCCACACGGCGCATGCGCGGAGTTTCGGACGGCGCCTGCCATGCGGCGCTGGGGGTACGGGACGGCCGCCGCTGCCGTGTTATAGCTAACACTGTCCACGATAGTACATTGTGAAGTATCCTTTGCCCTCCTCCTTTTTCCGTTTCAAACAGCGAAAAAACAAAACGAAGAGGAAGAAATTACTCATTTGAAATGTACAGTCATGCTGATACTAAATAGCGGCATGCAAGCTGCCGTGTTTTTTTTTCTCTTGTTTGTTTGTTGTTGTTTTTTTTTTTTTTTTGAAAAGCGTTTGATTGCGCTTTAAGAAAAAAAAAATGTAACAACGCCGCGTTTTTCTCTCTCAAGCCCCTCCATCCCGAGAAAAGTGGCGCGATTCATTGTTGTGCCGCGCGCCGCGCGCCACCTCTGAGAAGAACATGGCGTCTGAAATCGAGCTCAGTGCTGCTAGAGTGTTGAAAAGTAGTGAAAGCGCACAATAAAGACGAATACGAAGAGGGAGAGGCAAACAGGACGAGCGCTGACTATGAACTGCATTTTTATTGGAAAATAGAAACAGCAAAAGCCACAAATATTACAGAAATGTGACTAGCCATCAATGACCCGGCCACCACACGTGGCAATAAAATCCATTCCTTTTTTGTGAAGGAAAAGTGAAGGCTGACTGATACACTTATCAGGACGTTCCTTTTTTTTATCATGTATGCTTCCAGTACCTCCGTCGCCACCTTTTCTTTACCTCGCCCAACGATTGTAGTGCCTTGAAAGTTGGGAAAGCAACGGCAATCTCTGCAATGTATGTGTAAATGTGCTCCTGTTGATGAACGCAGTGATAAATCATGTTCACGCAACCGTTCGTTCAAACACCTCCCGGTCTGGCCTATGTAAACCCTGCCGCAGCCCAATGAAATTTTATATATCACGTCCACCGCACATTCCACGTATTTGTTTACGTGCTTCACTGTACATTGCCGCTTATCCTTGTCTTTCTCTTTTATCCTCGGACTTAGTTGAGTCAGTTTACGTGGTGCTGAAAAGACCAGAGGGACCCTGAACCTTTCCGCCACTTTTTTTTTTAAATTGTGTGAAACCCTGTGCAAGTATGGCATCACGTGTGGTCTTGCTCTTTTTTTTTTTTTTTTTGTCCTTTTGGCTTTTGCTCCTGAACTTCTTCGGGAGTTTCTCAGCCACTGCGAGCTTAAGGGAATTTGGATGCCCTGCGCTTCCAAGTCTCTGAACTTGACTACAGACGCTGTCGTGCATGGCATGGTGACACGACTTTTCCATCGCCGTCCGTCTTCGTATTCTTCTTTATTGTGCGCTTTCACTACTTTTCAGCATGCATAACCAACTCGCCTGCATCGCTACCCTAGTTCTGCTAGAGTGTACTAGGAACTACGAGTTGCACCTCAAAATGTGGAAAGCGATCAGGTGGAACAAAGCCACTTCGATCGCAGCGCCACCTTCCCTGCGATCGAAGTGAGCGAGGACACATGTCAAGGTCTAACATATTGAGGTATTTAGCGCACAAGGTAGAGAGGACAGGACAGAAAAGAGCACTCTTTTCTATCCTGTCCTTCTCTCTACCTTGTGCGCTAAATATCTCAATATGTTAGACTACCAACTAGCCCAAATGTCAACTTTACTACGTCAAGGTCATATGGACAATATAGCCTCTTATACCCCATTCACACGACCGTAAAGGTACTATCGTGGACTCTGTTAGCTGTAACACGCGAGCGGCGGCCGTCTCGCACCCGCAGCGCCGCATAGCAGGTGCCGTGGGAAACTCCGCGCATGCGCCGTGTGGCGGACTCGCTCTTCCAGCCTGCGAGCACACTTTCGCTTTGTCGTGCTGCTAGGCGTAGAGGAGACGACGCCACAGCGCTCGCCAATGTGTGCTGAACACGGTTTCGTATTCAGCGAACCACCGCGTAAGAGGCGTCCACGCTTTCACGGGCGCCTCTTACACGGTGCTTGATTCCCTGACTCACGGATACGCGTCCGCTGGGCTGATGGGAATCATCGCCATTTACGATAGATTACGTTTTTTCTCTCGGAAACACTTGCAGCTAACGATCTATCTCTGATTCACGTCTGCTGCGCTCATACCCGTTCGCGAGCACGCATGATTGAAGCATGAATTGCGTACGCCTTTTCCTGAAAAGAAAAATAAGCCTAGACAGGGTTAATGCTACAATGACTCTGCAATCTGCGGCAGTATACATCGCCTGTTTTATTGATTTCGAGACCCGCTCGGTGTGGCGAGGATGTCAGACGAGCAGAGACGGCTGATGGTAGGGTTGTGCCTAAAAGAGGCGCCCACGAAACCGTGTTCAGGGCAAGTGCCCTGGCGTCGTCTGCGCTATCAGTCGCCAAAGCGAGGGTGTAATCGCAGGAGGGAACAGGGAGTCCGCCACACGGCGCATGCGCCGAGCTTCGGACAGCACCTGCTATGCGGCGCTCGGGGTACCGCCGCTGGCGTGTTACTGCTAACAGAGTCCACGATAGTACCATTAGCTAAGGGACCTTTATTCTCTGCGGCCAATCAATTAACGATCTTCCGCGCGTTGTTTGTGCTCGCGACCCAACAGCACGGGCTGATTCGCCGATAGCAAAGGAACCTATGTTAAAGGGGCGGTGCAACGATATTATTGGAATATTTTTCACTTTACACGAGCTTACTGGCACTAGTGGGACTCAAGGATACTCACACGCAACGCCACTGACCAAGAAACTCCTTTGTTGCGCTGTAGTTTCGGGGACAAAACCGAGCGTTTTCATTCAATCTCTCCTTCGCAAAACCTGATGACGTAGCTGGGCGGTAACAGTACCGCCCAGTGACGATATTTGAATGCGGCTCATAGATTGGACCCGAGAATTGCGTGCGCACTCGATTCGGGATCGTGATAATCTATAGCTCGAGAATAATTCGGGTAGTGTCCTGTGTCCAATCGCTGCAATGACGACAACGGCCGAACCATAACAATGTCTGGAACTCAGCGCGTGTCCTGTGCTTTGCCAACCCCAGCGCATGGCTATGATCAACATTGGCGGCATATAATAGGCTCCAGATCACGTGGCCGCTTGTTCTGGTTGCGAGTTGGGGGGGTGAACTCTGCTCGTTTTTCTTAATTTTTTTCTGCGACTTCGATTGCGTGAGGTGAAAAGCGAACGGGTATTTCACATGTCATTAACGTCAGGGATCCGTTGTACCGGTATTTGCGCAAAATACATAAATTAGTTGCGTCGCCCCTTTAAAGGTACCTTTGTGCTGACCGTGTGAATGGGGTATTAGGGGCTATATATATGTTTTTTTTTGTTTGTTTTTTTTACTTTGACGTCAGAGGTAACGGTAAAGCACCACGACGCGACGACGTGACGTTACGACGACGCCACGACGTCATCGTTGACTATGACGTTACGCGACGCGAAGATGCTGTAGTAAGGCCGACGTGACATCGCTTCGCGTTGAGGACGACGCCATTTCGCGACATCAATTCGCCGTTGTAACGCGGTCGTGACGTCGCGTTGAGAACGACGCCGTTACGCGACATCAAGTTGCCGTTGTGACGCGGTCATGACGTCGCGTGCCGCGTCGAGGACGCCGGGGACGTGGTCGTCGATGCCGACGTTGACGTCGACGCCCTACGCAACGTCAAGCATCGCTATGACGTCACGTTAAAGTCGTCCTGACGTCATCGTGAACGTCAACGTCACAACGACGTCACGACGAAGCCTTGACGGCGTGTAACGTCGTCGACAATGACGTCAACGTCGACGCCGTGAAGTTGTTGGGACGTCTTTGTGACGTCGAGTTGCGTCATGTCAACAACGACGTCGACGAACTGACACCAAGCGTCCTTATGACGTCGCATTGACAAGGACGCCGTCATCTCGACGTCCCGTGACGTTGTCGCTGTCGTCATCAACGTCAACGTTGACATCGTCGTCGTTGTCCACGCAATATGACGTCAGATCTCAGTCTTGATGACGTGTAACGCACGTTGTCAACGTCGATGACGACGTTGACGTCAAGGCGTCGTCCTAACGTCGCATGGTGTTGTGACGACAAGTCAGGTCGCGGTGACTTTATGTACGTGACGCCTGACACCTAGGCTCTATAAAAATATAGTCCGGTGTCCTATTGTTTCTGTGACCTTGACCAGTGTGCCGGTCGAGCATGGCTTTTGAAACGAAACGCGTTTTTCATAACAAAAAGGCTAATCCGAACCACTTCGCTCGTGGTGCCCGAGAGGGCGCTACGAGCGAAGTGGCTTTAACGCCCCTGAATAAGAAAGGTAGCGCCATCCATCTTCTCCCTCCTCCTCTGACGCGCACACCTTTTATCTTTATTTTTTGCTTTTTTTACACCCGCGCATCGACTGTAGTGCCGCCTGGATGGGGCCAAGATAGCAGACGGCATTCTTCAAAGGATGGCGCTAGTTTTCCTTATAAAGGGGCTCTAAAGGGATACTGAACCAAGGAATTTAATGTCCATAATAAGTGGCGCACGTTCTTTTCACGAGCCAGCAGCCGCCGGTGTTCGCGAGCACACGCAAAAATAATGACGTCAAAGACCTTCATTCGCGGTTAAGATGACAGTGAAATGTATGGGCTTCGGGCCAAAGGAGAATAAAGACAAGTTTTTCATCTACACAGTGGTGTCTGGCGTAAAAGTTGAGCGATTAATTGGTTTAACAGGCACGTAGCTTTCACTTGTAGAAATGAAAAGCCTGTCTTTATTCTCCTTTGGCCCGAAGCCCATGCATTTCACTGTCCTCTTAAGCGCGAATGGAGGTCTTTGACGTCATTTTCGTTGCGTGTGCTCGTGCACACCGGCGGCTGCTGGCTCGTGGAAAGAACGTGCGCCACCTATCATGGGCACTAAATTCTTTGGTTCAGTATCCCTTTAAGTGGCTTGGGTCTCCGGTGGCCCCACTCGTCCATTCTAAAAAAAAAAAAAAAAAAAATTGGGTTGTGCGTATGTTTATACAGCCTAGAACTTGGTCTGCCACAACGGGCGACGAGTCTCCCAGCTGTAGATGAGCAATTTAGCCAGTGCAGTACAACCGCTAGCCTGGGGTCTTTAACGTGCACCACGCAGTAGTGATACACGACCGCACTCCGGTACGATGCTCATCCAGATCGAAACGGGCAGGGGCGGGGATTGAACCCAGGATCCTGGGTTCTGCAGCGCGAGCTTTCGCTCCACGTGCTCCGAGCTGGTGTGCGCTATATTTCGTTTCAGCTGCGGTCCGAGCGCGGCGGATGTTATGAGCCGAAGGGCCAATCAAACAGCGAAAAGGTACAACGTCATGGCGTGCTCTCTGCACTTGATAGGACCAGCGGGTATTCGCGTTTCTCTGTGCGTGCTCTTCCACCGGCTAGTCCTATATAAGCGCAGAGAGCATGCCATGACGCTGCGCTTTTTGCGCTGTTTGATTGGCCCTTCGGCTCATAACATCGGCTGCGCTCGGACCCTAGGTGAAACAAAGTATAGACCACTCGGCCACCAATTCCCCCTCGTCCTTTCTAGTACACTGTAGTGCTGCGCTGTGCCGCCATGATCTTCCCAAGGGCTGCAGGTTGCACGTGCTTCGTGCATTGACACACCTTGCGCTACTTTTGAAACATGAAGGGACTTCATTTCTCCCTTTACTGACGCGCCCCCAAGCAAACACGAAAAGAAGGGAGGAACGAGATGTTTTTTTCTTTTACCCCAGGTATGGCGCCTGGAACGCGTTTCCGACTGGTGTGTTTACCGCGTCCAACAAAGTGATTCCTCGATTTCCGCCTGGTGACGTCGTAAAAGTGTCATGCTGTCGCCGGTCGCGATTCTGGCGGTGTTTCAGCAGCGGTGGTGGATGTAGCAGACGCCTGTTCTGCTGCAGGTCGCTTTCTGGTGTGACAGTCCACGGAAGCTTTAGAAGTCAGAAGTTGGGGCACCGTGACGACAGCGACACTCGCGTTCGGTTGTGCTAATCGCAGCTTCTCTTTAGCACTTCTACGTCCAACCGCCAGGATCGCGACATGCAACAGCATAACACTTCGGCTTCTGTGAGATCATTTGTTGCCACTTCGGGACAACATGTTTGATGTGTGGGCAGCATAGGACGCTAAACTCACCAGTCGAAGGCGCGCTCCAGGCACCATACCCCAGGCAGACAGGGGAAAAGTTCTGCCCTCCCGCCCCATCTTCTTTCGGTTTCGTTTTTCTAGTACGTCGCGTGCGCTGTTTAATAAATATTATTGAGTTGATTGAGCTTCAGCGGCAGCGAAGTCCGCCTGTAATTCCGTCTCCCAGGTGAAACATGCACGACATCTCGGTTGCATTGACGTTTTTAACACTAATTTTGTCAAACGAACAAACGAAGCCGTTAGAAACAGCCAAGTTCCGGAGCAGTGCCAGCAGCGCTACGTGCACAGGGCTAAGATGGCCACCTCCGGAGTGCTAAACCATGCGGAACGACGTAATTAGCGGTGTCGCGAACTTTTGCCGAACCGGATTTTTAGGTCAAACTTTCGGGGTTCGACTGGTTCGAACCGGTTTGACGAACCTTAGAACTTTTAACCAGATTCGACCGGTTCGACTTTGTGGATGGTGTGGCCAGACCTTAATACAAGCATGTCTAGGTTTGGAGAATTTATTTTTATGTAAAGGGTTATTTTAATTTTATGAACAGTTGCAATTAAAAGAAACTAATTATAATCACTGAAGAAGTTACTTAATGGTTTGTACTGTATTAACTGAAATAACCAATCAGTGCTGCCCTTAATTGATCCCTTAGCCATTACCATCCATTCCGAAGCCAACTGGCCAGCCTGTCGCGCATGCGCATAGCAGTCGAACCTGAGTCGAACCTTTGTCGTACTTTTCACAAGAAGTTCGTAAAGTCGAACCTGGTCGAACTCGAACCTCGACCGGTTTGCGACATCCTTAGACGTAACGACGTCGTTATGCAAATCGCGGAAACTGCGTCTAAGACAGACAGGTTTTGCTGCCGGGTGCTTGCGTATCTTCTGTGCTGCATTCGGCTCTGTTTCTTTACGCCGAGTGCCAACCGACCATCAACCTGGTTTTGTAGTTCCGCGTGTCAACAACATAGCAGCACCATCGTGATGGCAGTGTTGTGCGTTGTGAACAAAGACTGGAATTGTCGCCAATGTGACGGCGTTTTCGCCTATCAGTGGTGTAACAGCAAGATGATATCACATAAACTGTCGGGCATTAGCCGCGTTTACATGAATAGGACTTGAGCGCAACGACTCGAATCGTCCTTCGAAGGGAGCCAACGCGACAACGATTACATGAATGCGCACCAAGCACTACGCGAAAATGGCGCCACGCCGTGTCAAACCTTGAAGTTAAAGCTGCGTTTCCAACACCGGCCGCAATACGTGGCCACATTTTCCGTGCATCGCACGTGAAGGCCTTTCGACGCTTTCGGCAACCGTAAAGATCGTGCCTGCTATCTTCGATGCTGAGAGGGGAAGTTACAAGACAGAAGAAACATCAAAAGCCAAAAGTTCTGAGCTCCGGGTCGGGCCGCTGGGCCACTCTGGATCAGAGGCGACGTGTGTGGGCACGGCCTAGCGAGCGAGATCATTTCCAATCGCTCTGAGGGCCCCACCACGCTTCGCCCCGCCGGACCTTGCCAACCGTGACCGGACCCCGAGGCCAAAAGGCTCCGGCGCAGCCAGGAACGGCACGGAGGTAGGAGCTGCTCGTTCTCCGCTACCATGTTTGTTCAGCGCTACTATGCTGCATTCTGCGCTACCATGCTCGTTCTGCGCTACCTGTTTGTAACGATGTATATTTCTTCGTGCAATAAAGATATATCATTATTATGCAGTGCTCAGAACTCTCGGCCTCGTTCGTGCTTGCGCCAAAGCTTCTAGGCACTCCCTCGGACGCCAAGTCGTATTTCGCAAGGCTTGGATGGGGGCCGCCTTCTCCAATCAGCTCAGTGATATTCCGCTCATTTAGTTTTGCAATAAAAGCTCGCGTTTCTTTTCGGTAGTAACTGTAGGCGACCACACGAAACCGCTCTCCGCTGCCGCCGACAAGGTTGGCCGCCGCCATGTTCTCAGCTGTTCACTCGCTCCCGTAGCTAGCGCTTTCCCATAATCCTCCAAATGCAATGCGACCTCCGTTTACATGGGCTAAATGCATGCGTCTTCGCCGTCTCGATCCACCTCTGTCTAGCGACTTGAATGCGATGCGCTTCCCTGGCGATTATGCCGTTTAGATGACCGCATTGAATGCGACAACTGGATTCGGTGCGACTAAGTCGCATTCATGTAAACGCGGGTATAGATGCCGCTGGTCGGGCCGTGATCAGTGGGGGCGGGGTGTCGCAGGTTGACATTATGCTTTACATTAAAGAGTTTAAGACCTGCTTCAGAATTACGGTGCAATCAATCGAACTGCGGATAGTCATTTTGGTATACGCTGGTCTGAACCGTAGCTCCTATCGGACAGTGGCCAATGTGACTGTCGTCTGCGATGTCCTGTTGTCCCCTCCCGAGAGCGATTGCGCTTTGAGGGAAGGAATGATCAGTCTGGAAATGTGACGGGAAGTACGTCTATTTACAGTTTGGAGTTTAGCATTAAGGGGGGATGGCAGGTAAAATCAACAAGAAAAAGCTATCCTTTATTTTGCTGTTTAAACATACTACGATTCCAGGAGAGACTATCCTCTAAGTGGCGCGCTTGGATGAGCGCTAACGCGTTGGTCGAACGCAATTTCTCTGCCCGTGAAACATCCGTTCCAGCGGAGTGAATATCCCCTCTACAGAGATCAATTCAAGACAATTTCAGTCGCGCGGGAACAGCACGAATAGAAAAACAAATACTAGGATAGAAAAGCTGGCGTCCATTCGCGCTATTCTACGACGTGCTGTGCAGGGAAGGAAACGACTGGCTTGGAACCACAGTGGAGCTTTGGTTTTATCGGCTTTCAAATAATTACGACATGGGCGTTTACTTCTTACTAAGAGGTTCATCCCCTGAACCGTTTAAAATCATTTCGAAGGTACGACACTACAGAGAAAAAAAAAAAATCAACATGCTGAGAATAATATTTAGTGCTTTGGTGCTCATCGAAAAAATCCGGACCCTCAAAGCGACGAGTGTATAAAGGCGGAAGTGCAGTGTACCAACAAAGTGAAGGGGGTAGTGTGCGCTCATGTCCATGCATGTGAACTGTACTGTATCGTATGTAGTGATACGCGAAGCGTATGCGTGAATAATATAAATGTGTAAACGTTTTTGTTTTTAGAGCGCAGCTCTTAGGCGCCCATTTCCGGCTTGAGCGGCGTCGCCGTCGGCGTCGCCATCGGCGTAACCGCGCGGTGCATTATGGGAAATGTGCCATAATGCACCGCGCGGTCACGTGACCTCGGGGGGGGAAGGGAGAGGGGGAGGCGGGGTCACGTGATCCCCCCCCCCCCCGAGATCACGTGACCCCCCCCCCCCCCTCGAGGTCACGTGACCCCCTCCCGGAGGAGATGGAAGAATGAGGGGAGCAGCAGGAGGAGGAGGAGGAGGAGGAGGAGGGGTATACCGTCCCCTGAGTACCCTTCCCTCCTCCTCCTCAAGAGCTGCGCTCCAATTCGGCGTTACAGGGAGTTGTAAACGGCTTTCACTTTTTGTGGCCGTTGATTTGGACGGCACCAAATGAAACCTAGCCTAGACATTTGCAATTACTGTGCCTGTGCCTGCCATCAGGTGGCAAGCAATTTAAACTTCTTTCGCGGTTCGCGATATTTTTTGGGCCGTGCAATGAGCGAAGCTGCTGCTTTGAATTCGTTTTTTCGGGAACGTCTTTTACTTCGCGAATAGTTTGCAACTCCTCTCTGGCGTGAATTGCTAACGAAGGAAATGTGCCGCCGGGTATCGCAAAGGTGAGACGTGATGTGTGCGCAGTGACCGGGTTTGGGTTGTCTCCGTTTAACATCCCAGTGTTGAAAACGGGGAGACTGAGCAGTGGCATTAGAAACTCATTTCCTTACCGGCGCGGGAAGCCGACGTCGACAATACATATAGTTCATGAAAAGCTCGTGTTGCCTTCCATTTTCTACAGCTCCCGCTCTGAAACCAACCAGAGACTTGCTTGGATGTGTGCAAAGCGGTTGACTGCGTTTCTTGCGATAGCTGCTTAGCAGGTATGGGGGCCGCCGGTGAGGCAAGGTAATTGCCTGTCCGAAATCTATGCTAGCTCTTTTCCGGTTGAATCGCGGAAGAGTTCCGCGTAAAGACCGTCACTATGCGTATCGTCCTGGCGTCCTCCTTAAGCGGTAAAAGAGATCGATTTACTCGATTAGGAGCCGTCATTTTGCTCGAGGGAGGAACTTTGCTCCCCCGTTTGCAGGAACGTACGTTGCTCCGTTTCTAAAGGAACATGGGAGACAAGATCGCAAACTTGCCAGAGAAAGGACCAAGAGGAGACCTATGGTTTTATCCAATGTGCATAAGATCTCGCACAACCTAAAGAGTAGTGCAACGCATGGAGTGCCAGTGTTTTTTTCGGCACCTTCGAATTTAGGGCGTCTTTGCGCTAAAGTTGGCAAGAGTAGGGTAAATAGTCCTGTACGTGGAAAGGACCACTGTACGTGCAGTGCGCTGTTGGTGTAGTTTACAACACTAAATTATCCTGTGGCCATGTTTACATCGGAGAGACCGGCAGATCTGTAAACGAGAGGCTTATGGTACGTTTACACATGATAAGTCCGCTGCTGCGGGAGCGGATTCGCTCCCAGCGGCGACGGGCGGGTTCTGTTTACATCTATTTCCTTCGAGCGGCGGCACCGGCTGCGGCAGCTGTTCTCGTAACATCCCGTCAAATAGGACGAGAAGGCGCGAGGGTTCCCACCTCGGCTGTCTCTCCTGGGCGCAGTCTCGCTGTTTTTTGCTCGACACGTAGGCGTGCCGAACGAAAAAACGCTACATCCCAAACGAAAAAAAAAAAGTCTGAAGACATCTAAGCATTTCTTATGAGTTGTGAATGCGAAAGCATGAATGTCTGACGATGTGGAATTCTAGAGGCGGCGCCATGCTCGTAGGCGTCGAGATGAGCAGAATCACCGCCGACGATGTGGATGCCAGAGGCGACGGCATGTTGGTCGCCGGCGAGACGAGCAGAAGCCTCGAAGCGCGCGCCAACGTGTCCGTTTTAAGAGGATATCGCAGTTCCCAAGCCCTATGCAATTCCAATGGCAACTTTTTGATATTTTTTCTCAGCAACCACCGAACGGATTGAACTGGGAATGGTTTTATTAGAAAGATAGTAAAAAACTGAGTAATGTTGTGGCGCTACATTTCCCGATCTAAATGTTAAAATTGTTTTACGGGAACTTAAACTTGCTCGCAAAGGCCCTTTTTTCGTTCCGTTCTTCATAAACATTTAAAAATAAACCAGCTCCTAAATACAAATTCAGGCGCCACAATATTGAAGACCAAGACTTTTTTAATATATCTCTTACAAGATCTTTTTGCCAGAGATTGTCATTGTGATAAAATTTAACCAAGTGTGTGGCCCATCAAAATGCCAGAAATCGAGCTGTCAGCTGGCGCCATCTATGAGCCTGTCGCTAATACTACCTCTTGAAATTGCGCAATGTGTTACTGCGCCCCGGACTACTTGCATCTTCAAGGTCGTCGGGTTGACGGTCGGGATTTCGAGGGAGAGTTCCTCTCAAAGCTTTTTTTAGGGGCGAAGCTCCTTAGGGGCTAGCCATGTCCGTCCGCCGTCCGCCGTAGGCCGGCGTCGGGTGCTCGTGCTTCTGCTCGTGAGATAACGTGCTCACGAGCACGTGAGCACATGCTCATGTGCTCGTGTAGGGCAAAAAAAAAATTGGAAAAAAAAAGATGAAAAAAAATTATGAAAAAAGAAAAAGAAGAAAAAAAAAGAAAAAAGAAGAAAACCACACATTCTCCTACTAACATGAATGAAAAGGCTCAAAGAAAAAGAAAAAAAAGAGTAGGGGGTTCTGAGATGCCATCCCATCTGTCTGCTTAAAAAAAAGAGAAAGAAGAAAACCACACATTCTCCTACTGACATGAATGAAAAGGCTCGGCATGCTGCGGCTCGGCGTCTACGCAGACAAGCACCACCAGAGCTTCGCCTCAAGCAACATCATTCACCACGTGGAGATGCGGTCAATTTTTATTATTTTGGCGGGCGAAGATATTTTGTGCGTTATCGCGATGGTGAGTAGTAGGTTGTCCATCGCCCGAGCGCGTCCTTGGGAGGATGTTCCGTCTTTGTTGGTGTTTTGGGGTCGCACAAATGCGAGTGAAAGGTTGCTTGTTTTTTTTTTTTTTCCTTTTTTGTTCGGCGGCGAAGATATTTTGTGAGTGGGTGTGAGTCATTAGTTTTCAATCGCCAGAGCGCGTCATTGGGAGGATGTTTCGTTCTTTGTTGGCGTTTTGGGTCACGAAAATGGGGCTGAAAGATTTCACGCTTCAAGCGGTCCTTGCGTGAGTCCTGAAGTTACCAAATGCAGGCAGACAAAAGCTACCGAAGCGTCAAAGGGTCGATACGGTCTTACCACTTCTTTCTGTTCGAAGTAGGAGAAGTGATTTGATTTGGCGATTTTTAAATATTCTGCAGAGATGCATTTAAAATGTTTACATATTTTAAATGCGGAAGAAACATACGTGAGTTCGTCGATTTTGTTTTAATTTCGACATTCGCTTTGCATATCAGCTTGTGGAGGCTGATTTCTATCGTAATAAAACAAGCATTGCGAAAATGTCTTCAGTGAAGCTAAAAACAGAACAAGCTTTTTGGTAATAGCGCGTCACACGTTTCTATTTGAAAGTTGTGAAAGTCTCGCGCTGAAGATTCTTCGTTTGACCCGAACCAAAACATTCTTGATTCAGTATTCTATGAAATAGAGGCGAATGTATTAGACAAAAACCCGCACACCTTTTATTATGGTGTTCGTCGATTGCACGTCTTGGCTGCGATGAGCCCTTGGTCGGCTGTCACTGTTAAGTGGCCAAGAAAATCTCACTGGAGAAAAAGCGGCGTTGAAAAGCTCACCGGAGAGAAGCTCGCCAGTAAAATGCTCACCGCAAAACCGACAAATGCGGAGAAAAGCTTAATTACGAAATAATTTATTCAACATTTAAAATTTAATATTCACGGCATTGTTCGCACTGCGGTGCTTATATTTAAAACTCACGTCCACACTTTGCTGACCGCTCATTCTGCGCTTTTCGCGTGTTCGTATAGTTGTAAAACCAGGGGCTCTTGTTCAGTCCCAGAAATATAGCTTACTTTCTAAGAAAAATGACGAAGAGGCATATGAATTCACAGTTTTGCAGAATGCGAACAGTTAAAAAAGTGGGGAACTCATTTTTTTTTTAGTTATCATTTACATGGAGACAGGACATTGCCTCAAAGTTGAGTACTACGAACAGCAACAATTGTGGACCTCCGTCTCGGCACCCGACGACCCCTGACCTCCCAAAAAGTATCAAGTCCGTCTTAGGCTACATCACCGAAAGAGGTCATAAAATTGCCGCGTGCGCAGCTGGCCAGGTAGGCAGCGCGCACGTGGCCTAGAGGTTACCGTGCTTACCTTCGACGCAAATGGCCGAGGTTCAATGCCTGATAACGGATACACTTTTTATTGTTTCTATAATGTCGCGTTCTGGTAAGTTATAGAACCCTGTTGCTTATTCGAGGTTAGCTGATTCTACTGCCGAACCTTCTACGCCGATTGTTCCAGAAGCCCATGCGTGTACATAAGGGGCTCCGCGTGGCGGGCCGCAGTCAGTCTCGATCCTGCTGTTTCACCGACATCGACGCCTGCGACACTAACCTTCTATTTTGTTCACCCGATTAAACGTTTAGTTTCTAAAGTTATTCAACGCCTCATCAGTTGTCATTCGTGACAATATATTTATCCTTTGGATGCATAGAAAAAACACTATTTACAAAAATGAGAAACGATCTGGCCAGAAACCATGATGTTACATAAAACAACGTTCCACTAAACGCTTCGATGAAATTGGGTTCAAATAAATGGCGTTGAAATAAATATCTTTGATAAAACAGAGTTCGATAAAATATCGAGAGCTGCGAAGAAATAATGTTAGATCGGTTTGTAAAGGTGAGCTTTTCTTCGCATGTATCAAAAGTCTGGTGAGCTCCTCTCCGCATCCGCCGGATTTCTGTGAGCTTTTCTCCGCCGGAGAACAGCGCAACACCGAGAAGCTCACGGGAGAAAAGTTCACCGCAAAACTGACAGATGCTGAGATAAATCCACGCAAGTATTATACGATCAAGCTTTTAAATTTAGTATTTGCGGCTCTACTCTGGGGGCCCCGTGGGGAACACAAAAGGAGATATATACAAAATTTGTATATTACAGACACCAATAGAAACAAAGAAGCAGAAGTCCACAGTTATGCAGGATGGGAACAAATAACAAAGTGATAGACACGTATTTTTTTCTATGAAGACATTGCCTCAACGTTGACTTCTATAACGAAGAGACCTCGTCATTGCACCCGACGACCACAGAGAGCCCCCAAATTGTGTCAGGACCTATCCGCACCAGAAATCATAAGTTGCTACAAAAAAAAAAAAAAAAAAAAAAAAATACGGAAAAGATTGTTGCTATTATCCATATACCAAAAGAATGTCATTTCCGAAAACGAAAATCGTAGGTGAGTTTCCACCGCATTCTTCAAGAGGCCGGTGAGCTTTTCTCCGCGTCGGTCGTTTTTGCGGTGAGATTTCCTTCTATTAGCTTTGTTCCGAGATTCGTGACTTTGGCATCGACCTGCACCTTTTTTCTTTTTATATCGGAACCGCAAAAAGATCGCACGTGCCTGAAAGACGATGCCGGTTTTCAGTCATCATATTTTCACAAAGCGAGGCATCTGAGGTTCTGTTGCGCACAAGAAGATCAACCGCACCTGGGACCGGACATTTCACCGAACGCCGTTTCATTGAATGCATCATAAGTTTCTGCCAATAATATGTGAAAATTTATTCTTTCTTTGAAGCCAATGAATCTTGCAAACCAAGAAGTAATTTCTCGTTGTCCTCTCGTACGACAGACGCTCAGATGGCACGACGGAGGACCCGCCTGGAGTTGTAACCAAGCGGATAGATTCGGGGTTTCCACCACCTCCCCCCTCCACCAACTCCGATTATATATATATATATATATACATATTTTTTCGGTTAGCAACGTTTTTGTTTGTTTTTTTCCGCTATTAGGATGTTTTGTTTAAAAATACCGGCCAATTGTTGCAATTGAAAGTTTCAGTACGGGACGACCACTTTTTCGATGAAACGGCGGTCGATTAAATGTCCTGAATCCCTACGCGTTTCTCGTGTTTTTTTTTTTTTCCTGTTTTTTTTTTTTAAATATTGCTTTGCTTGACGACAACTCAGGCGCAGGTTTGGAGCCTCCCCCCCCCCCCTTTTTTTTTTGTTTTTCTTCCTAAAGACAAGAAAACACAAAGAAGGTCCTGACTCCTCGGAACACAACGACGAGTACCCCAGCCACAAGCCAGTGGACCCCCTCTAATTAACTTTGAGAGTAGCGTTATTCGTAAGGACAGAACGAGCGGGTTGGTATAGGATGGAAGAAAACGAGAAAGGGCGGACAACCGTCCTTTCTCGTTTTGTTCCGCAAGTTTAGTTAGCGTTATCCCCAGCGCAAAGAGGGAGTTGGCCCGAAACAAGCCAGAAACCGAAACTCAGCTAACTTTTGCTGAAATTCGGGCTATATCGGTCGGTGCATCGATATCATGTTTTTAAACTGGAATTGGTCATATTATGCGAGAAAAAAAAAAAAAAAAACACTCCGGAGGTAACGGCGGTATATGGCTCATAGCTTTACTGATACTCAAACATTCCACTTTATCTCAGTTTCGCTTGACATAAAATTGGCTCACTCCGAAAAAAAAAAAAAAAAAAGTTATTTACTTGTGATCTCGTAAGAAAGACAATCACATGACCCAAAAAGCGCCCAGCGCCCTTTGACGCTGTTACTTGGGGTTCCCGGACATTTCATCGAACGCCGTTTCGTCGAACGCCGTTTCATCGAAAAAATGGACGTTTCATCGAACGCCGTTTAATCGAACGCCGTTCCATCGAATCGCTGATGGCCGTTTCATCGAATGTCTTTTATATAAAAAGTGTGAAAGATGCTCTTTTATGCACGGATCGAGTGCATTTTCGTGTCATTCACCCATTTCATCGTCAGGTTATTAAATGTCCGAACTTGTAGCTGTTACAGTTTATTTTGATGCAAGTAACCCATGAGGATATTTGTACCGACTTTTGTTTGTTTCGCATATTGTGCTTATCTGTTCACCCCGGGTGTAGGACAAAATGGTCCCGGTCAGAATGGTCCCGGACAAAATGGTTCCGGACAAAATGGTCCCGTACAAAAGGTCCAAAGTGCCAACCCGGACAAAAAGGTCCCAGGTGAATTTATCGATACTTTGAGTGCTCTTAATAGGACAACATGGTTTGGTACTTTTATTTTTACACACGTTCAAGGATAATATCAACATTTTCATTATAATCATTTGAAACAAATCTTCAATCCCTTCTAGCTATACCATGTAGCTCTATTTCTCAAAGGTTCTTGATTTCTACCGATATATTCCACGTGTGTAATTAATATCTTTCTATCGACAGAACCTGTTTTCAAATTAGCGCTATCGAGCTTCAAAACAATATTCGGAATGAAAAACATTATCATACACGTACTCCAGGTTCTTGACGTGTTTTTTTTTTTTTTTTTGCGAAATCAAAAAATGATTTCGCAATTATGAGCGTATTTATTACATAGACCACTTAAGAGACAAGAAGTCGACGCCGCTGAAGCGAAGGCCTAATACGAAAATGTATTCATATGACCCACACCCCTCAAAAAGTCGTTCAAGGGACGGAGCCCTTGCACGTACTGTGTGCTCAGAGTTACAAGCCGCTGCTAATATCCATCAAGAGTAGAAAATACAAAAAACCTGCAAACAGCAAATAAATAATGCCACGCTCGGACCATTTTGTCCGGAATGGCAGTTGGGACCATTCTGTCCGGGACCATTTTGTCCGGGACCATTTTGTCCGGGACCATTTTGACCAGGACCATTTTGACCGGATCCCGTTCACCCCCTCTGTATTACCCGATGGGCCTTGTGGGTATTGTAACAAAAAATAAAAATAAAAAGTCGCACTCCCGGTAAGAGCGCACTCCAACTCATGGAGGCCAGAAGGCGACTTAGGTTTTGCGCAGGCGCAACAACTTTAGCCAAGTGAGCCTTCTAGCCTCTCATGTCTTTCTATTAATACTTTTTTTTTATTTCCCGAAGCTTGCAGTAGCTAAAGGTGAGGTGTTATTTATAAAACTACAACGAAACATTGTTTTTTTAGTTCTAAGACTCAATGAACTCAAAAGTAAGTGCGTCACTTCAAATTTTATTTGAAAACTTTCGGGGGTTCATGTGTTCGTGCGACAGCCATTCACCGTTTCAAATGATGAGCAATTGCTCTCAAAAAGTCCCCCACAGCCGTGCTCCGTCGGTTCTCATAAAAAAGACGGACCTTCTCATTTCTTGCCGCTATGGCCTTCTTTCTTCTGGCGAGGAGGCTCTTGGGAACTCAGCATCGCCTCCAGCTTGTCTTCCGTCAGTTGATGTTGTGCGGCGATGCAAGTCAAAAACTTCTAGAACCCGGGATGGGCACCTCCGACCACTGCAGCTTCAGGAAGCGGGAATGCCACCCTGGCGTTCGATAAGACGGTGTTCGATGAAACGGCGTTCGATGAAATGGCATTCGATGAAACGGCTTCGATGAAACGGCGTTTGATGAAACGGCGTTCGATGAAATGTCCGGTCCCAGTTACTTGGTGCGGTAACCGGACAAAAGCTCACCGGACAAAAGCTCACCGGACAGAAGCTCAACCGGACAAAAGCTCACCGGACAAAAGCTCACCCGTTTTTTCGCAAACCCGGACAAAAGCTCGCCTCTTTTTTTTTTGGTGCCCGGGCGAAGCACGGGCTTGGATAACGTGCGGACGCGATGGACATTGTGCCATTTTTAGGAGAACTGGTACCCCATCCCATGCAAAGGTGTCGACAGATAAGCCATGACAGGCAGAGAAGCAACGTTTTGGGACCAAAATTTAGGTCACCGAAACTGAGTGGAGCTGATAAGATCAAGCTTGCTTGACTCAAGGTATGTCGGAGCACCCTTGTGCATCGCCCAAAAAACTTCGTGAAACAAAGTTTTTGAACCTGAAAAGTGACCGAAGAAGCGAAGTGACCCTTCGGTAAACTCGCTTTTTCATTGCGCTTATGTTATGCTAAACGCGTACATAAAGATTAGGCACAATGTCTCTTGATTATTAATACGTGCGTTTTCTTGGGGTTCAAGGTAATATTTGAAGTGAATGGCTAAGAAAATTAATTCGTTCCGTAATTGTGCGTCGTAAAGTTATTTGAATTTTTTAGTGTCGCAGGCATGCACCTAAGTTGTCCGCACTCGTCTTAAGACCAACATTCAATTTTCTCCTGTTGAGCTTTTGTCCGGGTCTGTGAAAACATGGGTGAGCTTTTGTCCGGTGAGCTTTTGTCCGGTAAGCTTCTGTCCGGTGAGCTTCTGTCCGGTAAGCTTTTGTCCGGGATTCACTTGGTGCCACAGCGTTTACTTATTTGAGTGATTTGCGGAGGCGGTGTCTCGTCTGGGCGAACAAAACAAAACAAAAAATGAGGTTCTCGGTAAAAGATGGCGGAGCCTTAGTGGCAATTCAGATTTGTGAAGTGATTAATTGGAACATGTAATTATAAAAGTTAGTTAAAACCTTTTTTTTTCCTAGCTTTCTGACAATGGAACTACGCTTTGATCAGTACGTATATAAGACACAACACTATCTAAACTTGTGGTAATTGATTTTTTTGGCATTTTGACAGTACAACATATAGTTCTGCTTCCGTGAAATTTAGAAATCGTACACCTATTTAGAAATGAGGGTGACCGTTGAAATGAAACGAAATCCGGTGCACTGGAAAAAAAAGAAAAAAGCTGGGGCTCTAATGGCTGTTGATTGCATCTCGAAATGGTTAATTTCGTCTCTTTTTTCTCACAAGGAGATCAGACACTTTTTAGTGTGAGTAGCTTTATTTTTCAAAGCACTGCTTCGCTGGAATGAAAAGTAGGCTCTGAGGGGCCGCTATTAGGACGCAACGCTATTCCGACTTGTGGCAGATTATTTCGCAACATTTTAATTTATGACACAACACCACGAAAGAAATGTATGGCATATTTCGCTTTTGTACTGACGATATTAGCCCCGAGAAGTTCGCGTGGCGCCCCCTTACGGCGAACCGGGGTGACGTCACGGCGAGGAGAGAATTTTTCCCCGACTCGCCCCGCTCGCCCTGTGGAGGCTGTGACGACGTTAGCTTTCGGCGCGCTCGTTTCTATTTAATTTTTTTTTTGCCGTGTTTTTCGTAGGAAGTGTAAATTTTTATATGGGGCTTTATTGAGGTATGGCCTGTAGCTGCAGGCGAAACTTCAACCAACATTTTAAGCATGGTTGACAGGGCAGGCAACGCATGAATAACAGCTGGTATATGAAAATAAAGAAATATGGCCACAATTGCAGGAGCATCACTATAGATTTACATCTCACACAATAAATGCTGCTGATGGTCTGAATGAATTGGCAGGTTTTGTAATACTATTTTTTTTGTATCTGTTTTTAAACAAGATCGCCGAAGCAGAAAAGCTGCATGCTGCTCGAGTAACATGCTAAATACAGTCTGGGCCATGGGGAGAGAATCACAAGTAAGACAGCCCAAGTGCAGGGGCAAAGTAAAAAAAAAAAAAACAAGGAACATTTATTATATACATTGCTCGCATTTGACCTTTGCTGGATTTGGATAGTATTTCAATGGACTACACGGGTGGTATCTGTTGACTTGTTTATATCAACCCTCAAATAATGTATAACAAACGTTAGCGAAGGTGTCTAGCTTGTTATTAGTCCCTTAAGTCCTAAAATTGAGATTATACTTAAATCGAATTGTCCTGAAGCTAAAATACCAGAAGTTTTTCGCACGCAGACTGTCACCCTTCACAGGTTCCACATTTTCTGCTACTAGTGCTGCATCTACCACTGGACAGAAGTTCGAATGCTTGCTTTTACTCCTGCTTTCCTCTGTTGTCAGAGAGTCCAGCTGTAGGGAGTTTGGAGGCTGAGCAAGCTTTTGGGAACCTGCACCAGTGTCTCTTTTAATTGGGGAATAAACGACAATTCAAACTAAACGGTGTATTTTCCGAATACCCAAGGCTGGAATAAAGAATGTCAGGAAAAAGTATAAAGATTACAAATTACGGTACTATTGCTGTGCATATTTTGGGCTAGAGCCACTAAATGAGCTGCGCTTAGAGTATCGGCACTCCGTTCCCCGACATGGTTGTGGGCGTTGCCATTTTGGCTCGTATGCAGAGCAGACACAACTCCCGATCGTCATGATTCAAAATTGCGACTTCCTCAGCATTAGATTTGGTGTTAAGAAGCTCATGTAATATTGCTTTGCTCTGTCGCGAACTTTTTAACATATGCGGAGGGCGGAAAAGCGTTTCCTGTGATTTCAGATAAAGCTTCAGATATCTTGCAACCATTATTTTAAGACACAATATGGCCAAGTGTCGTTACTCTGAAGCGTGGCTTATTTAGTGGCACTATTTTGGGCAGTTCAATACATATCATACAGGCAACGGGGGGCAATTCGGCCGTTCTCCCTGCTACCATAAAACTAACTTCCAGTAATTATGCATCTTCTAATACATATGCCTGCATAGGTGTATAAACTACATAATTAATTCACGAAGAAGCTACATTTATGTAAAACAACCCTGTTCCACGAGCACTTCAAAGATCATCAGACGCAGGGCCTTTAAAACATCTGCGAACCAGCGCATGCAGAGTAGCAGCGCAGAGTCGGGGTCGCGAGCTAATTTGCCGAGCACCCAAAGGCCCATGATATAAATGCCACTTCGAATGCCTTGAAAGCGGGATGTAATATCGTCCTAAATCATGAACATGCAAGGAACAGAATTCCAGCGTCTGAAACACTTGCGCCACCGCTTCAGCGACCCCTCGCAAAATTGCCTTCTGTCGTGTGGGGACGGGGAGGTTCATCGGCGGAATCGCCTCCGCCGATAGCTTTCGGGATTTGTAACCCAATTTTAAAAGTAAAAGGGACAAGCAGGCTTATAAAATGTACGGAAGCACGTCTATATCGGCCTAACTCAACGTCTTGTACACCGGGTAAACGAGATCCAGCTCCTCGAAGTGCTTGCGGCACACAACGCCAAACCAGGAAAACGGTGCTGGGAAGCGAGCCGATGCGAGATCGCGGAGCGGAGTCCTCTTCCTGACGTCACGGTACACCTCACCTAATCAGGGCGGGGCGACCGCAGCGACGCTTGTGTTCGCTCTCGGGGCTAATAAACAATCTACATGCAATTTGGAAATCGTATCGTGCGAAAAATCTCGGAACACGGAATACCCGAAAAACCGAGCCAAATCTTTTTCCGAAGTAAAACCGGGCAGCGAAATGAGGCGTTCTGTAACCGCGTTTTTTTCTTCCTAATCCGGTAAGGATGGGACAAAGAGCCTCCTTCGCGATGGGCTTGGAGGCCCACAACTAGGGTGCCTATCCTCTGTCTAAACTGCATAAAAAATAAAAAAAAAAGCCATTCTCGCAGCTTGCAGGGCGGAATGACGGGATGGGGAGGTTAAGTGGGGGGCTTTCAGGGTCAAGCCGTCCGCTGATAACCGGAACAAAAAGACAAGCTTTTTCTTTATTTTTGTTTGGAAATAGCACTATATCGCGTAAGCAGATGAGTGGAGAGGCTTCCCCCCAGTGCCATCTGGATTCCGTAAAAGTTCCTATCGGAGATGAAATTCTACTGAGATATCCTCTTAACCGGCGCGGGGCCCGTAGTGGCATGCGGTTGCGGCGGTTAGTTTTATCGGCGCGCTTGTGGCAGGGACACGCCCCGCCATCTGGCGGCGGTCGTTGAAACTGACGCGCGCAGCGGCCAATGGGAACCTTGTCGCGCGCGCCAGCGAATGGGACCTTTGGATCAGAGAAACTAGGTGCCGTTTTCGCGCTTCAAACTGATGACGTCGGCTCGCTCCATGGGACAGTTAATGCTTTCGCATTAAAAAGAGGGAAGCTGATTGATGATTACTTACACGAGGAAGATGAGATTGCGATGATTCTTCTCTCGTCGTCTCTGCTTGCGATGGAAAACTACTCCTGAAATTGCAAAGTATTGGTCTTGATCCAGCCATAGTAAAATGGATTGGCTCCTATCTGCGTGGCCGTAAACAGTATGTAGAGGTTGGTGCTGGCTGCACAGAGATGCTTGATGTGACTTCCGGAGTACCGCAATGAAGTGTCCTGGGGCCATTAATGTTTTGATATATGTTAATGATACTGTTTCTATTGTTGCCCCAGGTGTGAGCATCCGTTTATTCGCGGATGACTGTGCGTTGTTTAAAGAAGTAACGTGTCCGACTGAGCAAGTAGCACAGAATTTGAGTTTAAATTCTATACAGGATTGGTGCAACCAATGGAAGATGAGCCTGAATCTTGAGAAAACTGTTTTCTTAGAATCACGAACAAAAAAAAAAACTTTTCCTTTGAGTACAAAATAAGGGACTATAACGTTTCTGAGGTAGATAATTATAAGTATCTTCGACTGACATTCGACAAACATTTAAGCTGGTCTAAACATATAGACAACATAACATCTGCTGCTTTTATGAAGCTTGGATTGATTAAGCACAAACTAAAGAATACGCCCTCTAATGTAAAATGACTAGAGTACAACTCGCTCGTAAGACCTAAGCTTGAATACGCCAGCATTGTATGGTACCCCTTTACCAAAAAAGATATAAATAAACTAGAACGAGTTCAAAGGCGGGCAGTCAGATTTATTTACGATAAATTCAAACGATCCGACTCTCCCTCCTTACTAATACAAATAAACCAAATTGATTTGTTACAGGAAAGAAGAAAAAAGGCTAGGCTGAAGTTTTTGTATCTTCATGCAAATGATAGGCTTTCTATTAATCGGCACTCATACCTACAACCCGTTACTACGAGACAGACCAGACATTATCAGCCAAACTTACTGGCACCTTACTTTGCTCGCACCAATCTTTTTAAATTTTCTTTTTTCGCCAGGACAATTAGTGACTGGAATTCTCTTCCCACTGAGTTAGCCGTTTCCTCCCAGTTCATGACTCATAGGTCCTCAGTGCTACATTTCCTTCTGCTGCTGGTGGCTTTTTATGCTCTGTATAAAAGTTCTGTATTTGTACTTCCTGTTGAAGGTATTGCTTGTATATTGTCATGTACGGTGTATGATTTACTTTCTTATTCACTCCTGCTTGGACCATCTTGGTCTGCAGTATGTTATAAATAAAAAAAGATAAATAAAAAAAGATCCGCCGTCGGCGGTGGTGGGTTCACCCATGCTTACGAGACCGCGAAAGGACGGGACAAGCAAGCTGCCTCCTTCCTCGTCTTCGCTCGTATGCCAGCGACGCTGGATGTCTTCGACGCCGTCGACGCCATTGCCAAAAAAAAAAAACAGGAAGAACGCATACTCGTGACGTAGGCCGCGTCGCGCTGCGCAAGAATGTCAATTTTCGGTCAGCGAAACGCCTCGTTCGGCGGCAGGAATAGGTCCTGAACCCATACGGCTGCACAAGAATGCACGGGCCGTAGGGGCACGTGCATTCTTGTGTTACTTCGGAAGAAACCGGACAAAAACTTGCCTTCTCGTCAAAACGCCGCGACTGGGGCTTTACCAAAAGAGTCAGGAAAGGTTGGAAGGTCAGTTTTCATGCGTTTTCTGACTGCTCGGTTCGTCCGAGAACGTGAACAGGGGCCGTTAAAAAGGAAAAACAGAAGCCGTCGGACCACAATGGACCTTTTCCGAGAAGCGTTCTGCGCACTCGCGAGCACTCGATGCCAAGCGGCGGAAGTCGGCACTAGAAATCGAGGAAATTCGGAAGGAGGCTGTGGATCAGCAAGTAGAACACGTAATTGCAACATATATATAATTGTGTTACACAAAAAAAGAAAGTGGACGGAAAGAAAAACATGACGTTTGGGTGGACGCCACAGATCCCCCTCTTTAGACTCGCCTTGGGCACGCGCCGCTGCTCGGAGAGCGAAGAAACTGGTAGCGTAGCTCCCATTATCGATTGGTAGCGCAGGTAGGTCACTCCCTCGATTTTTAGTTCGTGCAGCCACCGCCTAGTGCCGTCGGTATGTGAAAAAGGTCCATTGCTTGGGCGGAAAGCACTTTGGATTGAACTTGGATACCGATACTTGCGATCGTCAGATTTATTTGTTTTGTTCCAACATGAACGCGGGAAAACCGTCCAAGTTGCACGGACCACCTGCGGACTACGTTCAATGCTTCATCTCGTTCAAACGGCCGCCTCATCGTTCGAGCTGTCGTCTGCTCTCTCAAACGTTTGTTTGTCGTCTGCTCGTTCAAACGAGAGCGGCCCGTAGACCAAACGTTGACCCGGTGATTGCGATAAGAAGTGCAGACCTCAAAAGACATTTAAGTTTGAAGGTGGTTTCGGGTAAGTAGGCTCGGTGTAGACAGAAGATAAAAGGAGATGTTGATAATTGTTACCAGTGGCCATCACCGACTTGCTATGCCTGATTCACTCGGTCCGATTCTGCTTGCGATTTTCAGTATCGACGTCGACATCTCAGCTACGGTTCAGGCTTTTGCAGCCCGAGCGACGTCATGACTGAAAATAGCGAGCAGAACCTCATCATTTGAATCAGGCTTTATCGTCCATTCTGCGGCGACAACGCGGAATGAATCGCCGTATGTTGCATTATTCACGCCACGTTTTGTGGTGTAACGAGCCTCGTTATTTTCGCTGAGGCCGCTCAAGTAGTCGGGCATTGCCAGGAAGACGTAGAACCAATAATTCCAACGCGAAAAAGAGCGCGGAGACTCACTCCGACGCCGATAACGTCCCATTCCAATGGTTTTTTTTTTTTATGGGCTTCTTGCCCGCACCCCCATCGCGCATGCGCGGCGCCGGTGGCGTCCGCTAGGGGCGCCCCGGGTTGTTTGTAAACATCAGTTGGTGTATACTCTGTTTCACGCTTAGCGTGCAACGCTGTCAAAGCTGCTGGCGCGAGCATGGGGCTTGATGTCGTTGATCATTTGCACGCGTTCTCGCGCAAACGAAACCATAGATGAAGCCACGCGCTCGCGCCAGTAGCTTTGACAGCGATGCACGGTGTGAGAGTATAGAGTTCCTGTATTGGCGACGTGAGCGATCGAAAGCGTCGCTGTGGTCGGCCCATCACAATTGGCCGAATTCTGACTATGACGTCAGCAAAGGATGTCTCATTGATGGAAATAAGAGGAATGTAAGAACTTCAATTTTGACGGTGTTGGCAGTGTTGCTTTGAGAGCGCTATGATTTGAGGCTTCCACCATACCCATTACAAACACCATCGAACTTGTTGTTCACAAGGTAATGACGTCACGAACGGTAACCGAACGAGGGCGCCACCGAAACATCTCGCCGCTAATAGGGGCTCCGTACGGGAGACAGAGTTGCGCGTTCATCCCCGTAGCCCCGGCTTTCCTGCACGGCATTCGGAGTCTGCTCCTCACGGGGCGCTCAAAAGCAGGGGAACGTACGGCGGGGCGCGCGCAACGTCTACTTTTCTGCACTACATTAGAGTCGGCTCCTCACGTGATCGGATCTCGGCGAATAGTGGCGCGGCGGCATGTGGAAAACAGACTCGCCACTCTGACCCCCGTAGGGAGCCTATACAGGAACTCTAAACCAAACAATACAAAGAGAGCCGCGAATTATCATCATCACCATTACCTTCACCATCGTCACCATCACCATTACGCGGGGGAGAATTCAGCCCAGGGATGTGTGTGACCTCGACTAGTGTCACTGAATACTCTTTTCAGAGTACCGCATTCCCATTATCTTATGCCCGTGTCCCACTAGAGCGACAGACAGAAACAAACGACAGCGACAAGCCTCGAACCAGAGCCTTTCGCGATTTGAGAGGCTTTGTAATATAAAGAAGGCTATGCTCAAACACGAGCATCATGCACGCGAGGGTATCTTTGGCAGGCTTGCAATCGCTCGTGCTTACTTCACGAGCACCGAACAACTATACTTCGTTTCACCTTATGTGCGAGCGAAGGCAAAGCTGGAAGCGCGAGCACGAAAGCTCCGTGCGTTCAGGCTTTGCTCGAGCGCGCGAGCTCGGGAGAAACGCAAAAAGCGCTGGTCTCGCGCTTCAAGCTTTGGCTTCGCTCGCAGATAAAGTGAAACTAAGTATAAACGCCTGCCAAAGGTACCATCGCGAGCATGCTGCATGGGTTTGAGGCTTGCGCTGTCTTTTGTTTCTGTCTGTCGCTCTAGTGAGACACGGGCATTAATGCTTTGCCGATAACAGTCGCACTCTAACCGTTTGTTTTGATTTCCTGTGGCATCACTCGACGGTAGCAGTCACGTGTGCCGTCACTATCATCATTTTTTTCGAATCGCCGCCATGAGCCACCATATTGGGTCCAGCTTGCTTCTGCTGCAACGTTCCGGGTCGCTTCTCAGCCACTTAGCGTTGAGGCGCACGTATTTTCATGGAACCACATCTTAAAGTTCCGTATTTTTCGACTTCCATATGCCTGCATGCTGTGCCTTCGGGTTCCAAAACAGGTCAGAGAACGGCAAAAGACTCTTCCGCTTCCCGTCAGACAAGAACGCTAATATGAAGTGAAGGAGTGTTTGGCTTGCCATTATAAAACGAAAGAATTTTAAGTCCACTGCAGGAAGCAAGCTTTGTGAGGTGAGTACATTTCACTGGTCTTCTCCATGTATTGCCCGTCGCCTCGCAGCCGATCAGGCTTCTTCGACTGAGCTTGGTTCGGCACGAAGGATGATTGGAAATACGGCTGTTTCTGAACAAAAATATATTGCATCTGCTTTCTATTTAAATTGCTGCGCTTCGTAGGAAGTGCAAATAAAAAAATGTAAGGAACTAGCTTTGCATGCAAAATTCGAAGCACGAATGTCCGTGTGACTCATAGTGCAATTTAAGCAAACAGTCTTGTGTGGATGAGCACTCAGGCGGTTGTCATTCCAGTTTTCTTTTTTTTTTTATTGCATTGGCGTTTTCATTTTTGTGGTATAAAAACACAAAAGAAGCCTTGACAGCGCGGTCTTAGATAGGTATGTCACTTGATGCCCCGAGTGAATGAGATGCATCTTGCTGCCAAGGTAGAATGAATGATAACACAAATATCCTTGGTGTTTGCGGTCTAGAAAGTCAAGGATTTCATATCAAGCCATTCTCGTAACGCACCATCAGTTCCATTTGTCTGCGTTAACTATTTACAGAATCGTCATGGGGAAATCATTGCTGAACTTTGCTGCAAGCTTCATCTAACTAGCAAAGCAATTGTCAAGCTATCACAAGGGCTTGTTTCAATCTATCCTGTTCCTGTCCATTCCTGACAACCTTGTACGCAGTTGTAAATAAATTGATGAAATGCTTCTGCATTTATACGACAGTCATTTGAATGCTCAATAAGCGTAAACTACAAATGCCAGCGGCTTAATATGTTGACAAAAGTACGCGGCTAAGCTCTAAGCAATAAAGTTCGCCAGTGCAATGGGGACACGGCACAGGCCACCCTCGTCGAGTGAATTTTTGGTGTTTCTGAATATTTAGACAGTAATAGGTGACTTTTCTCAAAATGAGATATGTTACCACTGAGGTATGACTACTTGTATTGATGTTTTTAACGTGAACCACAGAGTAATGATTACACGAGTCCAGCTAGACTGCAATGTAAATGATGTCGCAAATGATTTAAAGCGGCTATCCACAGCGCCACACGCTTTCCTGAAAGTCTTTGCGACAACGCGAGCGACACGGTATGCGTACAGTTATTGTACAGTGTACTATGCAAGGACCCAAAATGGCGACACGGATACGGCGGATCGGTGGCCGAGTGGGCTAAAGCGCACGCCCAGCTCGGGGCACGTGGAGCGAAAGCTCGCGCTGCAGAACCCAGGGATCCTGGGTTCGAGCCCCACCCCTCAGGGGCCCGTTTCGATCTGGATGAGCTTCGTACTGGCGTGCGGTCGTGTATCACTGCTGCGTGAGCACGTTAAACACCCCAGGCTAGCAGTTGCACCGCACTGGCTAAACTGCTCATCTACAGTGTAAACCAGTCTCGCCCCATCCTAGCAGACCGACCTTACGCTGTATAAACACTTAACGTCCAGTTGACTTTTTTTTCAAAAATGGACGAAAGAGTCAGACACAAATGGACGGACAGGAAAAACATCCATTGTCTGACTCTTTCGTATATTTTTGTATCTATTACCAGCGCGCTCAATCCAAGTTTGACTCTTTTAATGCGAAAGCATTAACTGTCTCATGGAGCGAGCTGACGTCATCAGTCTGAAGCTCGAAAACAGCACCTAGTTTCCTTCGGTTCCATGGCGCGCGTCGACGGGTCTCCCATTGGCCGCTGCGCTCGTCAGTTTCCACGACCGCCCACCCCATGGCGCTGCGTGTCCATCAGCGCGGAGCATCCAGTCAGTCAGTCAGTCAGTCAACTTTATTGAACCAAATTATTCACGCGTAATGGTTCGGGTGATTAAGGGGGCAGGGGAGGTGGGAGTGGTCTTCTTGTGTTCAGCTGCATCCGTAGCCGTTTCTCTATGGCTTGGGTGTGCTCAATGATCTTTAGTTGAGTCTCGTAGTCTTCAAAGGGTAGGAATGATTCCCAGGCAGGCAAGTCCACGTCCTCCTTGGCGGTGGTTAGAGCCGTAGGTAGTGGGTTCCTGGGACACGTCCAGTAGACGTGAAACCAGGTACCCTCTTCCAGGTTGCATTCTTCGCATTGTCCGGAGAAAGAATTCTTAGAGTAAGCGTGTTTCTGGATTGAAGCCTTCTCCAGGTGTGCTCTTGAGCTCTGGAGAGCTTCTTGCGTGGCATACCAAACAACTTGCGTTGATATCTTGATTTCCTGAGAGCTTCCCCGTATGTTAAAGGACCTTGTAGGTACGGAGAAGACCCGTAGCTGTGATTGCCCTGGGTTGTCGGGAGGCCCCCTCCCCTCGTTGCCCGGTAATTAAGAGCTCGGGCTATGAGGGAGTGGGCCGCCTCAGTACCCAGGTGCCCCGAGTGTCCCGGGACCCAGGTCAGTGTGTGTCTTGCCTTCTGGTCTGGAGACGTCTTGCCGAGTAGTTTGGCTGCGGCCGTTCCGACTCTTCCTCTGCACATGCTTAATAGGGCGGTCTTCGAGTCCGTGGTGATGGTTTCTATTTCTGTTGCAACCGGTGGGCCTGTATTCTGGCGAGCGCAACGGCCGCTTCTTCAGCTTCGTCGATATTGCTGGACTTGATCGTGGCCGTTGCATCTTGCTTAGCATTGTGAACCGCAATGACAAAGGTTCCAGGTCGCCCTGGGTACGGTCCTGCATCCGCGTGAGAGATGTGCTCCAGGTTCGCTTGGAATTTATTCAGAGCCTTTGCGCGGGCTCTCCTCCTGCCCTGGTTTCTCTCCGTATTCATATTCTTGGGTAAGGGTGTGCTGTACGTGGTGTTGAGCCATACTCTCGGTACGTCTGTCAATTTTTCTTTCCGCTTCTCCAATGAGTCTAAGCACTGTCCTGCCTGTTGCAGTCTTGGATAGTCTTGTAATTTGCGCCTCGCGTTGCGCGAGTACCATTTCATCAAAGTTATTGTGAATTCCAAAATTCTCTAGCACTTCATTTGATGTGGTTTGTGGGATACTTAGTGCTGTCTTGAACGACTTGCGGATGGTTGCATCGATGGATCCCTTGGGGGATTTGCTGATATTCATGTAGGAAGCAGCATACATGATCCTACTGAGTGTGAAGGCATGTATGAGCTTGCATGAGTCATCTTCTTTGAGTACATAGTTGCGATTTGACACTCTTCTGATGAGCCGCGCAGTGCTGCCCGCTTTGGCTTTGATGCTCTTGATAATTTCGTTTTGTCTGTTACCTACGGGGACTTCCAATCAGGTACCCTCGTATGCTTAACTCTTGGAATGTCGATTTTCAGGAGTTTGAGGTAAAATTCCATATCTTTTACCTGTGTGGGACTCTTTGGCATTCTTAGAAGCAGAGCCGATTTGTCCGCGGCACATTCCAGTCCCATCTTGCTGGCTTCCTCCTTGACGATACTAACGCCAGCGCTGATGACGTTCCCCAACTGCGGAGATGGGAGCGATGTCCATAGTGTAATGTCATCCGCATATATTGCGTGACATAAGCCTCCTATTTCCTGTAGTCTCTTAAATAGAGGGATCATGGCGATATTGAATAGAAGCGGGGAGAGGACCGACCCTTGAGGAGTACCGCTTCCTTCGTTAATTCCAATCCAAATACGGCAGATGATTCCCCTTCAACTTGCATCGTGGCCGTCCTTCCAGAGAGGAAGTCTTTGAAATACAGGAAGGTCTTGTTTCCGAGTCCAAGCCTTTCCACCTGATCCAGTATGGCTTCATGTGAGACGCGATCAAAAGCTTTTCTTAAGTCTAGTGCTGCCAAGGTCTTCCACTTTTCGGTGCAACTGTCTTCCTTGAGCTGAATAAAGACGTCTTGCGTGGATAAATTTCTCCTGAATCCAAACATCTGGTCCGTGAATAGCCTGTGCTCTTCCATATAGTCTTATACCCTGGTTTGGATGATTCGTTCGAGTAGTTTTCCAATACAGGAAGTAAGCGAAATCGGCCTGAGACTTTTAAGTTCGAGGGGCTTTCTGGGCTTCGGTATAAAGCATACTATTGCATGTTTGAAACTCCTGGGAAGCTTACTCGCGTTCCATATTTGATTAAAGTATGCTGTTAAAAGTCGAATAGAGTCGTTATCGAGGTTCCTAAGCATCTTGTTTGTTACTCTGTCTGCGCCAGGTGCTGAAGATGTCTTGAGCCCCATTATGGCTTTTCTCGTTTCTTGCTCGGTAAGGGGAGCGTCCAATTCCACATTCCCGTCCCCAGCGTAGTGCTTGGAGTGGATGGGATTCCTTGATGGCGACTTGAGGTATATTTCCATGAGTTCCTCGAGAATGTTGTCCATGCTACCTTCATGGTCTTTTACAATCTTGGCTAGGAGTTTCCTCTTTTCGGTCTTTGTTTCCTCCGGGGCTAAGAGTCTTCTGAACAGCGTCCATAGCTTTTTCGTGTGTAGCTGTCCCTGGAGTTCATCGAAGTTTTGCGGCCACACCTTTTGATTGAGTTGCTGTGCGTATACTTCAATTTCTTTACATAGACTAGCCGCTCGCCTTCGTAGTTTGGGGTATCTTTTGCCAGTATGGAGCCATCTTTCGTAGATGAACATGTAGGCATCGAGCATGTTCTTCAGCTTTTCATTCATAGATCTTGCTTGTGTGGGGTTCTCTATTTTGCAGGTGACAGATTGGTGATCTACCAATTCGGCTGCCCATTCTTCTATGTCTTGGATTGGTGTGTTGCCTTCATTTCTGAGGTTGCGGAAGGCGTCCCAGCTGGTGCATGTCTGTTTTGGAACGTTTCGGCCGCGGTGTCCATCCGGTTTAAGTGCAATTTGTATTATATAATGATCATTTCCGAGATTTTCTCTGCTGTTTGTCCAGCAGTAATCTTCGATGTTGATGCCGAAAGCAAGGTCCGGATTGGTATCTCGTTTTACGCTGTTTCCGATTCTTGTCTTTGCCGTTATGTCGTTCATTAAGATGGCGTTGTACGTGTCTGCCTGTTCTTCGATCGTCTTGCCCTTGCGCGAATCCCGTTGGTACCGCCATGACGAGTTGTCGGCATTAAAGTCTCCAATAACGAGAATATGGTTGTGTCCGGCTATTGTCTCTGCTTTCTGAAAAATAGTGGCAATGAAATCCGATATGTCTTTTGGAGGTGAGTATACATGGCACACCAATAGACTCCGCTGATTCTTCTTTTTCGGGATGATTTCTGTTATAATTGCATTGCTTCCTTGGTCCAGGGAGATATCGTGTAGTTTCACGGGGAGTGATCTCCTGACGAAGGTGTGCACAATTTTACCACTGCTTGCATTACTCTCGTCGTACCTGTCGTAACCGGCTATGTGGCAGTTTTCGCTCGATTTTTGTATTCCAATTATATCTGGTTGTCTCTCTGGATTGAGAATGAGCATCTTTAGTGCATTGATCTTGGTGCTGAGGCCACAGCTATTCCATTGCCATACTTGAAAGGAATTGACCTTTTTCACATACCGACGGCACCAGGCGGTGGCTGCACGAACTAAAAATCGAGGAAGTGACCTACCTGCGCTACCATACGATAATGGGAGCTACGCTACCAGTTTCTTCGCTCTCCGAGCAGCGGCGCGTGCCCAACCCGACTCTAAAGAGGGGGATCTGTGGCGTCCACCCAAACGCCATGTTTTTCTTTCCGTCCACTTTCTTTTTTTGTGTAACACAATTATATATATATTGCAATTACGTGTTCTACTCGCTGATCCACAGCCTCCTTCCGAATTTCCTCGATTTCTAGTACCGACTTCCGCCGCTTGGCATCGAGTGCTCGCGCGTGCGCAGAACGCTTCTCGGAAAAGGTCCATTATTGTCCTCGTCCATTTTGATGCATGATTGTGTTTTCGAGTCGAGCTTCAATGTTTCCAATTCGAAATTCTATACTTTGGAATTTTGTTTTAACTGAATGCATGAAGGCGCGAAGCATTTCTTGCATCTCCTTCTGCTGTTGCATTATCATGGCAAATTTGGCGTCACAGTCCCCTTGGCTGCGTACGCGCCGTACTTTACCAGATTGCGTGTCGGACAGGGAGACCTCTGATGCCTCCGATTCCGACCTTTGTCTTCTTTTTCGAAACGAGGTAGTTGCTTGCGAGCTCTCCGGTGTTACGTCACACGCCATCTGCTCGGCCGGTATAGACGTCACTGGCGCCGAGGGAGCGGCCCGGCGGGGATCTCGCTTGTCTCCATTCTCTACACTACCGGGTTTCCTTCGGAGCTCGTTGATTCCTTCTCGTACTTGGCCCGTTCCGCTCTGAGCTGTTTCTCAAAAGCTACGCGCTCATCTTGTCGCTCTTCCCGGGGCTGTTTTAATTCCTCCCGGAGTTGTTTCAACGCTTTCTCGAGGGTCTCGTTTCCAGTTCTCGTGTCCTGTCCTTGCGGCGGAGCTTGTGTCTTTTGCAGGGCTTGCATGTAGCTCTTCCCTTGCACTGACTTGGGTTCGTCTACTTTGCCAGGGGTGAGACTGACAAAGTCCTCTTTCTTGGGGAGAGGGATTCTCTTCTCCGTTCTGGATTCCTGCCAAATTCTGTGCGGCTTGAATCTCTCCGTGCGGTCCCTGCTGCCGGTATAGTGCTGCTTCCCACATATTGGGCACTTTGGAGTGCACGTGTATTCCGTGCGAACTCCTAGTCTCTTGGGTGGGTGTTCATGAAACTCCCCGCAGTTGGGGCACCTCTCCTCAATCGATGAGATGCACGTGTCCGGTCTGTGTCCTAGCGTCCAGCATTTTGTGCACGCTTGCTTCTTCTCCATGTAGTCGTGGAAGCGGTGTCTGCCCCCCATGAACTTGAGGTATCCGGGTGGATCGAAAGACCCCAGTGTCACGAGCACTGATGTTGATCTTCCCATTCTCCTCCCATCTACAATTTTAAAGTGCGGATTATGCTGAATAAAATGTTCTAGAATTTCCTCGTCTTTAGTTTCCCTTTCGGGAGCGATGAGTTTGGATACAACAACTCGCCCGAGATTGTCCGGCGTTGTGCTGTGTCCCTTGGCCTCCACTGCCTTGTCTTGAAAGCTGAGTTGCTGAATCTTGTTGTAGAACCCTTCCCTCTCCATACTGTCAGTGTGTATGGAGACGGTATTGCTCTTGGCGTTGATGTTGATTTCGTCTTCGTTGCAAGCGATCGCTGTCTGAACCTTCGCGGCGCGGTAGATCGCGTTTGCGAGTGAGTCGTACGTCATTCTTCTCAGGTCGGTGTCTCGTACTCGAATGATGATCACGTACGTCCTCCTTCCTCCTTTTGTAGTGGTAGCCTTGTACTCCCTCATGAGTTTCTTCTGCCGCTTCTTTAGGCCCACCACATGCCATTTTCCTTCTTTGTGGGAGGAGCGTATGTCTTCCACAAAATCTTCTTTACGTGCCTTCTCCTGCAGCTCGTTGAGATACTTGTTTATCCGGCTTTCATGGCGCCATTCTTCTGCTTGTTGCTGCACGCTCGGTTTCATGGTTGACGAGAGGCGCGGAGCACTAGGCCTAGGTTTAGGCCTAACGCCGAGGTACCTCGCTGAAAACGTTGCGCTGGCGGAAGCACACGGTAAACACGTCCGCTCCGTTCGGCTGCCGGAAAGGAAGTCCCGGAGCGTTAAAGGTCACCAGGGGAGCACGCGCGCCAACCGGCGACGAAAAGTACGCAGCAGACGAAAAAGGGAGCGGACGAGCGGCTTCCATGCTTTCGCATTCACAACTCATAAGAAATGCTTACGTGTACCTTTTTTTTTCTTTTTGGACGACACGAATATGGATGAATTTGAGCACCACGGCACGGAGCGTGGGAGTTTCGGTACTCTGGGCACCTATTCAGTGACTCTAACCATGACAGCTGGCGCAATTTCTTCTCACCTTCGTCGTTCACTCCGACAAAGTGCCGGGGATGAGGGATGTGAGCGTTGGCAGTCCAATTTAGCTGCTTCAATCTTTGGTTCACACACTTGGCGTGAATCCGATCGAGTGAGACTGCAACGGCGTTCACCCTTTTCCGGGTTGCTACGGCAACGGGGTTTTAAGCCGCATTAAGGTGGCGATGCAAGCGAGTTGGTTCATGACTTAGGAAAATGGAAACAGCGCGCAAAAAGACGAAGACAACGAGAGCTCTTCTCTCGTTGTCTTCGTCTTTTTGCGCGCTGTTTCCATTTAAGCCGCTTTCCATGCGGCTTAAAACCCCGTTTTCGTTGCAGTCGGTCGGACCCACGCGACTGCGTGAACCGCCCTTGACACCATTGCAGACGAATGGAGCGAGCTCTACATTGGACAGAAAACAGTTGAACGACAAATTGTTGAAAACAAACTGATCCGCCGCCAAACCAGGATTCTTTGTGCAGCACGAGCATTCTTCCACGCCTCCACCGCGGAGCTCGTCACAGCGCCGCATCGAAAAAGCCGGACTAGAGCAACACCTCCTAGAGAAGGCCGTAGCACTCTTCTCGTGACGTCGCAAAGGAAGGCCATCGGGGGCGCGCGTCGAAGCGAAGGCAGCGCGCGTGGATCGACCCGTCGTAACGCGTTTTTAGTCACATAGGCGCGTCATATTAGCTAAAATGAAAGCTGCACATAGCGACGGGTGTAGAAAACATTTTATTACACGAGCAAAATATTACACCGCTAAACATTCGGTACGAAATGGCACGAGGTATGCGTATAAGACGTCTATACAAAAATGTAATTGTTTTAAGTCGAAAACATTGAGTCACGCAATTATTGCTGTAGAAATGCATATTTTACACAGAAATACTTCGACAAAATGGCGATACACGCAGTGATTGGAAACAACAAAACAGATCAGTTAAAAATCAGGTAGACGTAGTCAAAGCAAACAAGGCAAGACAAAAGTCCCTTACGATCATGTAAGCGGCGTTATCGCGTGCAGTCACTGAATTCTTGCATCATACCCCGGCCGCGAGGCAAAATTAATGTAATTTCGATCGAATGACATTATGGGGTCAACAAATCCGCTTGCGACGCTCGTATAATCACTTAAGACCGCGAGCTGTTTAAATCCTATATCACTGAATGAAAATATAAACTTTTCCGTGTAACAGGGAAACTAAACTTACTACTTAGTCAACTAATTACCTTCTCCCTATGGGCTCGAGCTCCCTTAGAACAAAATATAACCTATTTTGTATATAATAATACTATTACCTTGATACAGTTAAGATTCTAGTATAAACGCGGTAAAGGCAATAAAATAACATTAGTATAAATAAACACAGAACCACAAACAACGCACTTTCAATAATCACACAAACTTCCTTTCACCTTCAAGTGAAAACTAGATTACCGCGCGTATTTACAAATGTCGACACAACTGCACACAAATAACGACAAAGAACAAAATTCCAATCTATCGCGTAATTAAAAAAATACGATTGCAGCATTTTACTTGCGTCCTACATGACCAAGCCCGTAAATAAGTTGTTTCTCACCCGTCGATCGTATCCATACGTCCCACAATATCCGTGACGAAAACATTTGAACACGAACTCCAAGAAGCCTCTCTCTATCGAGAGAGAGGTCTATCAATTAATCGACCAGAGTCATCGTTGGCTAGTTGTCACACATGTCACTCAAACCGTAGCAGGACTTGTTTCACGAATCCACGTAAATGTCGTAGAATCAAGCGAGCACAAAAAACTACCCGAGACTACGGTGATGACAGAAATACGACGGGAAACAAGTCTCAAAACAGTACCACGTAGCAGCGCTGACGAAAGGCTTAACGTTGTCGACCCATCTCTTGATTGTGAGCGCTCCGTGCGACAGTGACTGGATTTTTTTTTTTCGGTTTCCTTCCCTTCTGAAATGTCTCAGCGTTCCTTTTCAGACTGTCAGCAACTCACACACAACGTAAATTTACCAGAATCGGAGCCCGTATGAGGGAAGATGTGGCATCGGAGGATCGGAGCCGGTTCTATCCAACGTTACTGGAATAAGCTCAGTTTCGCAGCTCCGCCTGTGACGTGGCCTCAGTGGCGGTCACGAGAAGTAGCAGCGCTGCAGACGAAACTTACTTCCGGATTGTCTAGCCCGCGAAGCTTCAATAGCAATACTTGAGCTTGGGCGAGCTGGCAATTCATACTAACACTTCACAGACGCACAGACGCACACAGAAACAGACGCACACAAAAATAAATTTCAAACACTCAAAGAAAGAACTCACAATACGCTTACTCTGATCTCTGTGGTGTATTGCACCTCATCCTCATCATCTTTCTTGGCCATTATACACATGGAAGTAAAAAAAAAAAAAAGAAGAAAAGAAAAAGAACCTCTCAACGCGGTCGTAGTAGACGACGCGCGAGACAGGGAAGCAAGATCCGACTGTAGCGCCGCTAGTTCTCGTGACCGCCACCTGGGCCACTCACCTCTGCAGTCGAGAATATGGAGCTGCGAAACTGAGCTTGCTCCAGTAACGTTGGTTCTATCGAAAAGTGTGAGGAGCTACGAGACTGCACGTAGTCCCGCGGTTAAGGGGATACTCATAAATATAAATTTGGTACTCTCGACCTTGGTAACGCGTTGTATATTACGTTTATATTATATATATAATAAATTGTGCAAGACTGCGCCTTTAAAACGTATATTAATGTCGGATAAACGCGCACGAACACCACCGCGCCGCTTGACAAGAAACATTTTTTTTTTCACGTCGATAGCGTCGATAGCAGATATTTTCTCACGTAGTTGCGCCATGGCCTTCCTTCCTCCGACATTGTGACGTAACCTCTCGGAGCGCTATGGCCTTCTTATCTAGGAGGTGTTGACTAGAGTCACTAAATGAGCTGCGCTTAGGGTATCGGCACTCCTAGTGGCTCTAGGCACTCCGTTCCCCGACATTGTTGTGGGCGCCGCCATTTTGGTGCTTGTGCAGAGCAGACGCAACTGCTGATCGTCATGATTCAAAAGTGCGACTTCCTCAGCATTAGATTCGGTGTTAAGAAGCTCATGCAATATTGTTTTGCTCTATTGCGAACTGTTTAAACATTTGTGGAGCACGGGAAAGCATTTCCTGTCATTTCAGATAAAGCTTCAGATAACTAGCAACCATGATTTTAAGCCACAATATGACCAAGTGTCTTTACTCTGAAGCGTAGCTTATTTAGTGGCACTAAGCCGGACGTTTTCGTCGCGGGATGCGTGCGCCGGGGAGAATTCCCCGGGATTTCTCCCTCGTGTGAATAGTCAGAAGAGAGATAAGTGTTGAAAAGGAAGGAAGCCTGGAACTACCCAGCTGCATACCCAGGTGAATACACAGGTGCATACGAGGTGAATACCTAGGTACAGAGCGAAGATGCTCCCCGTCTCTCGCCGCTAAGGTCCCTCTATCCTGGAAAAAGTGTTTTCATTCATTGTTGTGAAAATGCTCGAGACACCTGCCGCGCGCCACTTCTGGGAAGAACATGGCGTCTGAAATCTAGCTCAGTGCTGCGCTGTGCCACCATGATCTTCTCAAGGGCTGCACGTTGGACGTGCCTCTTCCATCGACGCACCTTGAGTTACTTTCAAAACATGAAGGGGCTTTACTCACCGCAACACGCAGACTTTTGGCAAGAAAGAAGTTCCTCAAATTTGAAGGTTCATATTTTCGAAGCTCGAAACGTGTAAAACAAATGCCCACGATGTTGTCTTCAAACAAACTGCGCGTCTAATCTTTTCAGTATAACACAGGAAAGCGAGGTAATCAAAAGCAGGAAGGCGAGTCCAAATAGATTCCCAATAAATATTGCATTCTGAGGTATCACCCACCGAAACGGAGCAAAGACCGGAGCAGCGAATAAAAATTGCGAATCAACAAAGATCAACTTAGCTTCCTCTATTCTGACGATGAGAACAATGAAAATACAAGCTTCATGGCGCGGGATCACACTTGACAGCGTGCTTTCAGGCGATTCTGTTTCCGTTTCTGGTTTGTTTCTAAGCGCTGCATCCAGAGATCGTGAGAAATAGCTCGGCTTGCTTGTTCTACTGGGCAGCCGAGCGTTTGACTCGGGGTTCATCGGTAATGTGAGGGAAGCCCCATTGGTGTAGTTCTCAGTTTGGCAACTAGGGGCCCGACGCTTCGATCTCCCTCTCAAGAGGCGAAAGAAGCCCTCCTAGAAGAAAAAGAGGAAGCAGCTCCCCGATGGGCCTTCTCTCAAAAGGAACGCCTTTTTCCTGGGAGGACACCAAGTCGCGATGCGACAGCGTTCGCCAGCACGGCATCGCGCAGTTTATCAATCTTTACCATCATGCCCGCCATCGTCGAAACGACTGCCTTCTCTGGGGTGATGAGATTGAGTACATGCTCGTTCGTTTCAACCACAGCCAGCGCAAGGTGCAGCTACTGCTCCGGGCCGCCGAGCTCATTGGCATTCTCAACCAAAAGAACGAGAAAACCCGGAGAGCTGCCGCTGCTCTTGGCACCCAGAGTTCGCCGCCTACGCAATGGAGGCCATTCCGATAGAGCCGTACGGGGGGCATTTCGCTCACTATAACGTGGTCGAACACAACATGCGGCTTAGACGTGCCGAAGTGAGGACCCTGTTGAACAAGAATGAAGAGATCATGTGCATCACCACTTTTCCCATGATGGGTTGCGAGGACTTCACCTATCCGGCGTACAAACCGTCACTCGCCTCGACAAATATGCCGTCCTTGTTCGTCCCCGAAGAGATGATCTATCCAGCGCACTCTAGGTTCACGACAATGGCACGCAACATCAGGCAACGCCGCGGGAAGCGCGTCGTCATCAACGCTCCCATCTACAAGGACATCAACACTCCCAGTCCCTTCGAAGAAGATTTTCGGAAGCTCGACGATGATGGCGAAGCGGCGAGTGGTGCGCTTCCTGATTGCATATACATGGACGCCATGGGCTTTGGAATGGGCAACTGCTGTCTCCAGGTGACCTTTCAAGCTAGCGACATCTCGGAAGCGATGACCCTTTACGACCAGCTGGCGAATTTGTGTCCCCTTATGCTCGCCCTGGGCGCCAGCAGCCCCGCATTCAGAGGACACTTGGCGAACGTGGACTGTCGCTTCAACGTCATCAGCATGTCCGTGGATGAAAGGACGGAAGAAGAGATGGGTAAGACGACTCTGCGAGGGAAGAAGACTATCAACAGGCTGCGTTACTCCAGCATTCCCTGCTTTCTTTCGGCCAAAAACCAGTCGCTTAATGACATCTCGTTGGAATTCAACGAGAAGATTTACGCAGTGCTTCGAGAAGCAAACGTTGAAGAGCCGCTTGCAAAGCACCTTTCTCATTTGTTCATGAAGGACAGTATTGTACTTTACGAGGAAATGATGTCGCAGAACAACGAAGCCGACTTTGATCATTTCGAGAATCTCCAGTCAAGCAACTGGCATACGTTAAGGTTCAAGCCGCCGCCGCCCAACAGCGATATTGGATGGCGGATCGAGTTCCGACCCATGGAACTGCAGATGACCGAGTTTGAAAATGCTGCGTATATTGTCTTCGTGGTTCTAGTAACAAGAATCATTCTTACTTTTGACCTGGACCTGACCGTGCCCATCTCCAAGGTGGACGAAAACATGCAAACGGCGCAGAAGGTAGACGCTGTCCTGAATGAGAAGTTCTGGTTTCGCAAGGACATTTTCACTCATGGTTGCGCTGGCAAGAGCGCAACCTCTACTGACGTCGTTAAGATGACCGTGGCCGAGATTTTCAATGGGAAGAAGAATCGTTTCCAGGATTCATTCCGCTCATTCGGGTTTTCCTAAATAGCGTCGAAGAGGTGGACGTCGCGACCCACTGCACCTTGCATCAATACCTGACGTTGATCGAAAAGAGGGCATCTGGCGACCTCATGACTACTGCTCACTGGATGCGTAAGTTCATCACGTCCCATCCGGAGTACAAGAGTGACTCTGTCATCACCGACAGCATCAACTATGACCTAATCATGCGGATGTTTAAGCATCAGCATAACTTTTGGTCCATTCCCGAACTCTTGGGGATGCCAACATCAAGGTCAAGTCCAGAATAGACTTGAATGCCCGCGTGTTGACAACGATCAGAGGAGGATCTAACACGTGACTGTCTACTCGGCTATAAATAACAAATATGTGACTTCCCCTGGTCGTTATATTTGCCCGAAGATAAATTTCTCGCTCTTTCTCTCTCTCTCTCCCTCTTTGAAGCAAGGCCTGCCATACAAATGGAAGTTTGTATGCACACAGTCAGAATTGTACACGTTACTGAAAAATAGTAAGGAATTACATTTACAATTACTCGAAGCTAAATTGTAATTTATTACAATTACAATTACCCTCCAATAAAAGTAAGTGACCGTTACCCCAAAAAGTAATCCGTTACTTTCGTGGCGTTACTTTCAACATTATTGCCCTCAAGTAAGAAACAAAGGGAAGAGGGTTATTCAAGTTCTTATTGTTGCAACCTGTTCTATTTAATGACCTTGAGTATTTTGAGCAACAGCTGACTCTCGAAAGTCTCGTCTGACATTTTGCGTTATTTCTTACTCAATATGTCGACTGCTACGCTGAGCACCCTTTGAACAGAAGCATTGCATGGGAGTGCCATATTGTACCTCACGAATGCTTTATGCTCTGCATTGAGATTTTTCAGCGAACCAATCGAAGTACTATTTACCTCGAAAATAGAGCGAAGCTTCCTCGTTGCAGCCGTTGCCAGATATTCAAGAGTTTTAGTAGATCGTTCCGATACCTCCGATACCCCCGATAACGATATGATGAGTGCGCAAAGGCGACGGCGGAGTATCGGGTATCGTTATCGGACTCATTGGGACGATCTACTAAAATTCTCCATTGTTGAAATCGCAAAGCTGTAGAAGTCGTCATAAATCTAGCCAAAACAAAAGTAAGAATTATGTCCATCTTACTATACCGGCATATATTGCCAGACAATAGCAAAACATAGTTGTAACAGTAAGCTGATAATTCATTAATGAATAGGTTTGGCTAAATATTCTTCTTCCTTTGGTTCTGAACAGGTCGAGCCTCGGTTGAGACGTTGGGGAATAAAAAAAGAGTTTCCAGTAAATAAATATAAGTAATAAGAAAAGGACACTCATAACAACAATTGATTAGGACGGCGGTTAAAACAAGGAAATGTAAACTCACGTTTGCCGTGTGTACCTTTCTTGGTGCTGTTCAAAAACGCACGGAGCACGAACCGACTGCAGTTTACTCCGGTGTTCTTTAGATAGACGTCCGCTGATGCCACGGGCAGCGAAGGGCAGAGTACTAAGTAAGCCGCGCTATGGCCCCACTCACGAGTTTCACTCTCTCATCAAGCCAGAACAGCAAGTCTACGTCAGCCACCATTATATTTATTTGTAAATATATCTGCTTGAGATAAGATGCGTCCTGCTGGGGTCAGTACAGGAAGAAGAAGAAAGGAAGACTATTACCATTTTCGAAGTGCTCGCAAAAAGCTGACTCACAAAAAGGGTGACCGAGATGCAGATAACATGGCTGGAATTCACAAATAAAGTGGGCCAACCCGAGAAGTTGGACTACAAAACAAATAAGTAGCTTTTAAAACAGAGGGTCAAATGAGGTGAAAGAAACAGAAAAATACATCCTGCTTTTCCAAGAGAAGACGATAAGTGTGCAGCAACGAACGAGCATGCATGCTTGTGGCAATAACACCTTCACATATTATCACATCTCTTCTAGTGTATTTTAGGGTAGACAGAGCGTTGTCTCGTTTATGAAAATGGTCGTAGTCACTATAACCGAGAAGGACATTGTTAATTCTTGTCTGTGCACTTACCGCCTCGAGCTTCTCGAGGAGGCATACAATCACTTGGTGTCCTCTCCCCGCCTTCGATCGCAAAAAAAAAAAAAAAAAAAAACTAGGGGACTAAAAAAAGCGGATAGAGCTTGACCCCCCCCCCCCCCCTTTTCCCTTTTTTTTTTGTAGAAATGTTTATTTGGATTTTTGACATTGTTGTTAGGTTCTAAAAAAATAGGTCCAAATTCTTGGTGTTGCAAGAAAAAACAAACAAAAAAACAAGGCTTTGCGGAACTGAGGAGTGCCAAGCCTCGATTTGCGCTGGTCAATTCGCGTGACAGTGTCACTGCGCTCGACATTACCCCCCCCCCCCCCTTTTCCGGGAAAAAAAAAACGAAAAAACTTTCCTTAGGAAGGGAGGCGGGGGGGGGGGGGGGGGGGGGGGTTGGCCCTGAAAAAAAAATGTAACGAATTACAAGGAATCCGTTACGTAAAAAATGTAAGGGAATTACTTTAAAATTACTCTAGAAAATATGTAATTAATTCGTTACTAAATTACTGATAAATGTAAGGGATTACAAGTAATTTCGTTACTTGTAGCGGATTACGTACAAGTCTGCACACAGTTACTGGTCATGAGAAGTCACATCCTTGATAGCAATTTCGTCCGACGACAAGTACCGGCCAAGAAAAATTTCTCTCTGTAGGTTTTCAGTTTTCTTCCAGCTCGTGTGATCGCTTCACATTTCAACACGCCCTCCTTTTAAAATTTCTGGTGCCGGAGCATATTTGTGGTAGGCGAAGTCAAAGGAATATAGATTATGTGTCCCCCTCCTGCCCCGATTGGTAGAAACTTGTCGATGGTAACGTACAATTTTGAGACTATAGGAAATGAAAATTATTCCTATGTCGCTTATTAACATTCAATTATGTCTCTCATCTTACATAATATATATTTTAGCCATTTTATGATTTCGTGTAAACTCCGATTTTGAACCGTGAGTCTACAGCTACACCTAGCGCCAAGAACATACGGACGCACGCAGAAACCCGCGTAAATAAATAGTTCGACCTATTGGTGACGTGAGTAAAGCCCGTCTATCCTGAGAAAAGTGGCGACATTCATTGTTGTGGAAATGCTCGAGACACGCGCGCGCCGCGCGCAAGCTCTGGGAAGAACATGGCGTCTGAAATCTAGCTCAGTGCTGCGCTGTGCCGCCATGATCTTCCCAAGGGCTGCACATTGCACGTGCCTCGTGCATCGATGCACCTTGCGCTACTTTTCCGCTCATTCACACTGAAAGCGGATCCGCGTTCGCAAAGCGGTTTGCGATATAGCGGCGAGAAGTTTTGGTGGCGCCCTCCTATGGTTCCCCGTTGTGACGTCATTACCTTGCAACCAACAAGTTCGATGGTGTTTGTAAATAGCATGGTGGAAGCTTGAAATCATTGCACTCTCAAAGGATCACTGCCAACCCCGTCAAAATTAAAGTTCTTTCATTCCTCTTATTTCGTCAATGATAAATCCCCTTTCCTACGTCATAGTCAGCGTTCGGCCAATCGTAGAAGGCCGACCACAGCGACGCTTGTGTTCGCTCTCGGGGCTAATAGGAAGTATTCACTGGACGCCATATTTGTGGGTGCTGTTTAGAGCGCATGCTCAAAACGAGCTCGCATCAATAGGCTGCTAAGACCGGCACTCTTGATGGTGCGGAATGCACGTTGCGTCGGAATGCACGTTGCTTTAATATTTTCATAAACGAATTGGGAAACATAAATTGCAATCAACGCTATTTCAGCATGCAGATGATACGGCTTTAATTTTTCCACATCAAAACTATGAATAGCAGTGACAATATTCCAAACTGACATTAATAGATTATCAAATTGGTTTGCTGAAAATAATATTTTTGTAAATTCAAAAAGACAAAATTACTGTGCTTTAGAAATCCCACAGGCGTGTTTTATTAAATCGTTCTTTATTCCTTCCTGGAAACAAAGGGGTGCAGGATACTGAATGAAATACGAGGCTAGCACAAATTATCTTGGACTAATTCGATGAACACATGACTTGGGAATGTCACATTGACTGCATTAAAAAAAGATTAAGAACTGTCTCATCGTTTATATCGCATTGGTACTTCAGCAGGTGCTCTTGTAAAGAACAATATTTATTGTGCCTTAGGAGAGTCTATACTGAGATATGGCATTTTGATTTATGGATCCAGCTCAAATAACAGATTACGAACCGTAGATAAACTGATATATAGGATAGTAAACAATATTGCATATGGTACACAGTTTCAACACTTAGACCTCATCAACAAACTTGAAGCATTTAATATAATGCCGTTGAAGACTTTATTTAAATATATAGCTATAATAACAAATTACTTCTCTAGAACAGAATACAAACATCCGGTAAAGAAAAGGCCTCTCAGAAATATAGATAGATATTATTTGCCAAGAATAAACACGCATTACGGAAAAAGAATGAGAAGTTTTTATGTCCCTTATATATTCAATAAGATACCGGAAGAACTCATTAGTTTCGACTCTTTAAAAGAAGTTAAAAACAAATTTAGAACATGGTGTTTGCAAACTCAGATGTAAACATTTTTATATACATAGATGTTCTCTTTATAAATTACTTCACCTTATCTGTGTAGTCTAAATCTTTTGCATTGAGTGGCAGAATTTTTTGTTCTAGATGCTTACAGTTAAAAGTTGTTGTTTTCTTGTTTGGTTCTTATAAAAAGAGAACGTTTCGTTTTTTCGGTGGGCGTGATATCTTGTATGTCAACTATTTGGTTCAGATAATGAGAAGACAAGATATAAATTTCTTATTTTTATGTATATTTCCAAGTTAGTGAACTTGTCATTGATGTATGTTGTTTTGTTTGTGTTTTGTTTGTTTTTCAACGCAAATGGCAGCGTTGTATAAATAACCATTCGCGGCTGCCGGGCTTTGACGGACCCGGTTTTCTGTATCGTAAACAAAGAACAATAAAAATATTATTATTATTATTATTCTTATTAAAAAAGAACTGTGGAAGCTCGCCATCAGCACGAGCTCAGCATTCGCGCACACAGCTATGGCCGCCAGTGAATACTCCCTATAACGATCCAGTACAATTGCACGCGCACTCGATGACATCAAGTGCGCTAGCAATAGACCGATCTCACCAAGCGTTCGGCGCATGCGTGACACCGCCATAACTTTAGTTCGCAGGAGGCAGCAGCGGTGCACAAAACGGCTCGTGCCGCCTCATGCTCCACACGCGCAGAGCTCCAGCGAGGGTGTCGCACGTGCAGAAAGACTAAAGCTCCCTCGATGCATTGCGGCAGCGGTGGCGTAGTCAAAACTGGCTGGTGAGATCGGTCTATAGACCTTTCCAATGTTTACAAATCCACAGCCCAGCGTGCGATCTCCACAGCTCAGCACGCGCGTGTGCGTCGCTCCGGAAAACGAGCAAAGCACGCGCCATACGCACGAACACTGGAATGGCACCGGCCATACGCTCTTTCTTGGAAAGGTCTATAGTACTGAATCTTTATACAACCGCGTTCGCAACCGCTTTGCGAACGCGGATCCGCTTCCAGTGTGAATGAGCGGTTAGACGTGAGTGGACAAAAGCATCGTTTTGATCGGCCTTTCACGATTGGGCATACACTCACTATGACATCTTGAGTAGGATTACTCTCATCAACGGAAATAAGAGCCAGACTATCAACTTTGACGGTGTTGACTTAGGAACGTGACGAGTTCCATCGCGCTTTTAACGCACCATTGAAATTGTAGCTCGCTTCTAATGAACTTGGTCCTGAAATCAGCGATAGAAACCACAAGAGCTAGGGCGCCACCAAAACATCTCGTGCCAAAAGCGTTCGCTGTAACATAGGCACGGCGAAAATCGAGCGTAGGTCCTTCTCAACCACAGCCCTCGGTGTGATAGAATCTTACGGCCACAACTGGTTGCACGGCGTGTAGCGCAAAGAACGATGCAATAATTGTTTGGTGCCGAAATCATGAAGCGAATTTTTTTTTTTTTTTTTATGTTGCACTCAAGTTTTCGGGTGCGCTTTCAAGTTAAAGATTCAGATGCGCTTTGTAGTTAGATATTCGAGTATGCGTTGTAGTTCAAGATGTACATTTTTCACAGAAAGTGTGTTTATGGGCTGAATTTCATGGAAACGTGTAACGCTCGAGTGTGACGAAAAGTCAATGCATAAGCATCTGAAGTATATGTATGGCATAATTAGTCATGAGATTTATATACATAGTAGTAACTAAGTACACCCTTGAGCGATATGAAGGTGAACAGCCCTCTTCTTGTTTTTGACGCTCCTGCAAGTTTTGGAACAAGCTCTGTTCCAGAAGAGGGCGAGAACGCAAAGTTTAGACCCCCAAGCCACGTACCATTTGAAACGTTGAGAGTTAATATAGCTTTAGGGAGCCGTAAAACGGGAAAGAAACCAGGTAAGGTGTTCACCTTCATATTGCCGGCGGGTGCACAAACAAACGAAACCAGAACGATTCACCGCGGCGCTCAGCAGGAATGGAACCCCGACCATTCGCAAAGTTCACAGCCTTTGGGGCGCGCTAGTTTCTGTCAACATGGCTGTCATCTGGATGATAGTCGGGGAACTGCAGTACGAGTTTTGGGTCTGTGACGCTTAAAGGGGCAGTGCAACGATATTCAATTGGAATGTTGTTTTTTTCACTTTACACGGGCTTACTGGCACTAATGGGACTCAAGGTTACTCGCACGCAACGCCACTGGCCAAGAAACTTCTTTGTTGCGGTGTAATTTTAGAGACAAAAGCGATCATTTTGATTCAATCTCTCCTTTGCAAACTTTGTTGACGTAAAGTGGGGATCGCAGTGCACCCATATGACGATATTTGAATGCTGTTCATAGATTGGACCCGAGCATTGCGTGGGCACTCGATTTGGGCTCGTGATAATTACTAGCTCGAGAAGCATTCGGGTAGTGGACCGTGTCCAATCGCTGCAACGACGACAATAGCCGAGCTATAACAATGTCTGGAACTCAGCGCGTGTCCTGTGCTTTGCCAACCCCAGCGCGTGGCTATGATCAACATTGGCGGCATGTAATCTGCTCCAGATCACGTGGCCGCTTGTTCTGGCTGCGAGTTGAGGGGGTGAACACTGCTCGTTTTTCTTCAATTTTTTACTGGGACTTCTATTGCGTGGGGTGAAAAACAAACGCGTGTTTCATATGTCATTAACGTCAGGGATCCGTTCTAAGCGGAATTTGTGCAAAGTACAAAAATTGTTGCATCGCCCCTTTAAGTAATTTTAATTTTACGAAATACGAGCGATATAAGAAGCGTACTTTATGCATCCACTTCAGCAAGGTGTAAGCGAGCACTTTCATTTAGAAGACGATCATCCAGGAGCTAGAGATAGCGGTTCTCACACCGCGGTACCACCATTGCCGAAAGTTTAGAATGCTATCCGCAGTCAGACATCCTTGCTCGGCGCCACCAGTGGGATACGAACAAAAGCGCGAGCAACTGGACTACGTATGAGTGGACTAGTCGCCGATGGTCGCCTGCTTTAGCATGCAACCGTCCGCGCCAGTGATACTTAGTCCGGCATACTTGGTTCAGCATTGTATTTATTTATTTACTTATTTTCAGTACCCTGCAGGGCCACTCAGGCATTACAGAGGGGAGGGGAAATATACAGCACAAAATTCAGTAAAAATAAAATCAAATAGAAACGATGTAAAACATGAGCAGTCAATTTTAGCATAAAAAAATGATTGGTTATCGCAGTTTTGAACGAATCAGGGGATGATATGGACACTAGAGATGCGGACGGTGGTTCCGCTCGGAAGACGTTCTGGTATGAAGGAGTCAATGTAGGCGTTGGTACAACACTGATGAAATCCTACTTCACATTAGTCCCCAGGCAACCATCGAAGGCGAGCCAGGCTTAGTCCAGCATACTTAGTCCGCAGGCTAGAGTTGCTGTTCTACTTGGTCCAGCCTACTGCGTCCACAGGGGACCGTCGGTGGCGAGTCATGCTTAGTCCCGGGAAACTGTTGGCGTCCAGCATACTTAGTCCGCAGGCTAGAGTTGCTGTTCTACTTGGTCCAGCCTACTGCGTCCACAGGAGACCGTCGTGGCGAGTCATGCTTAGTCCACGGGCAACTGTTAGCGTCCAGCATACTTAGTCCGCAGGCTAGAGTTGCTGTTCTACTTGGTCCAGCCTACTGCGTCCACAGGGGACCGTCGGTGGCGAGTCATGCTTAGTCCACGGGCAACTGTTGGCGTCCAGCATACTTAGTCCGCAGGCTAGAGTTGCTGTTCTACTTGGTCCAGCCTACTGCGTCCACAGGGGACCGTCGGTGGCGAGTCATGCTTAGTCCACGGGCAACTGTTGGCGTCCAGCATACTTAGTCCGCAAAAGAAAATCGGCGGCGAGGGAAGACTTGAATCGCAGCCGATCCAGTGGAGCCAATCAAGCGGCCAATGCTTCGTCATGGCGCTCGTTGCCTTTCTGCTATCGGAGGCTAAAACAATCCCGAAGGGTCACACTGCGTTCATTCCGGAATAGCAATATGAATAGGCGCCGTGACGATGCACTTTCTGCACTGCTTTATCGTAGCGTCGGCTGCGGTGAGCAGGCGTTGTAAATGAAGATGAGGGGGAAAAGGAGTTTACCGTACCGACAACAGACCATGAACCGATAACATCTCGGCAGTCTTACACGAAGCCATCTAAATAACACAATTCCTTATCTAGCAGAAAAACAGACGCCATCCTCACACACTTTCACCTGCGTTTTTGATAAAGAAAGTTTTAACGATTTCTCTCTCCCTCTTTTCATTCACTTTTTTCGCAAACTTCGTCGAATGTAAAATTGCTGTGAAATCGCAACGCTTATAATGCTCCGCGAGATGCGTCCCCCCCCCCCCCCCCCCCCCCCCCGCCAAATTGTTACGTACATTGAGTTTGTGCTAATCCACCCTATCATTAAAACAACGTCCCGTCTGTCCGATATAAACACGACCACAACAAAAGGAATTTCGTAAACCACCTTTGTAACACAACCAGTGTACTTCGTAACATGTTTCTTGGAACACTAGACACGCTTTTTGATCGACAAGGCCCCACAGATCTTGGAAAGATTTCAAGGGGCTGAAAACAGAACATTAACTTTGTGCCTGGCAGAAATGTCGGCGCTTATTTCTTGGTCAATACTGGTTCAAGAGAACACTATCACATCGGAACAACAATCTCTTGTTAAAAAATACGAAAAAGAATTTTAAAACAAATTAAACGATTAGCAAAATCGCACCTGGTGGATGTCGCTAAAGCCTCGCTTGTAATGTCCGTCTAGGAACATTGACCGGTAGTGATGATGCCTGTTTCGCCTAGAACTATACATGCCTTGCACCCTTACGCCATCCCGTCAGCTCCCCGCCACCACTAGAGAAGAGGGAAAGAAGGAGCTCCCATCTAACTGGGACTCTCTTTGTGTGTAACAGACTTTTCCAGACGTCCGCTATTATCCCTCTACAAGAATATAGAAGATTAACCTGTTACTCAAATTCGTGTAAAAGCAGCTTTGCGGTGAGTTGCGGTGGCCCAATCGCTGGCCTGCTTTACTAGCTTTTGTGTCTGGAACGGCTAGGGCATTATGTCGACGTCAGCCTCACCTCAGCTTTGCTCGTCCCGAGACAACCTAACGTCACGATTGCGACGGATGCCACGTGCTCATCAGGCTGGCTGCTTTCCGAGCGCTTGCCAGAGTGGGTCATTTATAACAAAAATAGTCGTCAGGCTCAAAGTTCAAACGCGCGATGTCATTTACGGATACTGTGGATCCTACCCAGCCTATTTCGAAACAGACGGGTATATTTTTAAATTTTGTTGAAGTATCTCTTTAAAAGTTAAATAGAGTTGTGTTCTTGAACTAAAAAATTAATTGCAGCGCGTATATTTAAAGAAGTGTGCCCATCGTTGCCATATATATTGTGAATATAGTTTTCGAAATACGTTTCAGAATATGCCGGTTTTTTTTTTTTAGAGCGCACTCTTAGGCGCCCGTTTCCGGCTTGAGCGGCGTCGCCGTCGGCGTAACCGCGCGACGACGATGATGATTAGGATGACGTCATCACGATGACGTCATCCTCATCGTCATCGTCATTGCTGACGTCATCGGTGACGTCTCTGGTGACGTCACGTCTGACGTCATCAGTGACGATGAGGATGACGCTAAATTCTACGCTATATTTAGACGTCATCAGTGACGATGACGATGAGAATGACGTCATGAGCGATGATGATGTCATCAGTGGCGTCACTGGTGACTTCACTGATGACGTCACCAGTGACAATGACGTCATCAGTAATGTCACTGGTGATGACAATGACGTCATCGTCACGGGGTCACGTGACCCTCGTGAGGTCACGTGACCCCGGTGACTTCACATGACCCCCGTAAGGTGACGTGACCCTCCTGAGGCGACGCCGACGCCGCTCGGAGGGAGGAGTAGCAGACAGGATGACGAGGTGAAGAGGAAGGAGGAGGGGTGTACCCTCCCCTCAGTACCCTTCCCTCCTCCTCCTCAAGAGCTGCGCTCTAATTCGGCGTTACAGGGAGTTGTAAACGGCTTTCATTTTTTGTTTTTTGACTTAATAGGTTTGTTTAAAAAAGCCGTAAAAGTTGTACTTATTCGGTTTGTACAGGTGAGTTATACAGCCAGGGGGACATAGTATTGGGGGCTAATCGTTACGATTTTATTAATGAAAATTGACATATGGTTCCAATTGGAAACTTGCTGAGCGTCATCGAAAACCACTAAATCAACTATTTTTATAAGGACATAAAGCAGGGCAAGCATTTGACGGCGTTCTAAAAATGCGCTCAAATTGGACGCATTTCTAGGTTTCGCTTTCTTATCGAAGCGCATTTTTGCGCCCGGTGGTCGCGGCGCGAAGCCACCCCCTCGCCTCCCTCGTGTCATGGAGGGAAGTTAGGCACACTTGCGTTGCGCGTTTCTGCCACAGGGGAGCAGGACCGCGGGCGCAGAGCTGCGCTCCGATAAGAAATCGAAACATAGAAACGCGTCTAAATTGAGTGTTTTTACGGAACGCCGTAATATCTGCCCCTGCGTTATATCCTTCTAAAAAGAGTTTATTTAGTGGTTTTCGATGACGCTGAGCAAGTTTCTACTTGAAACCATATGTCCATTTTTATTCATTAAAAAGTTTATTAACGAATTTTAATTAATCAGCCTACTGATCGTTAGGATTAGCCCCCTATACTATGTCCCCCTGGCCGTATGACTCATCTGCACAAACAGCATAAGTGTAACTTTCACGGCTTTTTTTAAACAAATCTGTTAAGTAAAAAAAAAGCCTGTATATCATGACAACGGAACTGAGCTAAAACCAATAATATTTTCAAAATGTGACAAAAGATTTAGGACAAGCCCTTTGAGTCTACCTTTTATACAAAGACTGAACAGCAATCACAAGGCCCGTTTTCCTAACCAACATTGTTTACACCCAGCACCGTGATGCAATGAAATTGTTCAATTTAATATATAGGCATCTTCATAGTCATATCGAATCTGGCCTTAAAATAGCGCGTAGGCAAGTGAACATCTTCTTATTTAAACAAAAACTGACATTGCCTGGCTGTTGGGGTTTCTTCTTGACAAGATGCCGGTCAAATCGATTTGCAAATAAGCATCGCCTCGCTAATTGATAACCTTTTTGTTAAATAGAGCAAAGTAGTATTTGATCAAGGTTGATGAAAGAACAATCAGGTAACATAAAAACGACACAACCACATCTTTCACCTAGCAATGAACAGGAATTCCAAAAGCGAGTAACCGATTCAATGCAGGAAAATCGAGGAAAGAGAAAGTAACTAAGAGGGGAAGGAGGGAAGATGCGATAAGGTAAAATGTAAAGTCAGGTCGACAGAGCCATGTCTCATTTGAAAAGAAATCAAATTCAGACTTCGTCAGAAACAGTGAGGGATTAAAAACGATGTTGTTTGCGCTGTTAATGGCGAATGACTTTATAATTAGTATTTGATGCGCTACTCGACTTGGCAGCTACTTAATAGACTTTTCGATAAATTACCCAAGCATCAAAAATAATGTTGGGAACGTAGGTACACGCGCTGCACGCGCTCGCCTTCCCTATAGGGAGTATTCACTGGACGCCATATTTGTGGGTGCTGTTTAGAGCGCATGCTCAGAACGAGCTCACATTAATAGCCTGCTAAGACCGGCACTCTTGATGGTGCGGAATGCACGTTGCAAAAGAACTCTGGAAGCTCGCCATCAGCACGCGCTCAGCATTCGCGCACACAGCTATGGCCGCCAGTGAATACCCCCTATTGGCGACGAGATGTTTTGGTGGCGCCACCTCGCTTGCGCCTTCCTGTTACGGCGCTGGGAGGAGGCAAGCAGACGACGCGCTATGTCAAAGCATGGAGTGGCTATATTAGTTCGCATCTATGCCGAATAAAAACGTTTTTGTTTTTGTTTTTGTTTTTGTTTTTTAATGAGGAAACGTGTATGACGTTTTTGTTAGTGATCTTACTAATGAATAACAGCGCCTCGAAGTTGCTTTTTATATTAAAAAGAAAATTTTCAAATGTTCAAAAACAGCCCTGGAGCTTCACATTACAGCCTGCACGGCGTGCGTCAGGGCTATTCAAAGCCTTTCTGATTCTTGTTCTTTTCGGATCTGTGGAGGCTGCTGTTGAAAAAGGTTTTGCACTCACCAGAGTAAATGACGTGCTGTCTTAGCTGTGCACGCGCGCACAGTTGTGTTGTAAAGCGAACACTTGTTTTAGCTAGACTGAGCTTGCCGATACCGACGTTCTCTCCAAGTGTAACTGAACAGTTGCGGTGGCGAGCAAAAGCCTCTTCAGCAACTGATGCTTAGCTCCACCCGTATCGAATACGTAACAAAGTTGGTCACATCGCGACTTCAGCTCGAAAGAAAAGCAGATGTTTTCATAAATTCTTAAATTGTGGGACATGGCCCGGTAAATTCAGGCGATTCATTAATTTGTTCTTTCCAATTTTTACTAAGAATTGTTTATAAATTTAAAATCTCTCGCTGAAAAGCGCATCACGCATTATCCGCCAAATTGAACACACCAACGGTAGTAATCCATAGAAGTTGAATACCTCTTTTTTTGGGACGCTGAAAAGTGTCACCGACTTACTGGATTTAACATAGCTTGATCGCCAGTGGGCCTCGCACGTTTCGCTTCGATCGGGTGAATAAGCAGGGATTTAGTTGAAACGACTCCGGAAGCCAACCACTTCTTCTTCCTGCACGTTATTTTGAGGAAAGACTTGTTTACTGATTTGCAAAATGCAAAAAAGGAATCAACTTGAAATAATAAGAGGCCAGCACTCACAAAACACATAAATCAACAGGATACATTAGAGAGTTTTAGTAGACCGTTTTCGCTTTCTCGCTCCGCTCTATGGAAAGCGGAGTCGCCATCGCGCATGCGCGACCCGCTCTGGGATTTGAGCGTGAAGCGTCAGCTCCGCTAGCTCCACTTTCCTTGCCATTTTAGGAAGCGCGCTCCACTCTCTGTAAAGCTGCAGTAGATGGTGTTTTTTTCTGGAAAGGAATTCGAAATGGGTGCTCGCCACTTGAAAGCAGGCTTGGGAGCGCGTTTGACCGTTATGAACCTCGCTGTACTAAGATGGCTGCGCAGACTTTGTTTGAAACGGCGTCCTTAAGAAAACGTTTCACGGTGGTCGAGAACCTCTGGCTGCTTCGGGAAATCGCTGGCTGCAATCCTTTCACGGCCCCTGAACGGTGGGGACAGGTGCTGCCTTGTTTTTCTATGCGAGATGACGACGACAACGTTGAGAGGATGACACACCGGGCGACGGCGGTGCCTTAATCTGAGTCCCTGGGCCTCGGTTCCTCGGAGGCGGCAGCTTCTACTTTGGCTGGGCTACCTCCTTGAAGCCTGATGCTTTGACCCCAGTGGACCCCAGTGAGCAACGGCGCCATCATGTTCCTGGGGCTCCTTCATGCACCGATCGAACGGTGTGCCAGATCCCCATGGCTCGCTGCTCACCCGCCCAACCCGCCTCCACGAAATCTGGACTTCTGCGAATCGAACTGCCATTCTCCCCAATTGCAACAACCCATGTCGTCGTCATCTTGCATGTACAGGGTGTCACAAAAGAAAATTTACACGGTCTTTTTTACCGCAAAAATAAACTAGGTATCGCCGAACGCTCATTCTCCGCCCAAAGGTAGAGCTAGAGGTCACAACCGGATGCCAAAGTTTCAGCCCGATCCGATAACTTAATCAAAAGTTATAACTGATTTTCTGAACATTTCAATGGGAAAATGGCGGCCGACGGAGTTTTCGAACACATGGGGCTCTATGGCACCAGAAACCGAAAACGGGCAAAAATGGGCTCCGTTTTCCCATTGAAATTTTCAGAAAATCACTTATAACTTTTGAATAATTTACCGGATCGGGCTGAAACTTTGGCATCTGGTTGTGGACCTCTAGCTCTACATTTGGGCGGAGAATGAGCGTTCGGCGATGCCTAGTTTATTTTTTCGGTAAAAAAGACCGTGTAAATTTTCTTTTGTGACACCCTGTACATACTCATCACATTATCATGTTTCGTAGACGCGGCACCGCGGGCCTCCATGGTACGGGCTGCTGCCTTTCCGCGGTGCCGCGTCTCTCCAGAGCCAAAAAATAAAGACTAAAGACTAAAGCAGTCGGCAAACGGACAGATATTTTGTTAGGTTGCTTTAGGCAGCAAGACAGTGCAAATTAGCGAAAGTGAGTGCTCCATTTATATCTCTACCTTTTTTGTTTTCCCAATGAAATGAGTTTTTTTTTCTTCGTATGCTTCGGTTTGTGATAGGTTTCCTTGGTGTTTCTGTACACTGCGCGACATTGAAACCGGGAACAACCAATATCCTGTTTTTTTTATTTTTCACCCTAAATACAAGGGGCTGACATCAACCTATTGGTGTGGAGTAAAGCGCTGACTTGGGGCACTAATCTGAGCGACAAACTTTCAGCTCTCTCAACAGCTGTCAAAGAAATAAACTGCAAATAAAAGCGATTTCATCGTGTTCGTATTAACAGTAGAGAGCAGTGTATGTATCTGCCTTGGGGGATGAGATGAAACCATTTTGCTTGGCTACACTTCTTTTCATTTCTTTTTTGTGTTTTTGAAATTGCGTTTTTCGGCTTAAGCTCCTGCCTAGTTTCAGCCTCACCTGTGCTACGGTGTTTTCTTGCAATAGAAGGCCACGCAACACAGGTTACTTTTACAATTCTGAAGTCAACAGAAACACTGTAATTTGATTAGATGCAATATTCACACGCACATCTGAGAAGTAAAATGGGAGTCGTTAGTAAACGTTTTTTTTTATTAAAATATTTCTAGACGCCTTTCAGCCTAGTTGGACAAGTATTTCGCTCAGTACAACAGCTTGGATATGATTCACTGTGATCAGTTTACGCACTCTAATATTAAAAAAAAAAAAGAAACATGCCCATGGTCTTCGTAGGGTTCGTTCAGCTGACAAATTGTGCCATCTGCGCACATCACTGCCTGGTGCTTCACGACGAGCACCCTCTTGTGACCAGAAAAGTATGGCTTCTGATTTTTTGATGGACGGCATGGACGTGCTGTGCGGTCAACAAAACCCCAACAGTTGTCCAGGGGTGCTCGCTTGTCTTTGACGGCCTAATAAAAAGAAGAAAAAGGCACTCTTACAACACGGCAGTATTTAAACACTACCAAAACATGTGATATGGGACTTGCTACTCATATAAGATAAAGAGTATTTCCATGGTAGGGTTGCAAAAAAATGTGTATCGTAAATAAAAAAAAAAATTGTTTCTTAATTTCGCTAAGCTCTGAGGCCGTCAAACTGCATTCAAAACGAAACTTCTGAAAAGCGTTCTAGTCTACCGCTATTGCTTAGAAGTCCAGTGTTGTGTTTGATAAATTTTGAATTGTTTATGCCTGTCTGGTTTTCACCAGACAAAAACTTGACATGAAATATTCTTTCGACCGTTTTTGGTAACTCTTTTCAAATAACCGCCGGGTAACATATTCGGCCGCCATATTTTGGGCATCGCTTTTAGTGCGAGACTTGTGACTAGAACCGAGTTCATATTCAGCATTGACGCAGCATTCGTGTCTAATACATTTAGACTCGCATCCGCGACAAACAATGTCGCAGCTCTCTTGCTCCCTAGACGCTTGGCCAAAAAAAGGCGGCCTTGAAGAATAGGGGCAGCATGGCATGCACTTTTAAAAAGGCTGCATTCAAATCTCTATTATTTTCTAAATCTACCAAGGAAAGCCAAGGCGAACAGTTCCGGAGGAAAGTTAAACAATTCAAAAATTGCGAGCGAATATGAATAAATAAAGTTGAGAGGAATGGTTTTTTTGGTGCGGCTTGCGAGCGCTATGCTCGTGGTCAACTTTCAGTGTCATTTTCGACAGGAGAACGCGTGCACAGGTATAATCGGCGTTCAAGCACGCGCTCCCGTACATCTGATTACATAGTCATAGAAGGCCCATAAAAACGCGACGACTTTACCGACACCGTGTTCGTTGCAAAGTGATACTCGTTCACTTCGTTTGATTATGCTCTTTTGTGTTACATAAAACTCAAATGGAATAGTTTACTTTTCACGCGTGGGACGTACGCTTTACTTCTTGATTCGGCCTCTTTCAAGCTGAGGTCAAGGTGAAAAACATCGACGCGTATTGAGCAAGTGCAGCCATCTTGAGATCTAAGCGATCACGCTAAGAACGCTGAGGGAAGTCCGCTCTGCAACTTGTGAAGCGGAGCGCACGCTCACTCCGCTAACTATACGCTCCAACTCAGAGCGGGCTACGCATGTGCGGTGGGGGCGATGCTTCTTCCAGAGCGTAAAGTAGAGCATAGAGGGCTCATAAAAGTGGCCTACTAAAACTCAGATTAAAAACGCACTCGTCGTGACTTGTCCTGACACTGCCCATGTACACCTTGTTTTTTTGTGCCGAAACAAAAGTAAAGACGTAAATTATTGGCGTATCAAAAAGAGTAACTTTTTACTAGACAGAGCAGCTGTGCTAAAACAATGGAATCACGAAATTTACACAAACCATGCAGGGTCTCACCTGTGAGCACAGCTCCAGTTTCGCCAGGGTCAACCCCCTATGTTTGTTCGTGTCAGCGAGCAGGTGGCCTAACCTCTCGTTGACGTGAACCACGATGAGGTTCTCAATACTGGAGAACACCGACAAGTTCCGTCCAAGCGCTCATCCAAGTTCGAACAGACGGTTTCGATAGGCCAGTCGACAAAGATCCATGCAAAGCGTCTGGCCAGATTGGCAACACCCTGCGCCGATCTGTCGGGTGCTGGGATTTGGAGGCCCACTTGCAGAGCAGTCAGGTCCTTCTTTGAGCGGGATTGCCTCCTAAAGGGTTTCTCTCTTCTACGTTGGCAATGTCCAACAAACTGCGTTCGGAAACGAAGCTTCGGCGCTTCATGGCATGATGGATACAAATCATTGATTCGATGTCTCGTCAGCTTAATCTCGTTAATAGAAGTCTCCTTCATTGAGAACCGCGGGGATTCAACGTGCAGGTGCCTTGCTAGCCTTGAGCAACACTGTACTCGTACTTCACAAAAGGGTGTACTCGGAATGCGCAAACTTCGTCCTTTTCTTTCATTTTTCTACTTCAAATACGTTAATCCGTTTCATTTTTAATTCGAGTGGAGCAGAAGCTACAAGAGCGAGTGCCGCCCTTTCAGCGTCATTGACCAGCACGCGCGCTCGTGCAGTGCAAGTGCCGTTTAGAGCAACATGCTCATTGTTATACCTTCGGCTTCACTCGCACACAGGGTGGAACGATTATATTTATATTTTATAGCGTAATATGCTTCGGGTGTGTGCCTACTCTTTAGTGTTCATCATTCTCGCCTTCGTTTTTACCACCTTCAGAAACACACTCCCTTTCACTTTCTTGGTGTTAACGTTTAGTTTTTCTGTCTTACTAGTACTATAAACGTCCACTTGTGGGGCTACGCAAGCGAATTTTTCGAACGCCCTCAAAACGCTCTTACGCTAAAGGAAAACGGTCTACTAAAAGGCGTTTTTGGACCTCCGCTTCACATTCCGCTGAAGCAGGCCGCGCATGCGCAGTTTGGCACCCTCAGAGCGGAGCGGAAAATGGAAACGGTCTACTAAAACTTTCTATTGAGTCCCTTTCACTTATGTGTCTACTACACACGCGAGATGTTCCAAAATTTCGCTTTCCTATTTTTAATTTGATGAGACATTCCTTTTTCAGTTTTATTTTGTCCCAGGTACATGTTGTAGTGGGGTAAAGAGCTGGAAATTCTATTTTCATCATTCAGCTTTTCGTACTGGGGCAGAGAAGAGCACACCACCATCCGAGCGCTTCGACACCTCAGCGCCAAAAGCGTTTGTTAGCACAACCATGCGAGCCACGGTTTCGAGTTTTGGTAAAATGTCCTACTACAAATATCACTTCACCAAATAAACACGACGCGTGAAACGGGCGTTGCCGCGCGTTACCCAGACAGCGCATGAAGCGTGCTTACGAGCCTAGGGATCCAAGAATCTGCGCGGTCTCTACCAGTCAGTCCAATCCGTGACGTCAAAAACGATGATGATGATAGCTAGGGAGCGCCCCCTGTAGTTCGCACACGCGGCCAATAGAAAATATTCGAACAGTTAGAGCTGAAGACGCCAGCGCGTGTACCTACGTTCTCGGCATTTTTTTTTTTTTTTTTTGAAGCTTGGGTAATTCAAGAAATAGTATATTTGTCACTGTTTGACAGTCTGCGTGCCTAACGCTCATAGCTTTGCCACGCGTCCCTTTGTACTTTAGTTGATTAACGTAGAAGTTTGGGCAAGTTGGTACAATCTGGCGGAGGCTTATTGCGGAGGAGGCGCCGTGTAACCGAGCTTTCGGTTGCACGTCAAAAGATCCCCAGGTGGTCTAAATTAATCCTCAGTCCTCCGCTGGGGCGTGCCAGATGCCCGTCGTTAGTTTGACATGTAAAACCCCCAAATTTGACTTTTTTGGGCTATTTGGTAAGTAGACACGATAAAAACAAAACAGCGCAAAGACAAGGACGAAGTAGAAGAAATCACAGGACACAGCGCTGACTTTCAACTGATGATTTATTGGTGTAGGCGTCTGTTATAAGTAGCAAAACATTCCACCCAAAAAATCGAGGAAAAAACACAAAAGACATAAAACATGTCACGTTTTCAACACAACACTGTCACTGCTTTGCCCTCATCGTTCTAAGAACTGCCGCTCCTTATCCGAGAGTACGAGTGACGGGGCACTACCACATTCGGGACCCAGTCGCGCAATATCACGTGCTCGTATTATTTCCCGCGTCACTCTGTCCTTATTTTTAAAAACCACTTGACATCCCTCGAAGGCAGGAATGCACCCGCAATCTCTGCAGTGCACGCCTAAGTGCCCTGACACGTCTTTAAAAAACGTTGTATCGATGTTATCTGAGTCGATGGTTTAAGCATCTTCCCGTTTGTCCTATATAACGACGGCCGCATGGGCACTGTTTTGTTTTTATCATGTCTGTACTTTGTTTTTGTCCAGCCCACCGACACATGAAATTGCTGTTTATCTCATAAAAGGGGCAATAACAGGCTCGTATATATTTGAGAAGTTATATATCTGCGGGGAACACAGTTACTTAAATCAACTTCAAAACCAAAACTTTGTTTAAAGGCTGAACTACATGAGTGATAAGACTTTTTGCTATATTACCGAGGCTAAGGGAGCGTGATCGAGTGTAGTTACACGTGCAGCGCGTACAGCCTGCTGTAGCTGCAACTGTTCTAAAGTAAAAATTCAGAACAAATGGCACTTAGCATGCGCATTAATCAACTTCTTGATTTGGTTTATTACTTTGAACATTTAATACAGATAAGGCGAACGCGTGCAGCGCGTGTACCTACGCTTCTAGCAATCTTTTTGACGCTTGGGTAATTGAAAAAAAGAAAGGTTCAAATGCGGCGAAGTACCGACGAACTTCAGCCGGCGGCGCGTTCGCTTCGCGCGTGGAGCAACAGCCACTATTCTAACGACAAGCGTTGAGCGAACATGGCCGGGCGAAATTCGTTGTTTTTTTCGCAAATCATTTTCCCCAACGTGGGAAACTCCTCCTCGCCACGCGTACAATCTACACCTCTCTCACTCTTATCTTGACGGCGGAGGGAGTTCTTTTGCTGCTGCATCTTGGAGCCGGATAAGCCGGGAGCTTATCCCGGCTCATCCGGGACCAACAAAAAGAGTCCCCTTTCCTCAAGATAGCAGTGGGAGAAGGGGAAACAGCAGAGGTGGCGAGGCGAATTTTTCGACCTTGCGGAAAACATTTTTGTAGGTCGGGCTATAAGGCTGTTCCAAATCACTTCTACTCGTGCCTATCCAGGATAAAAAAAAAAGTCGGAAAAGATTTTCAGAGCATCTTTGAGATGATTTTGGGGTACATTTACTTATGATGTGTACTTTTAAGGTGATCGCTCCTTTATTTATACAGTCAAATCTTCAGTCAGTAATTAAATACAGTTTTATTATCAACCATACATTTGGCTGTAGGAAGTTCACATAACCGCTGGAGACCGACACGGGCAAACGACACTCGAAAATACGACAGCTGTTACAACATATCTGTGAAAACGCGGTTTTTTTTTTTCTTTGTTTTTCAGTGTGAAACACCGGGTCTTGTGGTATGCCAAAAAGTATTTCATGCTCACATGATAGATCTGAAGGCAAACGCACGAAATGTCACAGAAAGAGGAGGATAATAAATGGTATTCTAAAATCAGTGATTTCCCTACACACCTGCGGGATGACCCCCCCCCCCCCCCCCTGTTTTTTCTGAAGGCACCCCCTTAATTCGCAGCGACTCCTCTGTTCTCAGTGCCCCCCCCCCCTTTAACCCCCCACCCTAAAAATTTAGACCCTCCCCCCCCCCCCCTAATTTCAATTCCTGCGGAAACCCCTGTCTACAATAGAATCCGGTACATATGCCTTACTGCAAAAAGAACGACATAGAGACGCAATGATGTTCATATTTGCACATAAATAGCGTGAACGGCAGACGTAGATTCTTATAATCGTAACATAAATCACATTGGGGCATGAGCTTGCATGAATTCGAAACTTCACGAAATACTGCCTCGGGAAGCTAATATAATATTTGGTTTTACGGCACCAGGACAGAGCGACAAATGACAGAACAGCACGGCGTCAAAACAGCGAAGCGACAGAAGAGCACGTGCCAAAACAGCACGTTACAAAACAGTACACTAAGAAAACGGCACGCACGAAAATGCATGCCGTTTTTTCGCTGTAGGACATAATATTAGCAGCACGCGCAAGAATTAAGTACTCGTTGCTAACGTGTTCCGCAGAACATGTTTATTGCTGTTACTTTTTATTATCTAGCGTTATATGAGTTTATATTATTACCTGCGCCGTTATGTTTTGATACCTACTTGCTTCTCGCGCATGTTCAGTAATACAAAACCTCCCAGCGCAAGCCGAATAAGCTAAATTTCTTTCCATATTTTTGATGACTGCTTGATTGTTTCTCCGTTAACGTTTTAAATTGTACCAAATTCGTCGGCCTATTTACCCAAAGGAGACGATGATCGACGGCTAAGTGGATGGACTCCATCGGCTAAAAACCATACGCGACAATCTCGCAAAGACTACGAAACGTCCTGTCTCAGTATGACACACAGTCGCTCATCAACCCTCTTGTGGGCTGTCGCTTTTCTTACTGCATGTAAATTATATGTTAACAAGAGTATATGTCAAATAAACAATTTCTTAAGCAATTCCCCTAAACTCGTCAATTGTGCTCTTCATTTTTCCTTTGGGTAAACGGGGTGCGGCGTTTGTATCGATATAAAACATTAATCAGTCATTATACAATCAGTCATTAAAGAGACTGCAAGGAATTTAGCTTCATTGGCTCAGGGTTGGATGGTTTCGTGTTACTGAACATGCGTGAAAAGCTATACATAACATGCATAAGACATCATTCCCGGCCATGCCAGTATTTTATGCGCCGCGAGCGTTCGGTTCGCCGTGTTAGTTTCACATTGCAGACGTTGTAGTTCGGAGAAACCAGTGAGTCGAAAGAACCCTCAGTACCCTGCAATGGCCATGCTAGCAAGCTATGTATAATTAGGTAATAAAATATAACGGCACAGGTACTATTATAAAGTCAAATAAGGGTAGTTAATGAAATGTATCGACCATGCAAATGTTCTGCTGAACACGTTAGCAGGAAGTACTTAATTTATGTGACACAGTGAAAGAACAGCATGAATTTACGTACGTGCTGTTTTTTGTTGCGGTGCTCCTTTATCGCGTGCTGCTTTGGCACGTGCTGTTCTGTCGCTCTGCTGTTTTGGCGCCGTGCTGCTTTGACCGTGCTGTTTCGTCGTGTGCTGTTTTGTCGCGTTCCCCGGTTTTACGCGCACTTGTCTTGGTCCATCACTCTGCAACCTTGTGCTTTATCAGTCCTGCTCTTTAACATGTAATAGGTTGCTGTATATCATCGCGAGACTGCTATATATACTGCACAAGTTTACACTTTGGACATCTAAATTTGCTAGTGTTGCGAACATCGCATTTCATCGGAAATCTGAATTGTTTAACATGGTTTGCACTTGACGTCATTACACTCTATTCTGGTGGTCATTGCGATTTGTTCTCACTGAGAGAATAAAATCATGTAGTGCAATGTGCACGCTGCTGAAAATCCGCGCTCATTGCAAGCCATGTATATGAGATAAATTATTTTTGCTTGGTGCAGAGCCATGAGGAACGTCGCCAGCGTCTGGTACCACGAAAACGCGCTTTCTGGCAAAAGTGTTCTTGCAAACAAAGTAGTTTCTCAGGTCCACGCTTTTTGGTGTGCGCCGAAGATGCGAGGTAGAGGAACCTTACAACACAGTATGTTTTTAAAACTGCCCCCCCCCCCTTTCCCTTATTAGCACGCAAAAACTGCGAAGCTTGAACAAAATATGGAGGTGGTGGAAGCTTGGGGAAGAACTTGAGAAAGAACACCCTTTTAGGCTTAGGGAGGCTACCAACGTTCGGCTCTCCCTTTGAGACCACTGGGATCTTTTTTTTTAGGTATCCGTCTCGTGCACACTTGTAGTTCTATGTAAAGACGGATTAATAAGTCATATCTAGCCATTTCAATGCTTCTCTTCTCGGGGACAACTTTCTCAGGCAGTTCAGCAACAACCAAAACATGTTTGGGTGCCTCAACAAAAATTGTTACACGACCAATTTTACATGCAAAGCTGTACATGTAAAATAAGTCGTGCGACTATTTTTGTACTTTCAATAGATACCGCTATGAACAATTCCCCGACGTAGGGAACTTGCATGAACAACCTTTACTTTTCATCTCCAAGCAATGCCATACGCAGAAAAAATAAAAGAAAGAAACAGCTCTCTTCTCCTCAACTGAAAATGGACCTTTTTTCACTAAGCTACTCTCCCCCGGCCCTGTTTCGCGCTGTCTCCATGTTCGCGGGGCACAATCCCGCACGACGACATTGTCAGCGCCTATCTTTCCGCGTATTCCGTGTTTTTACAGCGGAGCTGTTAGGGGCTAGTTTCCCCAGTTTCGTATCTGTGGACAAATAAATCTCGACACAACCCTCTGTACAGCTACCGCCATCTGTGAGCGACAGTGGCACATATATATAGTACAGCTCCGCTGCTCTTCCTTCTTCACCAGAGTGGAAAGGCTGAATGTTTATTTTTTTTTTTTTTTTTTGGGTGGGGGGGGTTGCATGGGGCATAAAAAGCACTGAAAACCGATACAACGGCACGACGTCAATGTTGTTGTTAGAACGTTCTTTACTGGCTTGTTTTATATGCACATATATACTGTACACACATAGAGTGCGTTTTGACGAGCGGCGTTTTGTTGGGCTGCCCTTCATTTGTAGTTAGCGGACAACCCGCCACACCGCGCTCATGACTGGAAAGGTCCATTAGAACAAGCGGTCACATGATCTGACGCTAATTCTATACCGTCAGTGTTCATAGTAATGCGCTGGGGTTGCCAAAGGATATAACACGGGGCTGAGCTTCAGACATTATTAGAGTTCGGAAATTTTCATCTTTGAATCAGCACGATCCATTTTTCTGAATGTTTGGCGATGCTGATTCTCATGAACCCGAGCACTGGACTCGGGCTCATGACAATTGAGTACGTCATGGTGTCACGTGACTCGCGGTGCAAAGTCCAGATGTTATGTGACCTCACGGTGTCAACGACGCTAATGAAGCTAGTGACGTTCTCCATTTATATGAACTTGACGCAGTGGGTCATTGACAGAAGTTTTGAAGCCATGACGTCACGTGACCACGTGAGAGATTAATCACAATTATTCGCATTGCCAATACAAAAGCGACGCGGAAACCCACAGTTTCTGTACATTGCGATTCTGTCCATGACGATTTCATTAATACGACTGCCGATATTTTTACTCAAATATACATTTTGTGATACTAACAAAAAAGTAAAAAAAAAATAACGTTAACCGTTTTGAGCCGGTTACCTTTCTATTGCTGTCCGGTTCAGTTCCGAAATGGAACCAAAGATTTCGGTTCCGCTTCGCCACTCTAGAATTAAAGGGGCCCTGCAATCATATTTAAGCGTCTGCCTTTTTTGCGGTTTCCACGTCTCTTGGGGTTCGGGAGTTTTGTCGCACGGAGAGAGTAACTAAATATCAGTGCGTCATATTTTAACCGGACGACGCGGAAGCCTCCTCCGCCTACGAGGGCGACCCGCGTTGCCGAAAGCGCGCAAAATGTGACGTCTTTGGTCCTGGCCTTACTACTGGTCAGAGACGCTAAAAGCTTTTTTTTAGTCGAGATACAAAATATAAGTGTCGCAAACCGTTTCAATTATGTATGAAACTAGTTTTTGTTCAGTATTTTAGATCAGAAAAGAAAGAAATGCAGTTTATAAAGTACGGGAACAAGAAATGACCCGTCGACATACCCGCCACCAAGCGGCGGAAAAAACGGCGCATACTAGAAAGGGCTAGTGGGATGAGGCCTCGACGAACGGCGAGCGTAGAAAAATCCCGGATGTATGCGGCGGCGCTGCGATCGTATACCGGCTCGAGGATCCGACTGGTTTCGAGCGTTCTGAAGGCCTTCGGCGCGGGCTTGGTCGGCGATTTGGCCATTTGGCGGTATGGCAGTGCGAAGTGGCTCCCGTTCTGAACTGATCTTTACCCCGTGTTTGCTGTCGTTTATGGGCAATGAAGTGTTATGCCGAATTAGTCTTTAATCGCGCAGCAAATGCAATGCGAGCCGCCCTGGCCGCCCACTTCATACATCCTATCTAACACATGCTTTAGTGGCGCCCTCTCGAGCCGTCGACACGGAGTGCGGCAGCCGTGAACGTTCGATGAGCCCACTACCCCTCCTCTAGTTCACGGCCACTCAAGCCAGGACCTACGACGTCATGAAGGAGTTTATTTTTTGCTTGTTTTTGTAATTCTAATTTCCCTATAACTTTTAAAATAAAGCGAAATTTGAGAAAAGAAAAGTTTCATTAAGTTACTACGTTCAGTGCGCTCAGGTTCGGTGCAAATTAAAAACCAGTAAAAAAGTTATTGCAGGGGCCCTTTAAGGATGGGTTTGCTTCTTTCTGAATCGGCCTTGAAAGTGAAACGGAGTCTGCAGGCGACCGTGCAGCTGGCTCCCGACGAAGCGCAGCTGGCTCCCGACATGACATCACGGGGTGAATCCTAGAACCTACCAAGAGATAGCGTAGCGGCGTATGACGTCAGAACTTCAGACAAGAGTCGAATGATAAAGGGCGCAAAGAAAGGAGGTCTTCCATGCTTCGCGATTACTTATTTATTTATTTATTTATTTATTTATTTATTTACAATACTGAAAGCCCTTTTGGGCTGTTTCGGGAGTGTACAGCAATAAAACAACAAAAATAAAGAACCGAAGATCAAGTACAATCACCACAATACAATCGTTTGAGTACAATTTCGGTTGAACAACACCACCGAAAGTCACCACCACTAAAGAATACTAGAATGTCTCTGCATACAAATCAAATAATACACCTTCAAACGTATCGGCACTGTCAATCCCAACAACGAGGTCGCCATCCAAACTATTCCACTCCTCAATTGTTTTTACAAGAAAGGAGTACTTAAAAACATCGAGATTTGGGAAATGGGGCTTCACTCCAAACTGGTTATTAACTCTCAGTGAACTGATGTTATAATGCCCATTGTAAAGTTGATAAAAAAAAATGTAACCTTCCAATTTTTCTCCGCTGACCCAAGGTTGGCAGCCCTGCTTTTTTAATAGTTCTGTTGCCGATTTTCTGCGGCGATACTCTGAACAAAAAAATCTTACTGCACGCCACTGGATACGCTCAAGTTGTTCTATTTGATATTTTACATATGGATCCGAGATCACGTACGCGCATTCAAGAGATGATCGAACTAGAGTCTTATACGCACATAATGTAACTTCAAACGTTGAATTTTTGAGTGCCCGTCTTAAAAAAACCAAGTTTTCGCAAAGCCGCACTACAGACATTTTCTATATGTACCTTCCAGTTTAGATTGTTCGAAATTGTGACTCCTAAGTATTTAAAAGTTTCAGATTGTTTCAAAAGTGCACCATTATAGGAATACGGAAATATATTAGGCGACCTCTTTTTTGTGATTGTTACAAAAGTTGTCTTTTCAAAATTTATCCTTATATCCCATTTTTGACACCACTCGTGCATAGCCATGAACGAGTCATTTAATAGCATTTGGTCCCTTTGTGAATTAACTTTTATGTACATTAGACAATCGTCAGCAAAAAGGCGGATTTCAACTGATGAATGAATTTCATTTGCAATGTCATTGATATACGCAAGAAACAAAAAACCGAGCCCTGAGGCACACCGGAAGTGTCTGGCAGTAGCGTGGAAGTTTCCCCCGCGATCTCAACAAATTGAATGCTGTTTGACAAGTAAAATTTTATCCAAGAAACAATAGGCGTACTTACCCCTAAATCCAACAACTTTTTTAGCAGCTTCGAGTGCGTGACTCGGTCAAATGCTTTTGACAGATCAATTGACATCACATCTACTTGACCACGCTCATTTAAAACAGACACGAAATAATGAGTCGCTTCAAATAACTGTGTGACAGTTGATAACTTCCTTCTAAAACCATGTTGTCTTTCGTAAAACAAGCCATTCAGTTCGACGAACTCTGTGAGATGTTTACAAATAATATGTTCGAGGGGTTTGCAGGCAGTAGAAGTAAGTGATATCAACCGATAATGTCCAACATCAAGTCTACTCCCAGATTTATGAATAGGGACTACTCGCGCAAGAAACCAGTCCTTAGGTAGCCTCCTCTGGCTCAATGACGCTCGAAAAATAAGTACTAAAAACTCAATAACTCTTAGACAGTAACGCCTAAAAAAGTCATTTGGAATGTTATCTGGACCCGGTGCTTTTTTACATCGATATTCAGTAGCATAGAAAGAACAACCTCATACGAGACTACAATCTCTGTTTCAGGCAAACCAGTAACATTAGTTACAACACTTTCACGATCATTATCTTCGGTAAAAACAGAATGAAAAAAAAACTTAATAAATTCAGTCGCGACAGTTGCTGGATTGCTGCATAGTTTTCCATCCTTTAAGATTTCGTTAACTCTATGTTTCTTACATGAGAGATACTGCCGGAATCTGCGTGGCGAATCCCTTAAGTAATCGTTCAAGGTAGTCGAAAAGAACTCTGTTCTAGCAGCCTTGACCTTCGATCGTACTTCACGGCTTAGATTAGCAATCTCTAGAGCGTTCTTATTTTTCTGCTTTCTTTTTCGTTTTAGTTTACGTTTAAGGTGAATTATGTCCTGTGTTATCCATGGATTAGACTTGTTTCTTTTTATTGTTTTTTTTTTTTGGAACAAATCTTGCAAGACAGTAGGCGACTGCTTTTGAGAAATAACCCCACAAATAATCTACGTCATTATTTTTATCTATGCGGTCTAAAGATAGTTCGAGATAATCTAATATCGATATGCCGTCTGCTCGTGTGAAATCATAAACAATTTTAGGGTCCGTTTTCTGAAAGCGTAGACTGCCCAACTCTAGTGTCAAGATAACCATTTTATGATCTGAAATTCCGTGCTCTACACACACTTTGTAATTCGAAAAGTAATCAGATACCAGGAAGATATCTAATACAGATTGACATGATCCCTGAATTCTGGTTGGTTCGTTAACTATTTGTGTCAGTCCATATTTAAGCATTATATCAAACAAATATTCTCCGGGTGTAGGACAAAATGGTCCCGGTCAGAATGGTCCCGGTCAGAATGGTCCCGGTCAGAATGGTCCCGGTCAGAATGGTCCCGGTCAAAATGGTCTCGGTCAAAATGGTCCCGGTCAAAATGGTCCCGGTCAAAATGGTCCCGGTCAAAATGGTCCCGGACAAAAGGGTCCCAAGTGCCAACCCGGACAAAATGGTCCCAGGTGAATTTATCAATACTTTGAGCGCTCTTAATAGAACAAAATGGTTTGGTACTTTTATTTTGACACGCGTTCGAGGATAATATCAACAGTTTCATTAAAATCATTTGAAACAAAATTTAAATCCCTTCTATCTATACCATGTAGCTCTATTTCTCAGAGGTTCTTGATTTCTACTGCCTGGACGTGTGCAATCAATATCTTTCTACCGCCAGAACCTGTTTTCAAATTAGTGCTATCGAGCTTCAAAACGATATTCGGAATGAAAACCATTATCATACACGTACTACAGGATCTTGACGTGGTTTTTTTAGATGAACCTGTCTTACCACCGTGTTCTATTTTTCAGAAACAGCATCGCTCTGTCTGAACATTGTATATTAAAGAAATCCAAAATTGATTTCGCAATTGTGAGCGTATATATTACATGGACCACTTATTATTACATGGAGACAAGAAGTCGACGCTGCTGAAGCGAAGGCCTAATAAGAAAAAGTATTCATATGACCCACACCCCTCAAAAAGTCGTTCAAGGGCACCTACTATGTGCACAGAGTTACAAGCCGCTGCTAATATCCACCAAGAGTAGAAAATACGAAAAAACCTGCAAACAGCAAATAAATAATGCCACGCTGGGACCATTTTGTCCGGAATGGCAGTTGGGACCATTTTGTCCGGGACCATTTTGTCCGGGACCATTTTGTCCGGGACCATTTTGTTCGGGACCATTTTGTTCGGGACCATTTTGTTCGGGACCATTTTGTTCGGGACCCTTTTGTCCGGGACCCTTTTGTCCGGGACCATTTTGTCCGGGATCATTTTGTCCGGGACCATTTTGACCGGGACCATTTTGACCGGATCCCATATTCTCCATGTAATCTATCCGCTCTGCCTGGGCTTAGTTCGTGCCAATCACTATGGGGCAGGTTAAAGTCGCCCGTTAGGATAATTTTAGTTCTGTTTTTCACAAGTGTTATTAAATAATCGTCTATTTTCGCAAGAAAATTAATTCCAGTGCCCGGGGCCCTATACACGCCACCAATTAGGAAGACCATCTCGTTAAGGAATAGTTTACACCATGCGCTCTCATGGTCGTTAATACCAGGCAACGCCTCATACTTTAGAGAGTACTCTATAAGAATGGCAACGCCTCCTCCTCTAGTTTCTCTGTCCTTCCGTACCACGCTATAGTCCCTTGGAAATACTTCGGAGTCGGCAATATTACTATGTAGTCAAGTCTCGATTACGACAATAACGTGTGGATCATGCTGAATAATTATATATTCCAATTCCGGTGCTTTGTTTAGTATGCTTTGTGCGTTTATTGTGATTATTCGTACATCTTTTTTCCTTTTATGTCAAATTTGCTGAGAGGCCATTGGTATGACGCGCGCATTCTGTTGAACGCGCGTGCTCTTCACAGAATCCCACACGTAGGCTACGCCATTTACGAAAAGTTTGTCATACACAAGTCGCACTTTATCTCCGTTCCGTTTTTCTTGTCGTGCCGAGTTCCACAGTGGCCGTCGCTTTTCCACTGTCTCTTTTGAATAGCCATCGAATACGCTCACGAGGGTATTTTTCAGTTTCCTGCAGTTCTTGAACACCAGCTGCTTTTCGGTGTAATTATATACCCTGAGGATGACGGGTCTGTTTTTATCGTGTCGTTTCGGGCCCAAACGATGGATCCTTTCAACAGACGTCACCTTTACACCAAGCTGTTCGAAGAAAATCTCTCTTATCACTTTCTGTTCCAAATCTGCAGCTGTCTCATTGTTCGCTTCTGGAATGCCGAACACAATCATATTGTTTCGCCTCTCTCTATCTTCAAGGTTACTTAGCCTTTGTTGCTGCAATTCAATGGTCTTTTCTATACTCTGTTTCACCTTACGATGGACCGCGGAGGACGCTACACGCCATCAACATCAATTCAATACCAAGCAATTGTCGTGTCATCTGCGCCGGACGCACAGTCACGCGATGCAATTCCCAGTGCTGGATTGACTGGGACGGTTCGTAGCATCATCTGGGGTCCATCGTAAGGTGAGACGAAGCATAGCGAAGTACATGTGACCTCAACGTTAGCTAGCTTATTTTTGTTTTCTGTAATCATTTTTGAGATTTCATTTAGTTGACCGAGCCTATTTTCATTGCCCGGAGCCTATTATCCGCGGTTCTTTCGTTTGCCTTAATTGCCGCTATATCTTTAGCTATTTCCTTTTGTTTGTCTAAAATTTCTTGCAGCAGCTCCTTAGTATCGCTGTCAGGACCTGGGTTTTCCGGGTCACTGTCATTTTGGCCGATAGTCGCATTACGGCCGAGAGGAGAGGAAGGGCCGGGAGTGGCTTTGAGGCCGAATAGGGCATAACGGCCGAGAACTGCATTAAGGCCGATAGTCTCTGAATTGGCTAGTGTGGCCGCCTTCTTGGGGGTCGCGTTGTGGTTGGTGACTTTAGTTGCCACCAAATAAGATAGATGCCGCCACATATTTATTTTATTTGTCAGTGCACATTGTATCTCGGTGACGGCAAATTCTGCGTTTTTGGTTTTATTGCTTTACCCCTTACGATTAATTAAACATGTAACGCTTTGACCGTTTGGACTAGCTTCTCTTTTTTGCTACACTCCGTGTCATCATTTTTAGCAAAGGACGAAAGCTATGCCCTCGTGAGCCAATTAGAGAGGCGGAACGAAGCACGTGACACTTCTTAAAGGCAAGAATGCACTCCGGCGGTGAATTAATTGTCATATTTTGACATTCTGATGGCTCATGTGTTTTTCATATTTCCTGGTATGTGTTTTCTTCAGTGTTTCGCTGTGAAAAAGATTGGAAATAAAATTCTAAAATTAACCTCACTCATCGTTTTCGTAGCCGCCCGGTAGAATCAGAGAACAAATTTAGTTAAAGTGCTGAAATTTGAAAAGACACAATAAGTGTTTCACTGAACTCTTAAAAAAGCCGATGATTAAAATATAGGAATGTTATACCAAAAAGGCGCTCTAAATTCATAGCTTTTATTTGGAAATATGTGCGCGTGTGTGTACATAATTTAAATATGCAGATGAAGGAACTACTGATCAAACGAATAAGAAATGATAAAGCGCAGAAAAGCAAATAAATAAATGAAAAATTCGGATAGGCAAGGCCGGCGTACCAACTGGTGCTGGCCGTGAAGGGTGAAGACAAACCCAGAACCGCAGTATTTGCAGTCACCGAGAGATACACTCTTAAAAATGTCATAAGTTTACTTTCCCGCAGAATATTGTAAACGACTTATTTTTCGCAATTAGGGCAAAGCTGGAGTTTTGGAATAATTTGCGGGTTCTAATTTTCGCGACGCGGTAAGATCTCAATATAGATTCTAATGTGTTTACATTTTAACAGAATTGTTCGTGGGACCTATTTTTCGCGAATTGTAGGCGATTCGCGAAAATTAGGTCCTCTTGAAAATTAATTAGTTTACAGTATTCGGAGCGCCAATCATTGTAATCTGAGAAGAGACGACGGCGATTGACGAGACTGAAAATATGTTAATTTCATCCGCCATGCTCAATGTGGTGCCATCTATCTTATTTGGTGGCAACTAAAGTCGTCAACCACAACGCAACCCCCGAGAAGGCGGCCACACCAGCTCATTCAGAGACTATCGGCCTTAATGCAGTTCACGGCCGTTATGCCCTATTCGGCCTCAAAGCCACCCCGGCCCTTTTGCCCCTCTCGGCCTTAATGCACTCTCAGCCGTAATGCGACTGTCGACCTTAGCGAGATGCTCCCGGCTTTTCCTCTACATCTCCGGATAACAACAGAACGATTCCAGACCACCAGCAGTTCAACATCTCACAAAGGAATGTGGGGTGCGGCAGCACAGGAATGCATGCATCATTAGATCGAAATTCGAAGTCGAACTTATAGTAACCAACCTGTAAATACCCTAGTTACACGGGCCGTTTTAACTGCAGTTAAGCGTAACCGCGGTTAGCTTAACCGCAGTTACCCGCATTTACACGGCAAACCTAACTGTGGTTGGCCGCTACCCATAGTCAGCGTAAACTGAGCTTGGCAACCTCAGTTAGGGCTCAGAACTGGCAAGATGGCAGCGTCCGAAGCAGCAGCGAAGTCGCAGTGCTCGAAATCAGCGCAACCGGGCAAAAAGCGCGTTAACTGGCCGGTTGCGATCACCGAGGCCCTCATCAGGATTTGGGAAGACAATTTGCAAGCGTTGCGCTCGAATACAAGAAACGCGGCCATCTACGCCGCAATAGCAGAGCCGATGTTAGGTTTGTGGCGAGACTTGTAATTACAGCGGTTCCGCGTTATCTAGGATGCTTGGCGCACTGGTGCCGGCTCCCTGTCTGCCGCAACCACCGGTTCGCGTAGGTCCTGAGTATTTTGTTTCCTCTTAATATATACACATAGGCTGACTGAGAAGAGGACTTCCGTGTAACACCCGCGCACCGCGGTTACCGGTAACTGCAGTTAGCGCCCGTAACCATAGTTTGCCGTAACTGCAGTTAAGGGTGCCCGTGTAACAAGGGTATAAGACGATCCATGCGGTTTTGAGTGACATGACTCTGGGAAAGCTGCCGCCCCCACTGGAGACTGCTGGTCTTGTGTCGGGCTTTATTCGCGACTCCAGCGAACTATAGGGGCGCTGCTGGTCGGGCAAAATGGCGAACGAAAGGAGGTCGTTTTCATCGTTCAGCACGCGGACCACCATAAATGTCTTGCACTGTATTGTAAAATCGGTGTTACACATGAAAGCATAGCAATTTTTCGACGGTAGATACCTTCTTCTAGTCAATGCGTAGGAATGACACGGCGGAAGCATAAAAATAATTACTGGAAACGATATTTGTTTCTATGCTGCCTACGAGTATCAAGCAGCGATAGCAGACGACAGAGTTGAAAGGACCTCCTCTCATGAGCTTCGCGGTGTTGCCGCTACGCGGCGTCGATTTCGCTAGGAGCCGCCAATAGGGTTCCCTGGTGACGTCATCGTCGTCTTCTGATGATGATTCCAGTCGATGTCACTGGCTAACCGGGAATCAAGCCACGGTGATTCAGCGCTTGGTGGACGATCGACGTAGACGGTTCCAGATGTTTCGCAGTTGATCAGCAGCGGCAGTATCTGTAAGACGATCCATGCGGTTTTGAGTGACATGACTCTGGGAAAGCTGCCGCCCCCACTCCAGTTACAACAAGAAACTGGTCACAACTGGTCAACACTTCAGTTACAACACGAAACTGGTCAACACTTCAGTTACAACAAGAAAATGCTCACAATCCTAGAGCACTAAGAATTCGAGGTCTTACACGCTCCCACCAGCAGAAGAAAAACCCTCGGAAAACTTCTCATTAAAACATAATCGTAGCACACTCTACTACCGCAGAACTTTATACTTGTATTGATCATCCCGACCGACCGGGAGATCCCAACAATATGTCGTGTGTGCCGAGAATCCGAAACCAACGATACAGTGCATGCTTAAAGTCTGGGGGGTCTCAGGGGGTCTGGGACCCCCCTCCAATTTCGGCGGGGGGAGGTCTCAGACCCCCCCTCCCCCCCCCACACCCACACACACTGTACCTAAGGTCCCTCTGTGTTAGTCATGAGCTTGAGGGAACAGAGATGACAAGTCCTGGATTAATTGAAAAAATACATAGCTGTAGAAATAAGCTGTGGAAGTGTCGGTTTAATGTTATAGAAGAAGCACAAATAGAGACCCTTACGTCCTTTTTCTGGGGGCCTCTACCTGTGCTCGAGCTAGGAAAGACCCCCCCAGACTGGAGGTTGACTTTTAGCCCTGCAACGAAAGCTCCCCGCAAGCAAGCAAAGCAAACCATAACGCACGCATATAATACGCACACGTCACATGCTGTGCACCCCGGGCTTATCAGAATGATCGAGGCAAGTTAATTTACTTATCATCATCGGAAAGGTCGGTTATGTCGTCGTGAAACTCGAGTTTCAGTTTCTTAAATACTTTACATTCACGCGGGAATGACCGAGGAAGAACGCTTCTCTGTACATTTAGAAGATTCGTGTTTATTTTTCCGTCTACGGCAACACCACCTCCAGGATTTGCCGCCCGTAGTTTTTCCGACGAGGAGGGAGCGGCGACGAGCTGTCGCGGCATGACCTACGGAGATGCGATGCAGGGCATCGCGGTGAAGGCGAGCGAGCTCTACGGGGCGAAGCGGGCGCAGGAGACGGTCGACGGCGAAAATCCTCGTCGATATCTCGTGGGCGCTCACCGTACCGTGGGCACGGGTCGTTCGGATGGAACCCGCGCAGCGCAAGTTGCCGGTAGGGGTATGGACGATAAATGTGGTCGGCTTTCCCGCGGTGGGAGTATAGCGGGCGTCGGTCAGCCGTTCTCCAGACGTCCGTCCTCCTTGGCGCTGACTCTTCTTGGTGGACGGACGTACCCGGGTCGTTCCTCCTGGCGTCGAACGTACTGGGGACCGCACAACGTGCTCCGTCGCCTCGGAGACCTGAAATTCGAGGTGCTTCCAGACGGAACGCGATCGTCAGGACACCACCCGCCGCGACCCGAGGCGGTGCACGTCGTGCGTCTCGAGTCCTACTATGCTCGATAGACCCCTTTCGAAATTCGCGTGCCAATTATTAGAAGGTCAGAAACCCTGCAGAATGGCGGAACAACTAACATCGAGGAACGTGCAAGTCATTCCATAAGATAGCGAACGTCGAAGCGCGGCCGACGCTAGGAGCAAACGAGCCAATCAAACAGCGTCGAAAGTGCAACGTCACTGCGCTCATCACCTTTTTTTGTGGGTGTGTTTTTCTTCTGCTCCAACCAATGACAGAAAGTGTGCCGTGACGTTGCGGTTTTATACCGCCATTGTACAGGGAATTCACAGCGGCAACAGAGGGCAGTATTTCGAAAGAGGTCTATAGGACTTACGGTTCAGACGACCCCACAGTTTACTGATTGCTCTTATTTCATTTAGCTTTGCGTTTTTTATTTAAGGTTGCACCGGGGCGGTGCACATTTAAAGGGGCAGTAATTCCGCGTGAATGACCGAGAACGAACGCTTCTCCGTACATCTAGAAGACTCGTGCTTATCCTTACCCCGAGTGTAAAAGGTAAACTGGCCAGAATGACCTTGCCATATATACTCCGTTCACTCCTAAGCTGAGACTGCGGTGGGACCTACGTGCCCGCCGGACCAATCAGCCGCCTTCCTCTTATCGACTGAGCCGGCTCTCTGCTCGTGGGTATGAGTGGGAGCATGATGACGTGGCGAAAGAGAGGCGTATGTCTAGTCCAACGAGGACGTAGCTTCCACCTCAGTCACAGCTTAGGGAAGTGCAGGGCATAGACTATAGTCTCGCCCTAGCTCAGTCCCGCACTTTCTAGGTCAAATGTTCTAGAGACCGAGCATAGTAGATAAGGAGCCGAGTGCGCTCTTGACGTCTCAGCCACACTCGCTCCAGCCAGCTGTCACGCCGACGCAGTGACGCTCGCTGCTCCTTTCTAGACGTCTGTGCTTCCTTTTGTTCGTGGCACAAGTTCGCCGATTAATCCTTTATTTTCAGTTAATTATCCATCGTCTCTTCGCCTTCATTCCTGACAATATAAATAAGTGCAAGGTGCAACGTTACACGTAGATAATTATTAAACGTGTCGAAGCTTTACTTTTAAATTAAACTCTTTGGACATGTGCTACGTTAAAAAGTGTCTAGTTCATACTGCTGAATTTGTAATGCGAACAAGACTGCTGCTGACAGGCTGTTTCGCGAAACACTAGCCAAATCTAGGAAAATTGATAATGTTTGGTATAATTAGTTGTTTAATTATTCTTATATAATACATTTCTAATTACTAAATTTAAAGGCATGGTTTGACTTAGATACAATTGAGGATGTACAGAAAGTTTCTAATTAAAATCATTCCTTTAAATTTACTTATTAAAAAGCTAATTACTCAGAAGTACGTAAGAACCGAATTGTACTAAATTTTATTAATTTTGCCTAAATAGGTCCTCTGCCAGAAACCAATAGGATATCAGCGGTTGTTTCTTTTCCTGAGCGGTGCATATTTTATGCATGAACGATTTGGCCAATGTTTCGTAAAACAACCTGTATAAATAATGTATTAGTCGCGCCTCTCGATCATTACAAGATATGTCCGAGAAAAATAGGAAAGGCCGTATACTTTGTCAGATTGCTCCCTTTACGGTAATCTAGTCAAGGCACTTTAATGCTTAGCTTGTTGATGATTGTTAAATGTTTTCCTGCTTTATTTCTCTAGGTGATCTTGAGCCTGACAAGACTGTTCCGTGACCAAGACGGAGTGGCAAGATGAGAGCACTGGAAATGCTACGGACAACCATCGTGCTCGGTGGGCTTCTTGCGTGCCATGCATTGACTTATCAACCGCGCCGGATCACTGAGAAATCAACAACGCCCTCAGAACTTCGTGTCATGGACGCCAAATCAATTCAGTTATCGCTGCGGGAGACCTACGGACAGCTCGCATGCAACGATCAGCAAGCTTGTCCTACAGACACACTTTTCGAAAGATTCGATAACGGTACACGTTCAGCCTTTCCGCGTTGTGACTGTAGAAAGTCATGCGTAGACTACGGGTCGTGTTGCCTGAAACATGATCTTGGATTCACGTATCAGGAGCCCGTCATGTCCTGCCGCAACGTGCGACTGTCGAACGGCGTGGCTTCCAGCATCTACATGAGAACGAGCTGCGCCCGTGACTGGCACGACCGCCAGGTGCGTGCTGAGTGCGAGGAGACGGCCGCCGAAGGAGACCCATTTCTGGACATCCCGGTGACCAGCCGGAACACCAACATCACGTACAGAAACGTTCGCTGTGCCGTCTGTAACCGCGACTTCAACGTCAAGATGTGGAAGGCTTTCCTCCGGTCCATAAGCAGCGAGCGCCCCGGGTCCTGTTCGCCCAGAAGCGACCTGTCCGAATGCCCCCTCTTCCTCGGCTGCCCGGACTTCATGCACAAACACAAGCCGCAGCAGTACTTCCGCGTCTGCAAGTCCGACGTTATCGCAGACTGTCCCGCCGACTTCCACAGCCGCAACGAAAAGCTAAGAGAAGGGTGCCGCGCTTATTTCGCTCCTGTGACCGACCAACTCACCAGGTTGACGTACAAAAATCCATTTTGTGCAGCCTGCTACGGTGTTCAGCGTGAAGACATGAGGTGCCCGGAGGACAGGTTAGTTGACTATCCGTCTACGGAATGGAACGAAGAGTCCATCCCTGACGAAGAATTCTTGCCATCCTACGCCCTCCTCATTGACGTCGACTTCGCCAGAGGGGGCGTCAAGGTGGGCCTAGAAGACCGCTGTGCTCCAAACCAGGCGTACGACCCCTGGAAAGAGCGCTGCAGAAACTTGGTTTGTGGCCAGCTCTACGAGAAACAGGAAGGCCGCTGCGTGGCGGGAGCATTGATGAAGGCGTACAATAGCGCCGTTCATCACACGCTGCTCGCGTCCAACTGCAGTAAGGTGGCACTGGACAAAGACGAGTTCACACTCTGGAACAATTACACGACCACCCTACGGAACGGCGACCTTTTGGTGCCTGGGGAATACGAGTTGCTCCACAACACCATTCTCATTTGCGCTTTTTCGCCGAGGATGTCCATGTACAAGTTTAAGGACATTGGGGGCTACTTTACGCTCGCCGGCAGCGTCGTATCCTTGAGCTGTCTTCTCATAAAGATGTGCCTGTACTTCTCCACTTCGAGTGTCAAAAAGCTCCCGGACCACTTAATCTTGATGCTCTCCGTCTCTATTTTTGCGGCACAGCTTCTGTTCCTGTTTATCCTGATCGTGGAAAACTATCGAACGCTGTGCGTCGCGGTTGGACTTTTGGTGCACTATTTTTTTCTCGCCAGTTTTTTCTGGACCAATGCTCTGGCGTTCGACCTCTGGCGGTCCTTCGTTAGCATCGTACGGACCAGGAAAAACAACCGCGGCAAGACATTGTGCGCCTTCAACGCCTACTGCTGGACAATGCCCTTTCTGGTGGTATGCGCGTCCGGAGGGGCCGACTTCCTCCTGCCTCGACACTCGTTCTCGCCTCGTTACGGACAGGGTATCTGCTGGATTTCCAACCGGATGGCGCTGCTGGTCTTCTTTGCCGCTCCGAATTGCCTCCATCATCTTCAGCAACATGGCGCTGTTCGCAATGTCCGTTGTCCGCATCTCCGGCACCATGTCCAGGACGGACCAAGCCCGGCATAGGGCGAGCAAGGGAAGACTTCTCATCTACTTCAAGCTCGCCCTTGTCATGGGGATGACGTGGACGTTCGGGTTCGTGGCTCCGTTCGCCAACATCCAGGCGCTCTGGTACATTTTTGTCATTCTGAACAGTTTGCAGGGCGCATTCGTGCTCTTCGCTTTCACCAAACTGGAGGTGAGGGCCAACCTGGAGGCCTTCGCCACTTGGTTGCGTCGAAGCAGCGACCAGAAGAGGAGCTCATCGTCCAGAACCATTGTATCCGGTCTCTGAGAGTCTTTCTTTTCCTGAACGTTTTAAACAGAACGCGTATCTCACGATTGTTTTTAAGCTTTATATATTTGTGCGTGCATTTTTGTATATATGTTTGTGTGTTTTTAACAAGTTTCATAAACTTTAAGATAAAGTTCTTTAATTGAAAAATAAGGTGTTCGAATTTTAATGGGCCTTTTTTCTAAAGTTCCCTAATAGAATTCACGTTTCGAGTTTTTCTCCAAGCACCGTCAACCATTGTAAAAATATGACGTCACGAAAACGTTAACGTCACGGATGGGTGCGACGTAACAGGCGAAGGTGATTGCCATATTACCAAGGACGAGGCACGTTTTTTTTTTTTTCAAATAAAAGCAGGTATATGCCCTTTCTTCTATATATATACCCGCTCTTGAAAGCAGAAGGAAGGCGTCGATCCCTTCTCCCACTAAATCCGCCACCAGGTCGGCCGGCTGCCAAACAGCTGCGCCGCGCGAAACCCGCAGAGGTAAAAAAAAAAAAAGAATAAAAAAAATAAAACACCGAGGCAATTAAGAGGACTCCGAGACACTTCGAGAATCCCTGCAGAAGCTTCGGGAAACACTAGAAAATAAAACAAATACAAAAGAAGGACGGAACTACGCTAAACACGACGTCGTGCGCCTGGAAGGCTGAGACTGGAGTTAGCAGGTCTTCTGTCGACCTGCGCTACTGATGCTCCGTGAGCGGCTCTGCTGCGTGCCAGAAACAAAGCCTATGATTTCTGCCATGAGACTAGGGAGCATTTTTGTAAGGAATGCAGTCTTAGTACAATAAGGTAACAATTGGTACTGATGCAAAGCACTGCGCGTGAGGGAAGAATACGAGGGCTGAATGCACGAAACGGATTTCCCCTGTCGTAAGGTGGTCAGTTGGGCGAGTTGGCACATTAAACATGGTTAAATATAGTTTGGCACAAAAAGACAGGGAGAGAGAAGAGAAGACAAAAAGAAGAGAAGAGTTGTGAGTTTGCACTTTTCTGTCGTTGACATGTTTCTCTTTGTCCCTGTTGTTGTTGTTGTTGTTGTTGTTTTGTGCTTTATTTTTAGGGGTACTCCTGTGACTATTTATTTAGCTACCCAAACAAACTATATTTTCGCAATCACCGGACTTTACACTGTTCGGTGTGCTATTTAGCATCGCGAAATTCAAAATAGTTATTGTGCCATCGAAAAGTGAAAATGATGCCAAAACCGACATTCAAATGTACCCGCGCTTTTCGGTGCCGTGACGAGAGCGGAAGGCAGGCTTGCAGGTCGAGCGGGCAGTCGAAAAATGAACTATGCCAAGCATTTCTTTCGTGCTGCTGCGCGGCTGCTGGAGCGGGGTCCCAACGCATTCATTGGAAACCATGAAACTGCTCGTAATCGGTTGGGAACAAAGTCGACAGTCCAAAAAGTTAACGCGTGCCTTCTGCTGCCGTCACTTTTTCATTGTTGCCAGTAGAGACTTCCACTTTGAAAAACACGGTGAGAACCAAAGCTGTAAATTCAACAACTCCGCGAAGAAAAAAATTATTTCGCCCCAATATTTCACTTACTATTTCAGCGAGGTTTGTTGTTTTCTCTAAAACAAATTCAGGCGAATCTGGGACAATGAAAAAAAAAAAAACGGAGTGCCGCTTTAATCATGTTTAATAGTATTTCCTCACTCCAGTAGAGTGTCTACATTCCTGTTTGTCTGAGGGTGAAGACGTCCTTTGTTGCACTGAGTGGGCAAGCGCGCTGACTAGCAGGTGCACTCAGTCAGACTTGTACACGTTACTGAAGAATAGTAAGGAATTACATTTACAATTACTCGAGGCTAAATTGTAATTTATTACAAATACAATTACCCTCCCATAAAAATAAGTGACCGTTGCCCCAAAAAGTAATCCGTTACTTTATTGGCGTTACTTTCAGCATTACTGTCTTCAATTAAGAAGCAAAGGGAAGAGGGTTATTCAAGTTCTTATCGTTGCAACCTGTTCGATTTAATGACCTTGAGTATTTAGAGCAACAGCTCACTCTCGAAAGTCTCGTCAGACATTTTGCGTTATTTCTTACTGAAGATGTCGACTGCTACGCTGGACACCCTTTGAATTGAGGCACTGGGTGGGAGTGGCATATTGTGCCTCACGAATGTTTTATGCTCTGCATTGAGCGTTTTCAGCGAAGCAATGGAGGTACTATATTTACCTCGAAGATAGAGCAAAGCTTCGTCGTTGCAGCCATTGCCTGATATTCGAGAGTTTTAGTAAATCGTTTCGATACCTCCGATCAAATCAAATCAAATGTTTATTTTTCACCTTGTACAAAGAAGATGAAGGAGCTGTGGAAAAGAGCTCCAGCATTGCAGCTTGACGAGTCCACAGACCCTTATATTGGCAGCTAAGCAGCATCGTGCCCCCGATAACGATATGATGAATGCACATAAGCAGCGGCGGAGTATCGGGTATCGTTATCAGAGTCATCGGACCGATCTACTAAAATTCTCCATTGTCGAAATCGCGAAGCTGTAGAAGTAATCATATATCTAGCCAAAACTAGAATAAGAATTATGTCCATCTTACTATACCGGCATATATTGCCAGACAATAGCAACACATAGTTGTAACAGTAAGGTGATAATTAAATAGTAAGTAAGGTTTGGCTCGATATTCTTTTTTATTTGGGTCTGAACAGGTCGAGCCTCGGTTGAGACGTTGATGAATAAAAAATAAGTTTCTAGTATATAAATATAGGTAATCGAAAAAAAAAGGACATAACAACAATTAATTAGAACGTTGGCTAAAACAAGAAAATGTAAACGCACGTTTGTCGTGTGTACCTTTCTTGGTGCCGTGCAAAAACGCACGGAGCACTAACCGACTGCAGTTTCCTCCGGTGTTCTCCAGATAGACGTCCGCTGATGCCATGGGCAGCGAAGGGCAGAGTACTAAGTAAGCCGCGCTATGGCCCCACTCACGAATTTCACTCTCCCCTCAAGCCCAGAATATCAAGTCTACGTCAGCCACCATCATGTTTTATTTTTTGAAATATCTGCTTGAGATAGGATGCGTCCTGCTGGGGTAAAAACAGGAAGAAGAAGAAAGGAAGACTAACCATTTTCGAAGTGCTCGCAAAAAGCTGACCCACAAAAAGGGTGACCGAGATGCAGATAACCTGGCTGGAATTCACAAATAAAGTGGGCCAACCCTAGACGTTGAACTACAAAAAAGTAAGTAGCTTTTAAAACAGGGTTAAATAAGGTGAAGATACGAAAAAAAAAAAAAGAACATCCGGCTTTCTAAGAGAAGGTGATAAGCGTGCAGCAACGAACGAGGATATTTGTGGTATCACATCTCTTTTAGTGAATTTTCGGATAGACGGAGCGTTGTCTCGTGTTGTGACATTATGGAAATGGTCGTAGTCACTATAACCGAGAAGGACATTGTTAATTCTTGTCTGTTCACTTACCGCCTCGAGCTTCTCGAAGAGGAACACAATCACTTGGTTTCCTCCTCTCCCCGTCGTCGATCGCAAAGAAAAACAAACGAACTAAAAAAAGCGGATATAACTTGCCCCCCCCCCCCCCTTTTCTTTTTTTTTTTTTTTTGTAGAAATGCCCATTTGGATTTTTTGACATTGTTGTTTGTCTCTAAAAACACAGATTCAGGGGCTTGGTGTTGCAAAAAAAAAAAAAAAAAAAAGGCTTTGCGGAACTGAACAGTGCCAAGCCTAACTTTGCGCTGGTCAATTCACGTGACAGTGTGACTGCGCTCGATTTTATCAAAATAAAAACAACCCTTCCTTTAAAAGGGGGGGGGGGGAGGAGGGGGGCGGGTCCTGAAAAAAAATGTAACGAATTACAAGGAATCCGTTACGTAAAAAATGTAAGGGAATTACTTTAAAAACTACTCTAGAAAATATGTATTTTTTTCGTTACTAAATTACTGATAAATGTAAGGGATTACAAGTAATTTCGTTACCTGTAACGGATTACGTACAAGTCTGCGCTCAGTACTTGACTTGTGCGGTAAAATAGGGTCTAAGTATTGGCCGAGGTTACGCGCTCGAGCTCAATCACAGCGATACGCGCACTTAAAAAAGATGTATAAAAAAAAACTGGGCGGAAAATTGGCTGAGATGTCACCACTCAGGCAATAGGGAGTATTCACCGGCGGTCATAGCTGAGCTCGCTGCTGCTTTCTCACCACCGGGGAAGGGAGAGAGGGGAAAGATGCTTTTGTACGAATTTTGAGTGGCAAGTCTTCTATAATCCTCTAGAGGGAGAATTCGCGTTTCCAGCGACCTATAGGGGGCGCCACCACCAAACAAACATGGCGGCTGAGTCCAGGTCGCGTCGGCTCGGCCGGGCTGCCTGAACGGGTGGCGCATTCAATTTAACAGATTTTCTTTTGTTTAATGCCCAATTTTATAGGTATCTGAACTGAGACGATTAAGTGTAGCCGGTGCACATAAACTTGCAGAGCATAGTTTTGTTTTCCCGGTGTTTTTTGTTCTTTTCACGTCAAACTTTCGTTTCGGAGATTTCGTTCAAAACCGAAACTATGGGCTCCGGAGAGACGGTAATAGACTCTAATCAGTTTTGATCATCTAAGGAAAGCGGCGATGACTACAGAATTGTTCCACTGAGATCAATTTTCAACTCACTCGCATGCCTCGACCATGCGACTTATCTGTTCACGAAATCGAGCTTTAGTGCATCCGCGTTTAAGAAACAGCTCCAGTCGTCTGCTCGGTCAACAACACAGGCTGCAGGAAAATTACGAAAATTAAGCAAGCGCTTCTTGAGCCAATGAGCATTTTAACCCGCTGGTGCCCCACTAAGCAGCTGATACTCGTATTTCAATTCTGGTTTTAGTAGCAATCGAGGAGTCATTTTGACGAGCGGGTTATGTATTATATTACGTACTATGTCCCACTAAAGCGATATTAGTATATTCTTCGGGTTGAAATATGAGCTTAGTTGACTAGCTACTAGGTGAACTGCTGATTAATATTTGACAGACAGAGAGATGCTACTTAAACTTAGCCAAATGGTTCTAGCCGGTAGCACGGAGACGAATGCGGACAAACTGAAGAGAGTCTTCATCGGAGATTCATGCGGAACCTCTGCATACATTGAAGTTGACTTCGAATCCTGAACGGAGAAAATTAGTATTTTTTCTGGCCGGTCAACCTGAGCAATGTAGACATATTGCTGATGGCTTCGACGGGGGTAAACTATAAATATTGGAGGCGCGATAGATCATAATGCCGTGACAGCTTCTAACTTTGCGAGACGCGTCCCCCACGTTTTGAAAGCAGATAATTTCCCTCATTAATCATATGCAGCAAGCAGGTTTTCCTGAATCAAGTAGTTGCGAGATCAGCCCAACACATTCAGTGTGGTCCAGATTCTTTTTCGGCGGAAAGCAGCCAAGATGAATAGCCAACGCACCGACCGGCGTGGGTGGCTCAAACTTGAAGCTAATCAAACACAACCAAACTCAAGAAAATCAGCTATCGAACCTTCCCATTCGCTTGACTGCAACATTGGTGTTCCCTCCAGTGAAACACCTCGTCTGTCGTCCTCAGTCCACTGTTATACATCCTTATAAGGAAACCACTTAACAGTTACCAAGTAGTCGTCACTTTGAATGTGATTCGAGACAGACAAGAAATCAAAACGTTTTTCCGTGATTCCTCCCCATCCAAGAAATCGAAAGCACGCGACCCTGTGTTGTGGAATAAACGGGCTTTCAAACACGTGATGGAAGGAAACAATCTACTGAGGCTTCACCACACTAAAGAAAACTCTGGCAAACTTAAAAAATTTTCGGACCTTCGTCAAATTACATTGTTCGCCACCGTGCCGACAACACGTGTCCGCGAAAGCCACCAGAGACGCGGAGGGGCGCGGAGCGACCTGGTCCGGCTGGTTCCCGGTTTTCTCGCTTGCTGGCGTCCGTTTTGCTGGAGTCGCGAATAGCGACGTTTGGGGAAGCCTGGGTCCTACAAAGGAAAGTCCCGGTGATAAGCGAATTTCTCCTTCCCCTCTTCTCTTGCGGTTGCAAGAGAGCCGACGGGAAACTCTTCCCGGGCATGCGCTGTGAACAGTTACCTCAAATATGGCGTCCAGTGAATACCTCCAATACCCCCAAGTTCAAAACACAATGCTTGCCAGTAGCTTAGCCAAGGACAACGTTACTAAAACACTCAGATGGGAAACTCAGCCTTGAAACCTGAGCCGCTGGCGTCCACCGAGATCGAGCTAAATACGATAACAGCGCCACACTTTAGCGACGAGTTGAAACATAACATTTGCTTTATATGGCTACTCCTATAGTAGGTTACAAGTCAAGAAGGTAGCGGCAAATGCCCCTCAAAGGGAATCATATATCCCTCCGCTACCTCCGCATCCAATAGCGTCCCATCGTTTCCGTGACGTTGCGGCCAACGCGCGAGGAGGGTCATGCCTTTCTGTACATATTTGCTTTATCTCTCGACTTTGACTTAGCATTGTGGAAGCCACGAGAGGGAGATTAAGTCTTCCCCCTTCCGATGAAAACAAAGACGACTTTCGGGGATTAGCTTCCCCCTCCGATTGATACAAAGGCTGCTTTCAGGGGCTCGGTTCCTTCTGCGATGAATACAAAGGTCGCTTTCTTAAAAAGTGGGGGTCGGAGATAAGTTGGCACCACTCTATGGCCATTATCTATCTATTGAAGCGGAACAAGAAGCGTTTCCAGTGAACTCTTCTTTCGATTGCGGAGGGATTTGAAACCGGCGCACCACGCTTGTGGGAGGAGCTTCTCCTACCTTCTTAACTTGTAACCGACTATAGAACCACTGAATGTTCCCAGAGTACCAAAACTCCCAGGCTCAAGGTGCCAAGATGACGGCTCAATCTTTTTTCTTTACTGTGGTCACCATGAGCTTTTAGAAAGCATATTCCCCCCCCCCCCCCAAAAAAAAAAAAAGATAAATCTCTTTTTGTATGATCTTTTATTGAACATTAGTATAAAACGACAGGAGCGTGATGTTTGCATACAATTTTAGGTTACAGGTTTTTGCGGCGCATTTAATATGGCTTTTGTACAGTCATGTCTCACCGGTGACTACAGGCATGCCGCGCGTCCCGACTTGAGTGCGTCCTAACTTCGGCAAATAATCGGGGCGCGTACGCGTCAAAGGAGATGGGGGTTGGCAGCACTCCCTTTCACTGTATACGTTTCGGCACAAGAATGCCTGATTAAAGCGACAATAGTAAGTATATAGCCGTGCAGTCCTCATGAGTGGCCGCTGCGGGAGAAACGGCTGCGTCCCGATCGCCATTACCTCGGTCCTCGAGTGCGGATCGTTGCCCCTTTTTCACAGCAGGCTCTATGGCAGTTTCCCAACTGAGGTGTTTTGGTAATGTTGGCCAAGAAGAAGAGTATACACCAACTAATCTATGTTACGTGACGCCGCGATGGTGGCGCGTCGGGCGCACTGCGTTATGCGGGACGGTCATTCCTGTGTTGTTTTGGAAGAAACCAGATTAAAACCTACCTTCTCGTCAAAGCGCCGCTACTAGGGCTGTACCAAAAAAGCCGGGAAATGTTTGAAGATCCGTTTCTATCTGTTTTCTGCCTTTTCGGTTTGTCTGCAAGCGTGGATAGGTGCCGCTAAAAGAGAAACCAAACACCGTCAAACAACAATTGCTTGCGGGGGAAGCACTTCGGGTCGAATCCTCCAATAATAGTGGTCGTCAGATACATCTGGTTTGTTCCAACATATACGCGGGAAAATCGTTAAGTTTTCCGGGCCACCCGCGGTCAGCGTTCAGTGCGTCTTCACGTTCAAACGGCCGTCTGATCGTTCAAACTGTCGTCAGCTCTTTCTAACTCGTTCAAACTGTCGTCTGCTCGTTGAAACGACAGCGGCCACTAGACCAATCGATGCGATGAGAAGTAAGTGCAGGCCTCAAAAGACTTTTAAGTGTGAAGGTTGTTTAACGTAAGAAAGCTCGGTGTAAACAGTCGCTACGTGGAGATGTTGATCATTGTTACCAGTGGCGATCACCGACTTGCTATGCCTGATTCACTTGGTTTGATTCTTCTGTGAATTTTTAGTACCGGCATTGAGAATCGCAGCTACCGTCCACGCTTTTGCAACCCGAGCGACGTCGCGACTGAAAATAGCGAGAACAATATTATCGTGGTTTTAGAGTCCATTCTGCGGCAATCACGCGGAATCACTTGCCGAAAGTCACATTATTTACACGAAGTTACGTGGTGTAACGAGCCTCGTTAATTTCGCTATGACGCCTGGTGCGCGTCTCCGACTGATGTGTTTAGCGCCCTTTGCTGCCCGTACATCAAACGTGGTCCCGAAGTGGCAGCAAATGACGTCGCAGAAGCTGGAGTGTCACGCTGTCGGAGGTCGCGATCCTGGCGGTTGGGCGTAGAAACGCTGGCGAAAAGCACGAGCGAACGCGAGTGTCGCTGTCGTCACGGCGTCCCAGCTTCCGGCTGCGGACACTTACGTGGACTGCCACACTAATAATTGGGGTTGTGTGGATATTTATACAGCGTGTAGTTGGTCAGCCATTTCAAAGTTGCGACGAGTCACTCGCTGTAGATGAGCAATTTAGCCAGTGCAGTACAAACGCTAGCCTGGGGTCTTTAACGTGCACCACGCAGTAGTGATACACGACCGCACGCCGGTACGATGCTCATCCAGATCGGGCAGGGGTCGGAATTGAACCCAGGATCTTGGGTTCTGCAGCGCGAGCTTTCGCTCCACGTGCTCCGAGCTGGTGTGCGCTAGCCCACTCTGCCACCGATCCCCCGACTGCTACACTGCAGAGCGACCTGCAGCAGAACAGGCGTCTGCCAAGGTATATGTACATATGGTAGCGAAGCTTCCATAGAAGCCCACGTGTCGAAAAAATGGCGTCTCATGTGGCTTCGCTAGCGCCATCTATGTGTCGTGATAGCATTTCCGGCGGAACAAAAAATAAACAGGAAATGACGTCACTTCCGAAAAAAAAAACAAAAAAACGTGACGTCACTTTGGTGTGCTTTTCGGCGCGAAAATTAAATAGTACAAGAAACCGGGACTGCAGGCAAAAGGGACGATCGTTTAGTGTGACTAAAAAGCTTTGTTTGAGACTTTTAGAAACTGGGACTGCAGGAAAAAAAGACGATCGTCGTTTTTGCCTGCAATCACAGTTTCTAAAAAGTCTCAAACAAAGCTTTTTAGTCACACTAAAAAGTCTCAAAGCTGTGCCAATCTACGTTTGAAACCTTTTAGCGCGTCGTTCTTTTTGCCTAAAGTCGCGTTTTTTTATTTTTTGTTTGTTTGCTCTTTCGTTTTGTTCAATCTACACCATCTCGTTTGGACCCTTAATTCTGCGCGAAAATCGTTTTCTTTTACGCAGCCGCCTTTTTTAGGCAGATCGCTTCGAGAATCTTTTCTTTTCATCCCACAGAACTACTTTGAAAGAACCGCGTTTTGCTTTTTCCTTCAGCTTTTTCAGAAATATGGGAGCGGCTTAAAGGTGACTGACCTCACAAAAAAGTATATAACAATACCGCTGCTCGAGTGAGTTAGCGTTAAAGTCACACAACAGTAATTCTCATGCAAGTTCAATGTTGCACTAACTTTTTATTCACATACAACTGCTTACAACCACTCAACCAGGACTCATCAGAAGCATACAATCAGTATCTAGTTTTAAGGTAGAAGAAAACTAATAGATGAATACATAAATCACATTATGACAGGATAACACATAACACACTGTACAATTGGCTTCCTGTTGTGTGGGCATTGTCCGTTTATAGACAGCCATCAATATCCCATATTTTAAACTGCTGCGAGGAAAGCTGTGTTCAACACTTAAAAAAAACAGAAAAAATAACAGCTGTTTTTTGCCGTTCTTGGACAAGGTACGATCATCCAGAAAACTTTTTAACTTGCGTAAGATGATGCTGCGTACTCTGGAGCCTTCCGTGCACGCATAAATTATTTTGGAGCCCTCCAGTACGCTGCACGGCATAGGCCAGTGTTTTTTGGACCCTAAAACTAGAGGTTTGAATCAGTGACAAAACCACATGAGCAGTCTGTAACCCGAAACACTGTAAGCACCTTAATTATTGCGATAACCTATTTTTCGAGAATTTCACAATTTGATAAAAATCGGAAAAAAAAAGTCATCCATGGATATGAAAACATTAAATATCGCTCTTGATCGCGAAAGTCTGCGCCCGCCAGAATTTCTCAAAAGAGACACAATATGAAATATTGAGCCCACGAAAATAAAGTATATTACACCATACGAAAAACTAGAAAAGCAAATATACTGCTTTGAAAATGTACTCTGTGTGGTCTCACGTGCTTAGCCTTTGCACTTGTTGCCTAGCTTTACACTTTACTGATGCATCAACGAGTTCAGTGTGTGTTTTTTTTTTCGTGCAAACCAGTGTAGTTTGACTTTAGTAAACAGTGAAAACAAATTGTCATACACATCGTGGTTCCACACAGCAAGATACGTTTGGACCACCTGATAAAAAAGTACACAAAGAGTACGCCCTATGCCCTCCTTTGAAATGAGGTTGTTGATGCTCGCCTCGAAAAACACGCTCACAAGCCTCAACGAATGATGTGGAAGAAGGGAAGGGAACTGACAGGTTTCCAAAGTCCTAGTCAGCAGCGCCTTTCACACCCAAATACAGTAGCACTTACAGTAGTTCAAGTGGCGGGTTAAAAGCTAGGTAAAACCATAATTAACTGTGAGGTGATCGCAGAGCATCCTCAGAGACCTCATTGTCAAGCAGAAGCCACGAATGCAGTTTGGCTGCCTTCTACATCCGAGTGTTTGCAGGTTTACAAAAACTTCAATGCTTTCTTTGAAAAACTCCTCATGGACAGAGCCATTATGCAGTGCAGAGGCAAAGGGCGTCTTGGAAACATTGTGCGAGCTATTTAGGTTGTCAAAGAGACGGCCGATTTTTTCAATGAATCTCGCTGTGTGAATAGCAGCAGCTGGCAATTGCAGGAACGTTAGAAAGGCATACATTGCAGCAGTACAGTGGTTGCTAAACACTTGGGCCGCTGGTTTCACCGACATCTTTTAGCAAAACGTCAAATTAAAGTACTTCTCGTTCAGCTTGGGCATAGAATGGATCTCAAATGTCCGGTCCTTTTCATGAGCTTCCTTTATGTACGAGGTTTTCACTACGTGATCACAAACATTGAAGTAATACTTAAATAACATGTTTCTGAGGCACGTCAGCAGGTGCAGAGCATCGAAAAGGAAAAAGAGAGGTTTGCCATTGACATATATGTAAGGCTTCTCGGAAATTACGAGGCGTGAAAAAAGAGAGACGTTCTGGCTCCCCTGACCCCATACCACAACTACTGGCTCCAGGCCAACATCCACAAGGACGTTGTAGCACTGGTAAAGAAGATCCTGTAGGACAATGGTAGTCGTGCCCTTATGAGCAAGAAAGTAGCGAAGTGGCTGCTTCCATGGTGTTCGAATTCTTTTTCCAGAAACACGACAGCCGTGTTTGACAGGCTTGCATCTTGCGCACCATTAATATGCTATTCAAGCCCTTCAAACCTGTCAGATGAGGGGTTGTCTGAGACCTCTTTTTTAATGTGCATCTCATCAAAGACTATGCCGCCGGCCCGATCGGCTCGTGAAAAGGAAGTTGCTCGCCTCTTTACCCACTCGAAAATGTCGGGGTAAAATCCAACTCTCAGTGGAACACACTGAAGCCACAGCTGCAGTGATCGGACTGGTGAAAACCTAAGCAGTAGCATAAAATACTTACAGCCTTTTGGGCCATAAAAAAGAGGCCCAAAGCCAAAGCCTTGTTCAGGCTGCACCATCCTCAACCGAACCCGCTTACATCCCTCATCCTAAGCTGGGCCTCAACGAGTGCAGCGACGGCTGGAGACAGATGAACGCGGATACTCTCAACTACTTCAGCAACAGTCCTCATCTGACGCTGCCGTTGCAGTCTTCTTTGCAGCCTCTTGTTTCGTTGTTGGATCTGTCGTACCTTGGCTCTCAGTGTGTCCATTTTTCTCTTGTCAATGCGGCGGCCCTTGCTTGATGCTGCAAGGTGACAAATAACCCAGATCAGTAAACTCCAAGAATGTTTATAAATATGTAAATGGTAGCCAATAAGAACTTGCATTCCCTGTCAAGTTGTACAAGGTTTTTAATACCAAGAACAGCAAAACGTTTCATAACATACTAACATATTGGTTAGAGCGTCGATGATTATGACCCCACACTCCTGTAGGCCAAACCAGCACAGGTAAATTCGAGTATCCTGGGCGATTTCATAATAAGCGCAAACAACGGTGCAAGGGAAGAGCGAATTGAAAGCTAAACAGTTCTAGTAAAAACACGCCAAGCCTCCAGGCAGTGCAGTGCAGTAGTGGGCCGAGTGTAGTTTTGTTATTTGTAACTGTGCGCATCCAGTCAACCGTGATAGATTTATGAAAACTAACAACAGATCGGAAAATAATTTACAAGGGGGGCATGGCATCACTTAACACAAGACAGCAAGGATCTCACTGACAGTAACAGATTCTCACCTTCGAGTGTCGATAGGAAACCGATGCAGCGAGACGCCAGCCGCGCGGTCGTCACTTCGGCGTCCTTCTACGGAGCAACGTCTCGTTGCATAACGTGCGGAGCTCATTGTTGTAAAGGACGTTGAGCCCGTCGGACGTAGCAGCGTCCAACCGCACAAAGGTGACTGATCCTATATCACTCTGACGTTACGCTCCCGCGCACGTAACTGGGGTAATCACGCTTAGCGAACAAAACTTTTCAAACTGTGTAAAGTACCGGTAGAACAATTAAAACATAACGTGGAGTCCTGAGAAGCAACAAGCAGACGGACGTCAAAAGCCGGCTTTTTCGCGCAGCACGAGGTCTCTTCAAATTATCGCTATTACAAGCCAGCCTTGTTGCTTGTGGAGTTCAGAGGGCGCTAAGAACAAGTTACTAAATTATTAGTAAATAACCTATTTCTGCTTTTTTCGAGGGCAATAAAACTTATTTCAGATAACTAACAGTAATATAAAAAATTTAAAATTACAACTTACTATAATTTAATTTAATATATTTTATTCGTATATAGTTTGTCATAACGTCTCCTAGTCGCGCTTCAAACGCACCGCAACCACGTGACCCTCTAGGTTGATGTCGCTGGCAATTTGTTTTGTACCGTGTTTTGGCCCAAGTTTCGCTACCATCTGTACATATACCTTGCGTCTGCCACACAAACCACAGCTGCTTAGAAACCGCCAGGATCGCGACCGGCGACAGCATGACACTTGTATGACGTCATCAGGCGGAAATCGAGGGACCAATTTTTTGGACGCGGTAAACACACCAGTCGGAGACGCGTTCCAGGCCCCATAATTTCGCTAAGGCCACTAAAAGAGTAAGACATTGCTAGAAAGACGTAGAATCAACAAATCCAGCGCGAAAAAAAGCACGGGGACTCACCTTGACGCCGACAACATCGCATTCCAATTGACTCCGTGAGTGGGACGTCATGGGTCCAAACAAACCGTTGCTAGGGTCGTTGTTATAGACAAATACAGGGTGTTACAAAAACATTTTACAGCGTTTTTTTTCACCGCAAATATAAACTAGACATCGCCGAACGCTCATTCTCCGCCCAAAGGTAGAGCTAGAGGTCACAACCAGATGCCAAAGTTTCAGCCCGATCCGATACCTTAATCAAAAGTTATAAGTGATTTTCTGAAAATTTCAATGCGAAAATGGAGCCCATTTTTGCCCGTTTTCGGTTTCTTTTGCCATAGAGCCCCATGTATTCGAAAACTCCGTCGGCCGCCATTTTCCCATTGAAATTTTCATAAAATCACTTGTAACTTTTGATTAAGGTATCGGATCGGGCTGAAACTTTGGCATCTGGTTGTGTGTGACCTCTAGCGCTACCTTTGGTCATAGAATGGGCGTTCGGCAATGCTTAGTTTAATTTTTCCGGTAAAAAAAAAAAACCTGTAATTTTTTTTTTTGTCACACCTTGTACATTGGGCTAGGTTTCGCTACGGAAACCTGACCGTTCAAAATTCAGGAGTAGGATTTAAACTTCTAAAAATCACAGATATAGAAAGCTTGAATGTCATATATGTTTCGACAGAAGAGTGCAATCGCTTGTTTCTGAAATATTTACGACTTCAACTTCCGGTCCTCAAGATGCCTGCAGCAGACGACGAATGCAAGAAGTATGCCGTCTGCCACACGCCGGCCGGCCAACTGCTGCCGTTGTTTGAATCGTGTGAATAAAGACGATATTGTGATATTGCATTTGTTTGAAATATCATGAGTTTAAGAGAGTTATAAAAATGTATAGTCGAGCGCGATGCAAAATAGGGTTTATCGAAAGTCCGGGCGTCGGTCGAGATGATCGTCTGCTAAAAGATTGCATTGCACCCGTGAGAAAAGCAGTTCAGACGATCGGTTGATATCCCAAATTTTGTTTGCGGACTAGGGTGCTTTGTACCTAGTTGTAACCATCACTGCGACGGTTACTGCGATATCGCAATAGACATGCAATTATTTAATAACCTGACAACCTTATAATAATAATAATAATAATAATAATAATAATAATAATAATAAACAACGTACGTCGATGGCGTACGACTTGTTTCTCATGCTGGCCTGCACTACGCCGGTAATGCACTTCAGGTCGTCGTCGTAACTGAGCTGCATGACGCGGTTTGATTTTAAGGCATTTTCACCCCTCTGAACTAAGCTGGGTTCTACATAGAAAAAAATCGCACATTGCGGAGGCCTCTACGGCCATGGCGATGCACTTGTTTTTGTCGCTCGTTTACCGACGCAATTTAATGAAGACGCCCGCTGCAACAGAGGCCAGCAAATCTATCGTGTCGTCTGCTACCAAAGCAAAGCGGAGTGTAATACTTCAGAAATGGCTTTCATCGTTGCAATACGACACTGAGACGACAAAAATATCTTCATAATTAGATATCAAGAAGTTAGGTTGCTTACAAAAACTTATTGTAAGCAAAAATCTAGCCTCTTGGGGAGTCTTCATGCATTAGTCCAATAGCAACGTCCTAGCAACAGTTTGTTTAGACCCAGACGCCATGTTGTGACGTAGTCACTTACGGGGTCAATCTCGCTGGAATTTGAGCGCCGAGAGTGTTTGGATGATTGACACCTCGTCCCGCGTGGCGCTATCGTCGCGAGAGTCCGATTACCACACTCTGCGAACTTCGGCCTCAACTTTGTGTTTGACAAGTTTAAACACAAAGTCCTGGTCCGGGTTCGATACCCGGACCAGGCGGATTTTTTCGGTCGCGCACCAGTCACCTATACTCTGTTTCATACTTAGCGTGCAACGCTGTCAAAGCTACTGGCGCGAGCGCGTGGCTTCATCTATGGTTTCGTTTGCGCGAGAACGGTTGCAAGTGATCAACGAGATCAAGCCCCATGCTCGCGCCAGTAGCTTTGACAGCGTTGCACGCTAAGTATGAAACAAAGTATAGCTGTGTTTGGAGATTTGTTCCTCGTGTTCCCCTTCTCCAGGGATTATTTTCGTCAGCCCATCCTGGCGCGCCGCAGCGCTCCTCCTTGCCACTTTTCTCTCGCGCGTGATTTCGCTACGCAGAGGAGAGGAGAGGATGGGAACGCTGCTCCTGGCGTGTGCATGTGGCCATGTGCATGTGGCCACGTGCTGGTGACCTTGTGTAGCTATTTATGTAGCGCACGCTCAAAGTCGTAAACTAAAACAAGTCTAGCGCTGTAAATAATATTACAAATATATATGTATCGACATCTTGGAAACCCTGAGATGGGGAACGACAAAAAAACGTCCGTTTTTTTATCGTTCCCCATCTCAGGGTTTCCAAGATGTCGATTAATTACCAGCTCGCCTGCACTCTATCACTGCTTATATATGTATATCTCTTAAAAACAAATTTATTTCGTAATGTTTGTAATTTTTCCTTTTTTTTTCTTTTTTAGTGTTTTTTTAAACACTGAAGTACGCAGGCGAGCTGGTCAGGAAACATCATTGAAAGAAAACCTGAGGCTGGGTCGTGTCGTGCTGTCCTTTTTTTTTTTTTATTTGTCCCATTCTCGGGTTTTCTTTGAATAATATTTTTAAACGTTTGGTAAGCGATCCTTCGATTGGGTGGTGCAAGGTGACACCGTGGATATTGCGGGGCGCCTACTTTGCTTCTTGGAAGATGCTAATTGAACGATCATTTGCGCTCCGCGTCAACTGTGCCCTCCCATTCGAGTTTTGTATTCTTTCAGACCAAGGTAACCTGTCGTCGACGTCGACCTCCCTCCGGTCCCACTGGTTTCTTCCCTCTCTTCGAGCCCTCTCCCACTTTCTACCACCACACCCTCCCGGTTGCAGCTCGATCACCTGGAAGTCGTCCCTGGTCAACTTAATCTTTCATTCTTTTTCCCTCCTTTTTTTCATTCCACACGTTTTTCTCTTTTTATCCTTTTGTGTGTCCGTGGAAGAAGGCGGATAGGGAAATCCAGTGCGCCGAACCGAAAGTCGGGTCTCTGCGTCGGCACGTCTGGCATTTGGTTCGGAGGCGGGGGGATTTTAAGTATCAAATAGGACTGGGCAATTCATCGATGAACCTACCGATTAATCGATTCATGCTTTAATTGCGATTAATTTTTTCAACTGACTAATCGGTTAAGCTTGACACCGGTTAAGTCAAAACAAAAATACAATAAAAAAATGTCCCTTTACTTTTTTTTGCCGCCATGTGTTTTTATTTTTAAAATTACAACGTTTTCCTTTACGTCAGTAGAAAACTCATAGGTAAATACACGATTAATCCTAGTTGAGGCTGCGGTACCCCGGCGACAATGAAAGATGACGCCTTTCTTAGAAGTTTGAAACGCGATTGTGGCGCGTTCCAACTCTCTAAAAGAGGTATATCTAATCTTATGCAGTAGGAGCTTCTCTTCCTTCCAATGTAAGATACTTTTCTCTAATCTTTGAAGCCTAAGTTCGTGAGCACCTGCGGATATGGCCCTTTTTTGCAAAACACAGTTTCATAGTACATTCGGGCAGGGTTTACTATTAAAGCAGTAAGTTTGAAATTTTACATTATTGTTGAAGAAGAATATGTCTTGAAACTAACGCGCCCTTCTTTTGATTTTATTTTTATTTTGTCAGATATTTGTCTCGCAAGAACTCGACTTTGCGGAAGGTCATTCACTCAATTTCCTAGACAACTATTACCCAATTTTAGTTTCAGACTTCTTGCATCTCTTTGTACTTAGTGTCTAAAGATCTACGCTAAATTTTATCAAAGTCTAATTTCTACTTTTTTCTGAACACTCACGTTCAAACGTTCAAAAAGAGGAAATTTTGGATGACATCTTTTCGTAGTACATATTGAATAGCTTTGACGCAGATTTACAAAGGGACGCTTGCTAAAGTTTTCTTACGTTACGCTATGAATCACCGAGACATTCATGCCTCGTATCTCGCGTGCAAAGCGACTTGATCAGTTGGTTACCACGCTTCGTGCGAAGCCCAGATGACTCTCCACGTGAGCAGATGTAAGCTCTCGTAACATAACGTGGCGTACGTAATCGGGGCTATGTGAACGCAATGTGAACCGACCTTTCGATCGAATTATTGCTGCCCGAGAGTCTCGATTTCATATATTTTATTATAGTTTACTCACGGACGGTTCTCTATTCAACCTTAACTTCGACTGGCAATACAAAATGGATGGTATAACTGGCATTCCTGTTTGGTACACTTTTGTTCGTTTGCTTGTTTTGTCTCGGAAGCTCCGAGGTCCGTTTGTACGTCCTCGTAGAATAGCTCTTTGATATGAGCCGCTTCTGTGATCGGGAATCCGCGAGGCGTAGGCCTGGCAGCCCGTCCGTGTCAGTGGGCTTTTCTGCAGCGCCTCCGAATGCAGCGAGCACAATGTAGGGCCGGGCACGCCTGAGCGATCCCGCTCAAAGCCAGCACATTGTCGCGGGGTCCCGAAGCCCCGCCACCGATGGTGTGCAGTCTCCGCGATCTCTGTTCAACAGCTTCGTGGTGCACTCCCTTCTTTCGAAGCCAACACCGAGGGCGAAAAAAACGAGGGAAAAAAAAAAACGCCGCAGAAAAGGGCGTAGGAACTTCCGTTGGAGTTGTTCCCAATGGAGCTTCTTTCTTTGATGCCGACTATCGTTCCATCCGTGGTGAAGGGTTTTCTCCCCGTAATCTATAAAGTGCGAGGCGTCACGCCGGGCGGTGGCACTGCAGTCGGACCGGCGCATGCGTAGATGCGAGCCCACACCTGGTGGACTTGGTGGGCAAGCGCTGACTTCTTTGGAATCAGCGTGCAAAGCGAGGCCCATGCTCATTCGGCTGTTCGAAATCGGGCACTCTGAGTAGTGTAGGGCGATGCAAATTTAGACATAAATTTGCAAATCGACGCTGCTTTTATTTATATGGTGAGTCATTAAAAGAAGAAAACCTTCTTTGGCGTCTTAGCGTGTCGGCCAGTAAAAATGTCTAGAGTTAGCGGAACTAAGAAATACTAATCGATAACACAAAATCACAAATGTCCCTATTCCCCACGACCCACGGGGCAAAACGAGAGAGCTAGTGAGGGAAAATGAGACACGGCGTGTGAAATTCTTCATTACGCCTTGTGAATGCTAATGACGGCCTGACTGATCATTCTTTCTTGGCGGTGGTGATCGATCACATTATGTATGCCACATCAGGACATAAAAAACGAACATGAATGACGCCTCCGCAATTGTGCCCAACTCCGTAAAAAAAAAAAAAAAAAAAAAAAAGAATCTTGTTATTGGGTTTGGTACGGAGCTCGACGAATTCACACCACCAAGCAATGCCGATAACTAGGGTTCCGTGTTTTCGGATAAATCCGAAAAATTCCGAAAAACACTCGCTGGTAAATTTTCCGCCGATTCGGATTTATCCGAAAAACTCCGAATTGCGAGGTCACAGCGACAAAATAAACTGGAAAAAAGACGGAGTTTTACAACTAAACTTTATAAGAGCACAAGGTCAGTGGTCCTGAGGAGGTTCCACTTCAGTTTCTTTTCAAATTTTGAACTACTGACAAAAAGGGGGTTTGCTTTTTAGCACGTCGAGGTTCCTTCGGGACAACGGGTCGTGGTACCCGAACCTTATTTATTTTGATTTCAAATTTTTAAATTTTACGCAGTAAAATAAACTCCGAATTTCAAAGAATTTCGAAGCTAACAAAAATAAACTCCGATAAACCCCGAATCCACGACGAAAAATGAACTCCGAAAAACGCCCTCCGAATTTCACGAGAAATAAACTCCGAAAAACGGAATCCTATCGATAACGGACGTTATTGAGATTCGGATGTTTTATTAAGAGTATGTCCCCAATAATCGAAGAAAAGTATTTGGTGAATTTGGTTGTGGCTGTTTCTTCGTGCCAGTTTTATTTTGTTGTAAGTTAATGCGCCCGTGTGTCTGATAGGTAGGGTTCCGTGTTTTCGGAGTTTATTTTTCGTCAAATTCGGAGAGTGTTTTTCGGAGTTATTTTTTTGTCGAAGATTCAGAGTTTATCGAAGTTTATATTTGTTTGATTCCCTATTCTAAATTCGGAGTTTAATTTCGCAGTGTTTTCTATTCAAAGTAAATAAATAAATAATAACCGGATGTAAACATATGCCAGACAAAAAATAAAACGCGCTTGTATCAATTTAAATTTCTTCAGTTGCATTTGGCAATGCTGCCATTGCCATTGGCAATACTACTTTGTTTCACGACAAGCGTCGCACACAAGTGGCTAGGAAGCTCGTAGTCATCCCTCATATTCCATCAATCTAGCACGCGGCCGCGCCGCGAGGTGGAGTGGTTAAGGATGTAATAGAGAAGTTTCAACTGTCCCTCTCTCCTATTTTATACAGTCTCTATGGTCTATAGCTTTCTTTGTTACAGAAACATAGTCTCTCCTTTCTCTAAATCCCTAATCGCATGGCCCAAACTGGAAACCAAGAGAGTGGCTTTTGTCGTGACCCGAGTGTACAATGACCTGTTGCCCTGAATCAGCCTTGACGAGACAAGCTGTAAGACCCCCTTTTGACAACGATCCGAGATTTGAGAAATAATTATGGTGGCATTTTCTCAGAACCAATGACCCTGTGCTAAACAAAATGCAAAAAAAAATACAAAATAAAACTTGTTCTTAATTTTTTTTTATGCGGGGGAGGGGAGTGGCATTGGCACATAAACATTCGGAGTTTATCGGATAAATCCAAATGGAGCAAAATTTTACCGGCAAGTGTTTTTCGGATTTATCCGACAACACGGAACCCTACTGGTAGGCGACAACTCCCTCCGAAACCCAGTTGCAAGCGACGCCGACACAAATTAAGGTCATCCGCTACAATGCAAACAAAACCAGAGCGGCGCGAAAATTGAAGTTCCACGTTGGTTTGTGGTCCGGCACAAGTTTCGACGTAGCGCTCATAACATGGAAGTTTTCATGAACAAGATATTTCAGTAGCGATTGTTGATGTGCATCAGGGTTGGGCAGTATCGCGATACAAATGTATCGCGATAGTATTTCAGGAATACATTTGGTATTTGTATTTCTGTATCGCAATACGTTTTTTTTCACCAGTATATGTATTCCTGTATCGAAATACATTTGGAATGTTTCTTTGTATTGCGACACAATCAAAATGAAATGTATTTCGTTGCATTTCTCGAAAAATACCTTGCCTCCCCCCCCCCCCCCTAAAAAAAAAAAAACCCGAACGTTTTTTTTTTTTTTTTTTTTTTTTTTTTGAGGGCATTAGGGTCAAGGGGATTCTGGGGCATTGTTACTATTCTGACCAGCTGGAGCACCTTCTGTCGCAGGTCTCTAGGTAGGGATTTCATGAGTCATTGTTTGCTGGCATCCAATGCCCGCTGCTAATGGCGAATTCGGGTGGTCAATCACCGGCGAGCCCACGCCGGCGGCAGAGGCAACCAAAACCGCGCCAGCGGCGCACCACGTGACCCTCTCCACCCGAACACAAAGCGCCGGCGACTGGCGTTTTCGTTTGCCTGAGTCGCGCGTGAACTTTGTTAACTTCTTCCTCGATTATTTTATGATACAATACGCACGCTGTAGGCATCAGCAACATATATTCGAACTCTGAGATGTGGGTAAAGAAATTTTAATATATTTTGTTTAGATTCCCGATTAACTGTTGCCATCTTACAAACTCCCAGAAAGCTCACCAGCGTCGCTGTTTATATTTAATTTTCTTGTTATTACCTTTTTTTCTGGAATCCTCAGCATTTTCATTTGGCCCAGTCTTTAAAATAGTAAGGCGCGTTCAAGTCTCGAGCTGCAGCACTATTAATACATTTTTTTTTTTTTTTACAGCGGTATAATAACACGCTGTGCCCCATAGCTAACTGATCTTACGCAAGCTCCCTTTAAAATATTTTATCTTTATCTCCGTTGTTATTGCTGTCTTTTCTCGGACCACAGAGGGGTGTCTGTCTCAATGGCTTCGTTTTCTACTCGAACCCGCTATCGGCGATCATTGCTTCGTTTGGTTCCCTTTCCCGATTCGGATATGACGACACCGGATACAGTCTGGCAGACAAGCTGCCCGACCTCTTGAAGCTCGGGCGAAAATTGTGCCGGTAAATTGCCGGCACCCGCCTGAGAAGCGCCACCCGAACGGCGCGCACTCGCCAGCCTTTGACCACGCGAACGCCCTTGCCGGAGATATGGCAAAATATTTTGCCGGGAAATGACCACCCGAATTCGCTATTAGAGCTCGGGCAAAAATTGTGCCGGTAAATTGCCGGCACACGCCTGAGAAGCGCCACCCGAACAGCTTGCACCCGCCAGCCTTTGACCACGCGAACGCCCTTGCCGAAGATATGGCAAAATAGTTTGCCGGGAAATGACCACCCGAATTCGCCATAACTGTCTCTCTTGCCTTAGTGTACACAGCCGGCAAAGCTGAGTCACAGTCCGCTGCAGCACGAGTCTGGTGATGGTTGACTTGAAATAGTAGGATGCCTCACACAGTAAGTTCAACAGATATCCGAATGCGTCTGCGCCCATAATATTGAACGGCTCAAGGCTACGTCATCAGTCACGTGAACGTGACCAGCTGTTCTGGTGATCTGATACCCAGGAAGGAGGCCAGACGTGGCCTCGCTGTGCGGACCACGGGTGCGGACCCAGACTTCGTACACCTGCGACTCGTTAGAGCGCGCTGTTTCTCTGAGAGCTCATACCTGTGCGCCTTTGCCGGCAACCTCAGGTTGCAATCCACGAGGGTCTATATTTGAATGACACTAGGCGAAACTTGAGAACTGCCACCCATGCGTCATAGCGTCGGCGGGTGGGCGGGAAGGACCGTCACAACAGCGATGCCACCGTATCGTTTTGTTAACCGTAACAGAAGATAAGACATGTGTTCCAGGATGCTTCAGGTGGTCCACCTATTCTCGAAAATTCCAAATGCAACTGCCTGCACGATCTCCAACGAGATCACCTACAACGAAAGTACGTATTGTAATTTCATGCAGCAGCGTGGGTAAAGTTTCATGTTCAAGGCCACACCTACAGATAAAAGAATACCAGTTCATTCCAACGTGACATCATGTGATCACTGCTGACAGGGGCGCCCTTATTGGACAGGAGCGTCGCGACGTTTTGATGGGATTTAGGTTGACATGGAATTGAATTAGAGGTCAAAGTCTTTTCGCATCCCTGGTCAGACAGACAGGATGTCAGGTGTCACAGAATTCAATAACTATTTTTGTCCTTCAATGGTTATTGTGTTGTTCGTTTTCGTGTTTGCGAGTGGGGTGCGCGAGCGCCGAGGACAGGAGCGCGTGCCCCGGCGCGTGCTCCGGGGGAGAGGAGATCCCGGGCGCGCGAGGCGGGGGGTAGAACGTTGGAACGCCGGAGCAAGGCGGCGTCGGTGTGGAATGTTCGGCGCTGAGCAGGTCCGCGGGGGTATGGTTGTTCGACCACCGAGAAGTATTCGACGGGGGTTTGTGAGTGCTTGTGAGTGAGTGCTGTGCGTCACTACAACACCCAAGCCACCACGACTTCTCGACCCCGACTGGCGGCGCAACGAACCTGACGCCCACCGGCATCTTGGGACCCTGACTCGGCTCTCCCCCTCCAAAACTGTATGACAACCTCGATTTGACTTTTGATTTTCTTTTTTCTTTCCTTCTTTCAACTGTGTGTACGTCCTGTGCGCCTTTCTATCACTTTTGAATTAATTTGTATAAAATACTGTTCGAAATGTCGGCATGCTTTGCTCTCACTTCCTTCCGCCTCTCAGGAAGTCTATCGCCAAGGTGTGGTCCTAACACCTGGACAGCGGTCCAAGTCAAATTCCAAATTTGTTTGTTTAAATGGGATCTTTAACATCCGAACCTGTGACATCAGGGAAGGGACCGCGGTCAATCCTTCATGAAACGTTTTTTGAGCCCATTGAAGACTCCTCTTCGTCAGAAACCACTACCTTGAAGGCAAAGTGTCAAGCCCGCGGGAAAGTAATTTCGGGATCAAAAACTTCCACTTCAAACTTCAAACTTCAGTTGGCCTCTTAAACAAATTTGAAAAATGTATTGCAGTATCAGTATTTCAGTATCTGTATTTCTGCCCTCCCTGAAATGTATTCCTGTATTGGTATTTCCGAAGACTTTTTGCCTCCTTTTAAAATATATTTCCGATACGTATCGCGATACATTTATACAGATATATTTTAGTATCAGTATTTTAGCTCCAATTTTCATGTATCCCAGTATTTGTATTTCCAAATACATTTTTGAGTATTTCTGCTCAACCCTGATGTGCATGCATAGTTTCAGAGTGTACTTTTCGGTGTATGAACGTATGGGTACACGATGGTTTTTGTGTTAGTGCACTTCAAGGCACTGGCTTTTCTTCGTGCATGCTTAGGCGCGAGGACATATCAGGCTCAAACATCATGATGGAAGTGCTCCAGCGTGTCCACGCGCAAGGAAAAAGCTCATGACATATTGGCAAGCAGTTCCGAGGAATCCGTTCGAGCGAAACCGACGTACACGAAGCGTTTGGGAGGTTCAAACCGACAAGTTTCTGACAGATGGTCGGTGCATTATTCTCATGGCTAGCCTTTTACATAAATCTGACAAGATTTGCATTGAAAAAAGAGGACTACGCCCTAACTTCGCGATGTAGACGCGTTTGAAAAAAAAAAAAACTTTAGCGCTCGATAAAAAATTTTGCGGTTAATTATTTTTTGCGTTTTCAGCTCTTTTTCACTGAGGCAGATAGCCGAATTGAAAAGTTGCGATCGGCAGCATGAAAAATATATATACAGGGCGTCACAAAAAAATGCAGGGTTTTTTTCATCGCAATAATAAACTAGGCATCGCCGAACTACAGTGGCTTAAAGGGGCCCTGCAATCATTTTTAAGCGTCTACCTTTTTTGCGGATTTCACGTCTCCTAGGGTTCGGGCAAGCCAGCGGGCACGGAGACAGAAACTAAATATCAGTGCGTCATATTTTAACCGGACGACGCAGAAACCTACTCCACCTACGGGGCCGACCCACGGTGCCGAAAGCACACGATATGTGAAGTATTTGGTCCTGGGCTTACTACAGGTCAGAGCCGCTAAAAGCTTCATTTTAGTCGAAATTCAAAATATAAGTGGCACGAGCCGTTTAAATTATTTATAAAAGTAGATTTTGTTCACTATTTTAAATCAGAATTAAAAGAAACAAATGCAGTTTAGAAAGTACGCAAACAAGAAATGACCCGTCGACACACCCGCCACCAGCGGTGGAATAGGCGGCGCATAAAAGAAAGGTGTAGTGGGATCAGGCACCGACGCGCGGCGAGCGTAGAAAGATCCCGGATGTACGTGGCGGCGCTGCGGTCGTATGGACTGGAGAATCCGACCGATTCCGAGCGTTCCCAAGGCCTTCGGCGGGCAGCTTAGGCTTGCGTTTTGTCCTTTGGGCGGTTTGGCAGCGCGAAGTGGCTCCCGTTCTGAACTGATCTTTACCCCGTGTTTGCTGTCGTTTGTGGCCAAGGAAGTGTCATGCCGAATTAGTGTTTCATCGCGCAGCAAATGCAATGCGAGCCGCCCTGGCTGCCCACTTCATACAGCCTAGCCAGAACATGCTTTAGTGGCGTCCTCTCGAGTCGCCGACACGGAGTGCGGCAGCCGTGACCGCTCGCTGAGCTCACTACCCCTCCTCTAGTTCATGGCCACTCAAGCAACCAAGAACGTCATGAAGGAGGTTATTTTTTTGCTTGTTTTTGTAATTTTAATTTGCCTATAACTTTTAAACGAAAGCGAAATTCGAGAAAAGAAAAGTTTCATCAATTTACTACGTTCAGTGCGCCCAGGTTCGGTACAAATAAAAAAACAGTAAAAAAGTCCTTGCAGGGCCCCTCTAAAGAACCTCTGACACGCCAAAATTTTTTTTTTTTTTCATGCTAGGCGTTAAAATGGCATATCAGGACATTACGAAAAAATTGTTTCACTATAGAGTTGCGTAGTTTTTTTTATAAAAAATAAAAATATGAGGCCCAATTCAAAGTTCCCGCTGTGCACTGTGACGTAACAATGTACCGCAAGGTGTCGGGGCGGTCAGAAGGGAGGCATCGCCGGAAGTCACGTGAGTTGTATCCCTCCTCGTGCTTACCGCGAGCGCGTGTAATATCTTTCTTAATATTTTTGTTATTCTCCGCACCTCCACGAGCGATCCAAGCAGACAAGGTTTCTTTTATTTGTTTTTCATCCTTTAATGTTGCTGTAAAGGTAGAAGAAGCGGAGTCAGTGAATTGACGTGATCAACTACAATGCCTAGAAGGTTCTATGTGAGGTACTGTCCCGGTATTTCAGCAACTGAAGAAGAGATCACACTGCATGCATTTCTGAGAGACATACATCGGCCGCATCTGCACCTAGTAAACAAGTTCTGCTCATGTTCTATAGACCTTTCCAAAAACGAGCTTTTGGCCGGTGCCATTTTGAGCGTTCGTGCGTATGGCGCGTGCTTTGCTCGCTTTCCGAAGCGACAAACACGCACGTGCTGGGCTGTGAAGATCGCACGCTGGACTGTGATTTTGTAAACATTGGAAAGGTCTATAGACCTTTCCAAAAAAGGACACTTGGCAGGTTCCATTTTCAGTGTTCGTGCGTATGGCGCGTGATTTGCTCGCTTTCCGAAGCGACGAACGTGCGCGTTCTGGACTGTGATTTAACACGTGTGGACTGTGATTTTTGTAAACAGTGGAAACGTCTATACTTCGTTTCACTTTATCTGCGAGCGAAGCCAAAGCTAGAAGCGCGAGACCAGCGCTTTTTGCGTTTCTCCCCAGCTCGCGCGCTTGAGCGAAGCCTGAACGTACGGAGCTTTCGTGCTCGCGCTTCCAGCTTTGCCTTCGCTCGCACATAAGGTGAAACGAAGTATAGACAAAATACGTACTGTGTGCTCGACGTTTACTTGTGCTTGGTACACTTACCAGTTCGTATTCTTTAGACGGCAGGCATCTTCAGCCTGGAGAGTATCCGATGATTCAACGACCTCGGTGTCTGAACCTTCAGCAATGCGATCGGGCGTGTCGTATGCTAGCAATCCTAATTTCTGCGAGCGTTCTATTTTTTTTTTTTTTTTCAAAACTTGATAGCTTGTTTTGCGCCCATGCAGTATAGCCCTGTATCATCGGACTGACGGCATGCACTCGTACATTGGCTTGTACTCGCAACGCTTTCATCATTGACCTCCATCACGTCGATCCACTGACTCTTCGTCCTCAAATTTTACAGCACGCAAACTAACCAACGGTGCAAGGATAAAGAGCTAGTGGAACTGAAACTTCATTTTCTACGATCGCTCGTACGAAGAGCATTAAAAAAAAAACAATAAAAAAAGTCTTAGGCACGGTCGCGGAGAGCACGAGGAGTGAAACTCACGTGACTTCCGGTGAACCCACTTTTAGTGATATAGGTCGATGCCTCCCTTCTGTCCGCCCCGACACCTTGCGGTACACTGTTACGTCACAGTGCACGGCGGGAACTTTGAATTGGGCCTCGTATTTCTATTTTTTTTATAAAAAAAACTACGCAACTCTATAGTGGAACAATTTTTTTGTAATGTCCTGATATGCCATTTCAACGCCTAGCATGAAAAAACATATAATACCTGTGGCAGTTGTGCTAACGCTCCTGTTTGCGGTGCAAATGTCGCGTCTTGGCGCGTGCCACGTATTTCGTTCTTTTTGCAAATAAATTGCCAATTCATCACCGCTCTTTTAGTGCAGAATGTGATATGGATTTTTCAAAACTTAACGCACAATAAGAAAACAAAACGTGCAAGTTTTGATACTTATAATGCATGCAAGACATGGACGTATTTTTTTATTGGATAGATGAAGGGCTTGTCTGGTTCCGTGTATGAGTGTTTTTGTTAATTAGCGCACTTACATTTTTAATATTTATTCAAAAAAGGCCTTTCTTATACGCTTTTGAAGTGTCGTAACTCAATTTCACATCATAACGCAGCAACCACATTTAAGGGCATGCTCCTGGTAAACATAGGAACTCAGCATAAAAAAAATACTAGAAGTGCAACGCCAGCAGTTTTCTTGTAAACACAACATGATTCTGATAAAAGTTCAAAGAATTCCCTTCACGCGTTCTTGGTTTTCTCAGACAGCGTTTTGGCATCTGATCTCTTTTTTTTTTTTTTTTTAATAGTACGCTAGAGGAACTTGGCTGGTTCACTCTAAAGCTGATTTGGTTGTGTCCATATTTAGAATTGTTTTAAAGACTTTTAAATCATGAGACTATTTCAAAGCTCGACTCTGTACGCAAGAAACCGCTTTCAGAGAAGAGGACAGCTATTCAAACGACGATTCTTTAATTAGAGCTTTTCTCGCTCTAATAAAAACACTTTATATGATTGTAATCTTTTTAAAGCACGCTAATTTTCCTAAATAATAAAAAAGGACTTATGTTGTAGTGAGACGACGCGCATTTGCGCCATCTTTTGAAAGGTGGTTGAAATTTGAGGTTCAGAAGTTCAGGAAAAGTGGCGCTGATTCTGTCCTTGACGCAGGGGATTCTTGTCTCAAATATTCCCTCGCGCTTCTTCCTCGTTCTTGCAGTGAGTCACAGTTAGTCTTGCGATAAAGAAAAAAAAAACGAGAGGCGCGTCACAAGTGTCACGAGCAAGTTCTCAAAAAAACACCTAGTGCCTATAAATAAGCTATTTAATGCTGCCCGCCATATTCCTATACGACGAAAGGTGCAAATATTGAAGCACATATGATAGCGACGAAGAAGGGGAATTTATTCCTCTTCAATCCAAGATAAACAAACAGATATTTTCTTAAGGTTCCAGCTAGTGCCACCAAACAAGCTACGCTTCTTTAGTGGCTCTAGTTCCAGCTTCCCAACTGCGCCGGTTCTGTTTTGTTCGCCATCGTGCAGAGATTCGAGATTCTCGGTTTTAACGTTGCTGTGGGACGCTAAACTCGTGGAACACAAACCTTCTTTGCGTTCTGACGTAGCGGGGGGTGTGACCGAAAGAACGCCGCGAAGTTTCCTCCATCCTTATATTCGAAGGCGCGCTCAACTTCGCAACTTTTGACGTTGGAGAGACGCGAAATCCCCCGCGATCCCTAGGCGGTGCACGAGAGCACGAGACAGTAGGGAGTTTTAGTAGACCGTGTTTCTCCCGCCGCTAACCCTCCGCTACGAAGAAACCGCCACTGCGCCTGCGTGCCGATGGCCTTGGCTGTAGAGTTCCGGTCAGTGGAGGGGCTTAGCAGAGGGGGAAACACGGTCTACTAAAACTCGCTAGTAGAGTTCCTGTATAGGCTCCCTACGGGAGCCAGAGTAGCGCGTTTGATTCCACGTGCCGCGTGCCGCCGTCGCCGCTATTCGCAGAGATCCGATCACGTGAGGAGCCGGATCAAGTGCCGTGCAGGCTTACAAGTTACGTTCCACTGCTTTTCAGCGCGCCGCGCGCCTCGAACGCGCGGCGCTGCTATTCGCCGAATTCAGTCACGTGAGGAGCTGGATCCCCATGCCATGCATGAACGCGCAACTCTGGCTCCCGTAGGGAGCATATAGCGGCGAGAAGTTTTGGTGGCGCCCTCCTGTGGTTCCCCCTTGTGACGTCATTACCTTGCAAACAACAAGTTCGATGGTGTTTGTTATTAGCATGGTGGAAGCTTGAAATCATTGCGCTCTCAAAGGAACACTGCCAACACCGTCAAAATTAAAGTTCTTTCATTCCTCTTATTTCCGTCGATGATAAATCCCCTTTCCGACGTCATAGTCAGCGTTCGGCCAATCGTGGAAGGCCGACCACAGCGACGCTTTCGGTCGCACACGGGGCTAATACAGGAACTCTACTCGTTAGTTCCAGACAGCGCGGGGAGGCGAGCGTTCAAGCCGCCGCTCGCGGTACGTCGAGCTTTTTACTGCTCTAAAAAGCCCTGAATTCATTTGGAGAGCCCCGCCTTTTGTTCTTTTAATGACCAGGGCACTTTGTAGAATTGACGGATCGCGAAGAAAATAGTACCAAGATGTAGTTGGAGAACTGGAGCTTATATAACCGTAGAGAGCAACTGGAGATACGAAGTGGTTAGTTTGTAAATCGAGTTTGAAATAAAAACTTTATCTGTATATCGCCGTACTCCCATAAGGATAATGCATTTTTTTCCGATTGCCAGTTAGCTCTATTTATTTTAGGCATTCAGCCTTTAAATATAGACCGACACGCTGTTTACAAACAAGCCCGCGTTTGCCCACACCGAGTGTGGGCACTGCGCGTGCGCAGAAACCGCATTCGCGTGAAGTGACGCGTCTGCGCATGCGCAGTGTCTTCGACAGCGCCACCGTAGCTGCGTGACGTCAGCGCCGCGTGTTGGTCTATAGCACGGTGAACAAAAAGTGCATCTATTAAAAAAGTTCGCTGAGAGCAAAATAAAGTGCCGCTTAGAATTTCGTGGAATAAAAAAAGCTAGTTCGTCCCATTGAGTTACGGGCCGTCCCGCCACCGCTGCCGATAGATGGCGCAAGTAGTGTTGGTGCGCTTAAAAGTGGCGCCATTCAATGTTGTAGACATGCTCGAGGCCCGTGCCGCGCGCCAATTCTGGGAAATTCATGGCGTCTGAAATCCAGCTCAGTTCTAAGTGCTGCGCTGCGCCGCCATGATCTTCACAAGGGCTGCACTAGTGCCACTAAATAAGCTACGCTTTAGAGTAACGACACTTGGCCATATTGTGGCTTAAAATCATGGTTGCCAGTAATCTGAAGCTTTATCTGAAATCACAGGAAACGCTTTTCCGTCCCCCACAAATGTTTAAACAGTCCGCGACAGAGAAAAGCAATATTACATGAACTTCCTAAAACCGAATCGAATGCTGAGGAAGTCGCACTTTTGAATCATGACGATCTGCAGTTGCGTCTGCTCTGCACAAGCCCCAATATGGCGGCGCATACAACAATGTCGGGGAACGGAGTGCCGATACTCTAAGCTCAGCTCATTTAGTGGCTCTAGGCTGCACGTTGCACGTGCCTCGTGCATCAACGCACCTTGCGCTACTTTTGAAACATGAAGGGGCTTTAGGTGCGCTAGAGTGCCTTCATACACACGCGCGCTTTTGCTTGAGTGGTGACATCTCAGCCATTTTTCCGCCCAATCGTTTTTTTTTTTTATGCATTTTGAAGTGCGCGCAATCCGGTGTCACTCAGCTCGAGCGCGTAGCTTTGGCTAATGCATAGACGCCATTTATCGCCCAAGTCACGCACTGAGTGCGCCAGAGCGTCATGCGCTGGCAGATTCAGGGCAACAATGGATGTCCACACCCTGAGAGAGACAGACATGTTGGCACCCTATGGTGCGGTCCTGTCCAGGAATCTTGGGTGTTGTTGTATTCTTAGCCCAGTATAGGGGGCCGATGCTAGTGTGATAACACTGCGCTGATATGATATAACAACCCTGGTGGGCGTGACTTGTTGTTCAGTCTTGTGTAGCGGCCAGGCCGCTGGAATAAACTGGTCTCCGACCAACTTGGGTCTCGTGTGCTAACAATGGCAACGAGGATGTTACGGAACTACCGGGCGTAAACGAGACGAGCCGGAGTGAGAGGCACCATGGACAGCAACACGGGAGCATCGGCCAGCGTCACCCACCTGCTCATCGGTCGGTTGACTGAATTCTGCCCCTCCACAGGTAAACTGGAAATCTACCTCGAGCGGTTTGAAGCTTTTGCAAGAGTCATAAATTTCGACGAACAGCGCAAAACAGATGTAGTCATCACAGTACTGGGTGACGAAGCCTACATGACCCTACGGAACCTGGTCTTCCCGGAGACGCCAGAGAAGAAAACTTATCAGCAGATAAAAGAGGTGCTTCTTAAGCATTACACGTCAAAGCGTTCTATTGTGACGGAGCGGTACAGCTTTCACAAACGTACCCAAGGAAGCCAAGAGCCTATCGACGAGTTCATAGTGCAATTGAAACGGTTGGCAATGAACTGCTCGTTTGGTGCATTTTTAAGCGAAGCACTGCGTGACCTGCTCGTCGTGGGTGTGCGCAGCGAGGGGATCCGGTGCAAGCTGCTAGCCGTAGAAGATGGCAACACCCTGACATGGGAAAAAGCTTGTGTCATCACCACATCGATGGAGGCGGCAGAGGGACACGCCAGGGAGATGGTTCCGGCGCCAACCCATTCACGGCAGCCGGACGTGGACGCCAACTGGCAACGCAGCGACCAGCTTCGACGGGGGACAGCGGGGCCAGGGCAACCAACATCGGCCAAGGACCGACAGCCGTCGTGCTTCAGGTGTGGTCGACAGCATCAACCTCAGGACTGCTTTAACTGTTCGAAGTTGGGACACTTAGCGTCGATGTGTAGGACTAAACGAAGCCATTTCACAGAGGAACAAGAAGTGTCTAGTGTTGACTTTTACGTACTTGAAAAAACAAATTGTCCACCGTACGTTGTTCAGATCGAAGTGAATGGAAAATTGATTCCGATGGAAATAGACACAGGTTCTGCCGTGTCTATTATTCCGGAAAAGGAGCTGCTAGGCTATTTCAGTGAAATGAAGTATGAACCAGTGAATTTTTGTTTGCGAACGTATAATGGCACAAACGTACCAGTGAAGGGCAGGGTAACGGTCACCGTGAAACACGAAGGGGTTTGCTTTAGTTTGCCAATAGTGGTAGCTGCTACGGACAAGGAGCGCACGGTACCCACTTTGCTGGGGCGGGACTGGCTGAAACACCTTCGCTTAAACTGGTCGCAGGTGCTGAGAGTGAACTCAGTAAGTTCTAAGCATGAGTTGCTTCTAGACAAGTTCCATGACGTGTTTTATGGGCCCTTTGGCACAATCAAAGGCTTCCGTGGGTCCATTGCCCTGAAAGCGGAAGCGCGACCGGTGTTCTGCAAGGCCCGAGTGGTACCGTACGCTCTGAAAGACAAAGTAGAGAAGGAGTTGCGAGATCTCGAAGCGAAGGGGGTACTGTATCCTGTACAAGAGAGCGAATGGGCAACTCCTCTTGTGGTGGTGCCAAAGAGCGACGGCACCGCAGTGAGGTTATGTGGAGACTATCATGTGACCTTGAATCCCTGCATTACGGTGGCACATTATCCGCTGCCATTGCCGGAAGATGTGTTCGCATCTCTGGCGGGAGGCACAAGCTTCACGGTGCTCGATTTATCAAAAGCGTATTTGCAGCTTGAAATGGAAGCAAAATCACAAGAACTAATGACAATCAACACCCACCTGGGTCCCTTTCGTTTCACACGTCTGCCGTTTGGGGTTGCCAGTGCGCCAGCAATTTTTCAGTCTGTAATGGACCGCGTATTGAAAGAGCTGGAAGGCACAGTGTGCTATCTTGATGACGTGCTGATTGCCGGAAGGACGGAGGGAGACTGTCTTAGACGCACGGAACAGGTGCTATAAAAAGGCTCCGTCAGCATGGTATTCGAGTAAATATTGCCAAGTGCCAGTTCCTCCAAAGCCGCGTGAGGTATCTGGGTCAAGAAATAGATGAAGCAGGCATTCATCCAACTAAGGAGAAAGTCGAGGCTATTCTGAAAGCGCCCAAACCCACGTCCATCACAGAGCTGAAAGCTTTTTTGGGATTGGTATATTTTTACGCCAAATTCTTGTCGGGTACAGCGACAATCCTCGAACCACTGTACAAGCTACTACGCAAAGAAGCAAAGTGGGAATGGGCGGAAGGATGCGAAAACAGCTTTCTTCAATGTAAACTGCTTATCAGTGATGAGTCAGTGCTAGCGCTGTATGATAGTAGTAAGTATGGTGCCTCGATGTGCATCTGTCATAGGGTGAAGACGCCCATTGTTGTATTGAAAACTGCCTGCGCGTGCCGAATGGGCCTTAAATTGGCGCCAAAGCACCGGGCAGAGCTAAGCGCTCGCTCCGAACGAGATCGAAGCGCGTGTATTCTGGGCACGGAAATGGCCGAGATGCAGACGTGGCGAAAGTGTATGAAGGCATCCTAGTAGTAAGCCACTGCGCCTCACGTGCGATGCGTCCGCATACGGTCTTGGTGCGGTGCTCGCACACAACGAAAACCAAGACGAGCGGCCAATAGCGTTCGCGTCACGCACACTTACCGCCTCAGAGCAAAACTACGCGCAAGTAGAGCGCGAAGCACTGGCCATAGTTTTCGGCGTTACAAAGTATCACAAGTATTTATTCGGGCGGCAGTTTGAGATAGTGACTGATCACCAGCCTTTGACACAGTTGTTTGACCCCAAAAGGCATTCTAGTCAAGTGGCAATACCAGGGTACAGCGCGGGAAAAATTTGTTGGCTGCCTATCAATATACAATCCGGTATAAGAGAGGCCAGAGTGTGGGGCATGCAGATGGCTTATCGCGACTGCCGTTGGAAGAAACTGCCGGGGAGGAGCAGGAAATTGATTTCTTTTCACCGTTAACCGAAATTCCCTTCACAGCACGGGAGGTGGCTCAGGAAACAGAAAAGGATGAAGTACTAAGAGCAGTTGTGGACATGACGTGGCGCGGCTGGCCAAACGAAACGGAGGAGAATTTCCGGCCATACTTCAGTCGTCGTCACGAGCTTTCTATCGAGCAAGGCTGTGTGATGTGGAACACTCGAGTCGTCATTCCACAGTCCCTAAGGCCCAGCGTGCTTTCCCTACTCCACGAGGGGCATCCAGGTACCACTTCAGCCGTGGGCAATAACGGGCAATCCCAGGGTGAGAGTCCACTTGGACTTTGCGGAATGTGAAGGAAAGGCGTTGTTGTTGATAGTAGATACATTTTCCAAGTGGCTAGAGGTGAAACTCATGAACACCACTACAGCCACAGCCACGGTGGAAGCCGTAAGAAGCGTATTTGCCGCATATGGCCTACCAAGAGTTGTCGTAACAGATAATGGGCAGCAGTTTCGATCCCACGAGTTTGAGCGATTTTTGAGTGAGAATGGGGTGAGGCAAATGTTTACGCCACCATATCATCCACAATCGAATGGTGCCGTGCAAAGATCGGTACAGACTACCAAAAGGGGACTCCTGAAAGCCCAACTTGAAGATGAAAAGTTGGGGCGCAAGCGCAAGTTGCAGCACCGGATTGACAACTTTTTGTTTGCCTATCGAACTACACCCCACTCATTCACGGAAAAAGCGCCGAGCGAATTATTCCTCGGTCGGAAGATTCGGACAAGACTGTCCATGCTTAAACCATGCGCGGTGACAGCGTGGAAAGATAAAGTAGAAAGAAATAAGCTCATGGTGGATGAAAAGAGGGGAAGAAGTCGCGAGTTCTCCAGGGGTCAAGAGGTGTATGTGAAAACCGTGAGAAACGAAAAGGTGAATTGGTGGCCGGGAAAAGTTGTGAAAGTGGTGTCAACCGTTACATTCTTGATGCTCGTAGGTGGTGTCGTTCGGTTTTGTCACGCGGATCACCTCCGATGTAAAGTGAATGCACCAAGGGGCCCCTGGTCTGAAATGTCGCTGCATGAGGAGGAGACAAATCAAGAAGGAATAAGTCGGGATCAACCGAGAGAAGGGACAGTAGAGGAACCGACTTCGCCTCCGCAGCAAGTAGGACCAGAGGTACCTCGGCGATCCACTAGAACCAAACGAAAACCTGACAGATATGGCTACACCTGATTATCTGTGGTCCTGTGTAACATGTTTCGTGGTCGCGAAATAAAGGAAGAGAAGTGTTGTATTCTTAGCCCAGTAGGGGGCCGATGCTAGTGTGATAACACTGTGCTGATATGATATAACAGCCCTGGTGGGCATGACTTGTTGTTCAGTCTTGTGTAGCGGCCAGGCCGCTGGAATAAACTGGTCTCCGACCAACTTGGGTCTCGTGTGCTAACATTGGGTATGCTCACCGAGATGTAATTCTTCGGTCACATCTATAGACCCTTTCTTCAAGGGCGCCGCCATCTTGAATTGTCGTCACTTCCAGTATGGGCGAAAACATGGTTTTGCCGTTGCCACGCCAATAGAATGCATTTAGGAGAAAAGCGTAACCGTCACCCCATTCTCGTTTTCTCTCCCCTCTATTTTTTACTATTTGCAGGTTGAAACGTTTTAATATTTTTTTCGTCGCCCATACCGGATATACCTACTTGGCGGTCGGGGACGAGAGTAAGCGGAAAAGGTCTATTATCCAAAAATAAATAATTTTACGTGCAAACCCACGCTTCGCCGGCAACTGGATTTAGCCAATGTCTTAGCGCGCACTATCGCACATTTATTTCAGCGCGCTGGCCAAATTTCGGCTTGTAACAAAAAAACAGCAAGCAACAACCAAAACGCGGAGAGAAATGCCCCGGAGTGAAAGAGGAGAACGCGGTGAAAATAAAAACAGGAACTGAGAAGATAGAATTACGAGGGGGAAAGGGTCACATAGTTGGTCACGTGACCTCTGCTGTCACGTAACTGCGCCCCAAAGACGTGCAAAAAAAAGCGTCCTGTAGTAAGGTGACCGCTACACACGCAGTGGACCCAGGCGGGCATACTTTTGAATGCGAAAGCATTAACTGTCGACCATGGAGCGAAGCCGGCGTTGTCTGTAGCCGTTATCTGTTGCAGCGAAATGTGGCACCTAAATTCCCATTGGCTGAGCGAAACGGCACCTGAAATCCCACTGCCGAAAGCACAGCAACACAGATGCATCGTCACGGAAGCTATGGAGACGGCGGGGCTCGCCGCGCCTCCGCAGTGGGGGAGCGTGACGTCGCGCTCTGCTTGTAGGAATTAGGAATGCTTTCGAATTCCTACAACTAGGCAGTCTTAAGTGTCTATATTAACATTTATTTTTTACAATTCTCACAATAAACAACAAATGTCGACGAAACTTCGCTGAACTACCCGTTATAGGCCTCCCTTTCCGGAGGTGTAATAGGAGACAGCGGGGCTTCGGCCGCCGGCGGGGCGCCGCGAAGCGGCGTAAACGGGGGTAGGTTAACACGAGCCCGAGTGATACACCCGCCGTCCCTATACTACGCCTCTGAAAAGGGCGACTCAAATGGCATGAGCTCACTCTTGTGAGTTATCACCTATCGGGGGTTGCGCCCCGAGTGCGAACAGCCGCTCACTGCTCGTCTCAGCTACGCGCATGTGCGACACCTGCACGGCTTCTCCAGGCAGATGTGGCAGCAGGTACGCGAGGCCACGCGCTCCGCTGGTCCATTTCGTTTCGTTGAGCACTGCATGCCGCCGCTGTCTTCCTGTGCAATAAAGCAAGAGCAGACTAGGCAACGACCGTGCAAGTGATGGTTCGCTTCCTGTTTATTAATGTCTTACCAGCGACCTGTGTTCCGCGCTGGCAATCACTGCGTGCCCCGATGTTCCGAACGCGGATCTATTCCTCTGTTCGTGACATGGGCCCCTGGTTGGGCGCTCAACCTGTGTTGGGTATTTCTTCTGTTGGTGAACAGCAACAGTAGTGATTGGTCGTCGGATATTTCATTCCGCTCGTCAAGTTCGAGCTCGGGCAAATTCAAGCAGCGGCCATTTTGAATGCCAAGCCGTCTCGGGCTTGGTTGGTTGGACAAACTTTATTTAGATGGGATGTGTGTCATTGAGCCTCGTGGTTGGGTCCCCTAGTCCAGGGCCCCACAGGCCTGAGCCACTCGCCTAGCCCGATCGAGCAGCGTGAGCTGCAGATCGGGTTGTGAGGCGAGCAGAGCGGCCTCCCAAGAGGATTGGGATGGATTGGGAATAGGTCAGATCCCCACTCCGACCGGAGTGGGGCAGGCCCAGGTGCAGTGGTAAAGGGTGGGCTCGGGAGAGTGACAGCCCGGGCATTCGCACCGGTATTTGTCGGGGAAGAAGCGGTGGAGGTGGAGGAGGTTAGGAAAGGAGAGGGTTTGGAGTTTCCTCCAGTCTGTTGCGTCTTGTCGGGTGAGGGATTTGTGGGGAGGGGGGTATGTTCTGCGTGACATGCGGTAGTACTCAGTGACCTGGGTGTACGTATCCATGGGCGGGTTAGGTGGGTTGCGAGTGGAGTCCCTCGCATGGTCGTCAAGAGGCCGGTCATGCCGTCCCTCCTGAGGCAATGCCCGGAGAGTCGCGTCTCGGGCTAGATCAAAGTTTGGGTTGTCGTGTGTGGTCGATATAGCCAGTGCTATCGCGGTCTCCTCGGCCTCCGCGCAGGTGGGGGAGTCACGGAGCGAGGCGACGGTTCCGTTGCAGCCGTCCGAGTCACACACTGCGACGCAGCAACAGCCCGCGGGAGAGGTGTACGACGCCGTGTCCGTGTACAGGGCGTCCGGGTCGTGGTGGTAGCGTTTGCGGAGGTAGCGGACGCGCGCGAGTCGCCTACCCGCGTGCGCTTGCGGGTGCATGTTTTTGGGGATGGGCATCACCCGTACCTTCGCGGCGATAGTCGGTGGCGCGGGCTTCTGCCGTCCCTCTTCGAGTAGGGTGGTCGGGACTCGGTACCCAAGGCGGCGGAGGAGGGCTCTGCCGGTCGTCGTACGACCGAGCCGGGTCATCTGCCCGGTCTGCTGCACGTCAATGAGTTCCTCCACCGTGTTGTAGAGGCCCAGTTGGAGGAGGCGTTCTGTAGACGCGTGTTGCGGGAGGCCGACTGCTGTCTTGACTGCTGTGCGGAGCGTGGCGTCCAGCGCCTCCACCTCGCGGCGGCGGAAGTTGTGAAAGGGGGCGTGATAAGCAACGCGGCTCACGAGGAGCGCCTGGACCATCCTGAGGGTGTCCTTTTCCTTGAGACCCCTGCGCTTGTTGGTGACTCGGCGGATCAAGTGAGCTATCTGTCGGCACTGCCTGCGCAGTACCTGGACGGTGTACGTTGCCTTCCCGTCCCGTTGTAGTTGGAGGCCCAGGATTCTGAGGCGTTCCACTGTCGGGACGGGCCGGCCTTCGATGGAGACCTCAATCCTCTCGTTAATCTTGGTCCTGGCTGTACCACGGATCAATAGAAGCTCTGACTTCTCCACCGAGCACAAACAGGTCAGCCGCTCGGGCGTACAGTTGGGTAGCCTCCGCCGCCTCCCGCAGCGCGTCCTGGACCTCTCCGTCTAAGCCGCTCTCGATCCAGACGGTAATGTCATCCACGTAGAGCGCGTGGTGGATGCGTGGGATCGCGTTGAGTATTGTGGGGAGCCCTGCCATCGCTATGTTGAACAGGGTGGGCAAGAGGACGGAGCCCTGGGGGGTGCCCCTACCGGTGAGCGGAATGAGGTCAGATCGCTGGTCTCCGAGGCCGAGGGTGGCGGTTCGGTCCGCGAGGATCGAGCGCACGTATTCGTACTACGTCCGCCTCCCGCACCGTGCGCGGGACAAGCCGTCAAGAATTGCGTCGTGCGACACGTTGTCAAACGCGCCCTTGAGGTCAAGAGCCAGCACCGCCCGGGTCTGGGCCGTACCGGGGTAGTCGAGGACGTCCTGTTTAAGCTGTAGCAGGACGTCCTGGGTGGAGAGGTTCGGCCGGAAGCCGAACATGGAGTCTGCGAAAAAGCCCGTCAACTCCAGGTGCGGCTGAAGCCGGCGTAGCACCACGTGCTCCATGAGTTTACAGATGCACGAGGTAAGTGAGATGGGGCGGAGGTTTTCGAGCGACAGAGGTTTGCCCGGTTTCGGAAGGAGCGTGATGTCTCCTCGCTTTCACGACGCGGGCAGTTCCCCGGCCGTCCAGACCCGGTTGAAGTATTGTGTGAGGGCCGTGATAGAGCCATCGTCAAGGTTTTTTAGGAGCCTGTACGTGACGCCGTCCTTGCCCGGGGCGGTGCTGCGCGAGATGTTTGGGAGCGCGTTCCGAACCTCTTCCTCGGTGATGTCTACGTCGAGGGGGTGGGGTGAGTTACCGTCCTCATGCGGGTACGGCGCATATGCTGGGCGAGGTCCGACCGCGATGTAGCGGTCTCTGAGCGTCGTACAGAGCTGGTCGCCGGTCGTGCTTTTCGGGAGAGAGCGGAGGAGTTTAGTGATGGCCTTGCTCGACTCGATCCGAGATGTAGAAGAGTCGAGCAATGTGCGCAGCAAGCTCCATGTCCTCCTCGAACCCAGAGTGCCCTGCAGCTGGTCACAGAGTGTGTTCCAATTAGTTTGGGTGAGCTCTTCGGCGTATTCCTCGGCCTCCTGTGTGAGGTGAGCGACACGCGCGCGGAGTTTGCGGTTGTGTTTTTTCTTTCTCCACCTCCTCGTGAGACCGCGGCGTGCCTCCCAGAGATGGAGAAGGTGGGGATCAATGGTGGGCGCTTTGTCGGTCGCGTAGACTTTCTTGGTCGCCCGTTCGACGTCTGCCTGTAGCCGTTGGACCCACTGATCGAGCGCGTCGCCGTCGCTGATCGTGTGGTCCGCGGTTGGTGTAGTAGTGCGGATCTGACGGAACGCGTCCCAGTTCACCAACCGTTGCGGCCTGCCCCGCTTGCGGTTGAGAGCGACGGGCACCCGGGTCTCGACAATGAAGTGGTCCGACCCCAGGTGCTCCCCGAGGTTCGTCCAGGCGCACTCGTCGTGCGTTCGAGCGAGCGTGAGGTCCGGGCAGGTGTCGCGGCTGACACTGTTGCCTATCCGAGTCGGTTGGTCGGGCTCGTTTAGGAGAGTCATACGGTGGACATCGATGGCGTCCATCAGCCGTCTCCCCTTTATTGTAGCCTTGGCGTAGCCGAGCGCGGGGTGCGTTGCGTTGAAGTCGCCCACCCTCACGAGGTCATCGGTCTTCCCGCGGGCGGCGTGTATCGCGTCCCGGAAGAGGCCGTCGAACACGTCTCGCGGTCGGCTCGGAGGGCTATATACGTTTAGTAAAAAGAGTCCCCTATCGTCTCTCCCCTGTGGCAGGAGCTCGAGGAAGACATGCGGCACTGGGCTACTGAGTGTGTGTACAATTACCGGAATATGTTTTGCTACGAGTGTGCTGACGCGAGGTTTGTCCTCCACGTCCGTCAGTTCCTGACTGAATGCAATGTATCCCGACAGAGTAGGTACGCAATCCACTTCCTGCAGTGCTACGGCGTCTGGTTTGTGTTCCTGTGTAGCAATGAACTGTGTGAGGCTGCCGCGCTTTACGGTACCCCCGGCAGTTCCATTGCCACACTCGAGTTGCATTTGCGTTGTTTATGATTCGTGTTTGCGAGGAGCTACTGTTGAGTGAACTGTCCATCGTGTTGATTGGAATGTTGGGTTGGTTGCAGTGCGGGGTCCAGTTGGAGGTGTGATTAGATTCTTGTTGATTGTGTGCGATGGAGTGCGAGGGACTCAAATCGCGACGGGTTGTGTTTTGTTGATTATTGCCCGTCTTCATGGTGGTGTTGGTTTTGAGGGATGTTGACTTGCGTGGTTGGAGACGAGGCGGGGGTGGGTTCAAGGGCTGGACGCTGGTACGGGTGCACTCGTCTAGTTTCGCGGTGGTCGCGCTCGCTGTGTGTGTCGATTTGTAGGAGGTGTTTTAAATTTGCTCTGGTTGGGGGGAAATGCGTCGGGGGTCGCTAATGGCGGCCAACACCAGATGGGGAAGTTGCTGCACAATTTGTTGCATTATTTTCTGTTGTACCTCCCTTATCTCCTGCCTTAGATCCTGCCGTACCTCTGTTATGAGAGCATGTAGCTCGTCGCGTGGTTGTTTTTGGAGCGTTTCGCCTAGCTCTTTTATGAACTGCTTGGCCTCAGCTCTAAGTTCTCGTCGGAAGCGTTCAAAATCTTCCTTGATGTCCTCTTTGATTTCGGTCCTGAATTCTTGCAGGGATTGGGCATTTCGCTGTTGGGTGTTCGCGGGGGTGTTTTGTTTGGACCCTTCGGTTGCTCGTGTGTCGGTTGCGTGAACGGTTGTTCGTTTTAGGGGAGGGGGAGGTTGGCGGTGTTTTCGCTCCGCGGTAGTAGTGTCAATGTATTGCAAGGAAGAGAGGCATGTGGGACAGGGGGAGTGAGAAGGGTTAGGAGGCCACGCTGCCCAGCTCACATTTGCGCCCTTGTGTCCAGGCTCCGGGGTGTTGATCTCTGGTTGGTTTTGCTGGTCCGGCCGTCGTTGCTGTTCACGCTCTCTCTGTTGGCTCCGCGATCTGCTCGAGGACTGGGTTTTGGCCTTGTTGGCATTGTCGCTTGGGTTGCGTCTGTAGCCGTTTCTTTCTGGCAAAGCGTTCCTTTTGGTGTGGCTTGGCTGTCCCGGGGGAGGACCTGAGCTGCTGCGATCATATTCCTTCTCCTCCACGCTAGTGGGGATGGTGGTGTCGGGGTTCACGCGGTTGTAGCTTGGTAGTTCCGGCCAGTGGTGGCTCGCCGAGGCATTGTATGGTAGCGGTGGGGGCGACGACGGCGGAGTTCGTTGTTGTTCTTTCTCCCGCAGATACCGCGCGACGTGTTCCTTGTTGTAGGGGGCCCTTTGGCGGGCTGGGCAGCGAGGGTCGGTTGCCGGGTGTTCGCCTCCGCAGTTAATGCAGTGGGCGGTGCATTCATGATCTTCCATGGCTCCGCCGGGCGCGCCGCACGTAGTGCATCGGCTCTGTTCTGGTTGTGGGCAGACATCGGTGCGGTGTCCTAGGCCTAGGCACACGCCGCACACTTGCTGCTTCGGCTGGTACGGTCGGCAGGGGTATTCCCCGCCCGATAGATACACGAAGCGCGGTACCCTGATGCCTTCGAAGGTGATGACAGCGGTGTTGGTTTGTCCCATCATTCGGTCATAGAGGATGTTGATCCCGGTGGCGCGTAGGTTTTCAGTCAGTTCCTCGGCCGTAGGCCGTGTTTCGACACCAGAGATGACGCCCCTGCACGAGTTGTCGGGGACTGCCAGGTACGCCGTAACTTCGTACTGCTTGGTGCCAAGAGTGAGTGCTGAGATCTGTTGTACACGGGTAGAGGATTCCATGTTGGGGGTACTCACGACGACCAGATTCTGATCTCGGCGGATCCTTATGGTGGCTTGGGCCATCTCGGCGGCGGACAGTTGGGCCATCGCGATGATGGCTTGCGTGATCTTATCTGTTGTCCAGGCACTAAAATTGAGTCCATCTCTTGGCCGGATGACCACTTTGTAGTCGTCAACTGGGAGTGGTGGCAGCCTCTTCTGGCGCAGGGCCTGCGTTTGCTTCCATCGGCTTCTGTTTTCTTGGTTGCAGAGGGCACCGGAGCCACCTGTTCCTTGACGGGTATCCCCGGTTGGCTCCATGTTGCCCGTCGGGCGATTCCAAGCTGCCGTCATCTTGTTGGCTACGGTGTAGTTGTTAATCTCAGCTGCTGATGCTTTCTCTCTCTCTAGTTGGAGTTGTCGCTTTCGGGCTCGTCAGCTGACCACATCCGTCCAGGAAAATTGATCTTTTCTGTCCTGTTGATGTCGAGGGTCATCGCTTTTGGGAGGTGTGGTGCCGTCACTCAGGCCGAGGTTTTCCCCGGGATGGGTCGCGCCTGCTTCTTCGGTTTTATCATCATCACCAGCCTGCGTGCGCGGGGGTTTCATGGTAGCGCTCTCCATTCGGTTCGGAAGGCCCGTCCACAGGAAGGGGCGCGCCGCTCGTAGAACGAGACTCGAGCGAGCCGATCTCTCGGCGGACGGGCGGCGGCGGTCCAACGAAACGAGGCGGTGCTTATACCAGGGTCACGTTCTCCTCCGGGGTTTCGAGGAGCCCGGAGAAGTCGACCGCTCTCGTTGGTGCCTGGAACGCGTCTCCCGTCTCGGGCGGGTCGCTCCAAAAACGCAACTCCATTGTCTGCGCGTTGGTATAGAGCTGTTTTTCTCCTCCCTCGCAGATTTTAAAACCCGATCCGGATCTACAAGTGGATTGCACCGATAGAGATCAGTGGGTTTGCCTTCCCGCGCGGCTGACCGAGCGACAGCGGGTCCCGTCGCTCACCAAATTGCTTCAATGCGGTTTATACTTAGAGTTCCGTGTTTTCGTATAAATCCAAAGACAACCGCCGGTAAAATTTTCGTAAATTCGGATTTATCCGTGTGAGGCATGGCAGGGCTGAGGCTGGGCGTAGAGGTAATAATTAGAGACTTTATTGAAGAGCTTAGGGGATTACATGCTAAGAGGGCTAGAGGCGAAGGCGGTCTGACACGCAAAGCGAAGTAAGCGGCGGGCCCGGTCCGAGAACACAGCGAGGAAGGCGGGGGAGAGCTGTCTGGGAATGCGGAGGGGAGACACTTGAGATGGCGGTGGCGAGAGCGTACGGGCGAGAGGGAAGGGCTTGGGAAGCATAGTGGGCGCGGTGAGGTGGTGGGTTGGCGTTGCGGTCTTGCGGTGGGGAGACCGTGGGGCCCATCGAGGGGGGCACGTGGTCGACTCTGACTATACGACGTGGGCTCGCTCACATCCCACCCCTCTCAAAGTTTTCCAAGTCCACTTGGGAGAGCGTTAGTAACTCAAAAAGTCTCGAAGCCAGGAAGGAGGCCTTCGAGCACGCTCTGAGCGCGCTAGAGGCGTTTGATCTTCCGCGACTGGGTCAATGGAGTCGGGACTTGTTAGGTGGGAGTCGTTTTGCGTATCCTCGGGATGCGCGGGGAAAACTCTTTGACCGTCCGGTTCCAGGAGTACGTCTCGGCTGTCGGGCGGAGATTCTCCTGAGGGCTCGAGCAAGGTTTCGTCGACGTAAGGGTGATGAAACGGCTTGATCTGGCTTGCGTGGGCGACTTTCGTGTCGGTTGCCGTGCGCGACACGCCGTCGTCACTGTACGAGACACGCTGTAGAAGATACGTTGTCGGCGTCTTCAGTTCCAGAATCTGATAGGGCCCTTTAAAACGGGGTGCCATCTTCTCGCAGGTGGTTGTGACAGGCTCTTGGCGGCGTAACCAAACAAGCTGCCCGGGATGAAATTGCTGTTGCTCGCGATGTGCGCGGTCGTACCGCTGGCGACGACCATCTCTTGCACTCTCCGCGTTAGCGGAAGCCTGCGACCTGGTTGTGCAGAGGTTGAGGAGACGATCCTCAAGGCTGGTTGTGTTTAAAGGGCAATGTCGTTGTCGGGGGAGCTTGGGCGTATAGCCGTAGAGAAGCTCGAAGGGCGAAAACTGCAACGACCCGTTGAATGCAGTGTTCACGGCGAAGGCAGCCTGCGTAAGCTGCCTTTCCCATGTTTCGGGCTGAGCGCCACAAAGCTTTCTTAGCACTGCGACGAGGGTTGCGTTGTTCCTCTCAACGAGGCCATTGCCGGCTGCTCGGTACGCCACTGAATAGTGCAGGGTGACTCCATGGTGGGCCATGAAGCGCAGGAACTGTCTGGACTCAAATGCACGTCCGTGGTCAGTCAGGCAGTGGTCAGGGGCGCCATACACATGGAATACTTCGTGGAGGTGGCGTATGACTTCCGATGCCGACGTGGTTGCTACTGCGGCGGGGACGATGTACCGAGTAGCGAAGTCGATAACATTGAGGATGTACTTGGAACTGTCGGCTGAGCACATGGAGACGTGATCCATTGCGATTATGCTGAAAGGCTGTTCGGTGGTTGGCATGGAGCCCATGAGTCCGACCGATTTTGTAGTAGGCCTGTTGTTCAGCTGGCAGGTAAGGCATGACTCGACGTAGTGCGAGACGGTCGCTGACATGCGCGGCCACCAGTAGCGGCACTCGACCTTGGCGAGAGTTCTAGTGAGGTCCACGTGTCCGCTGCCGTCATGACAAAGTTCCAGGACGTGTTGACGCATTTTCGCCGGCACTACGATGACACTGAGGTCAGCGGAAAGGCGGCGGTAGAGGACGTCGTCTAACACGAGGTACTCGTCGCTGGCATCACCGCTCGAGGTGAGTTGTTGGCGAATGACGGAGCAGTCACTGTCTTCTTTTTGCATGTCAGCAAGCGCAGTGGTGGGAGTGACTGTAGCACAGGAGAGACGAGATAGCATGTCTGCTACCACATTCTGACGTCCGGGCCGGTGTTGCACCGTGAAATCAAATTCTGTAAGGTCCATGAGCATGCCAGTGAAGCGCCGCGAGGGCTTCAGGCTCGACGTCAGGCAGGCGACTGTCCAGTTGTCTGTGATGAGGCAAAACTTCAGGCCGATGAGGCACTGGCGAAATTTGTGCGTAATTGCCCAGTGGACAGCTATGCATTCCCACACATTGCTGTGAAGGGGTTGCTCGTGGGTCGAGAGTGTGCGGCTTGCATATTCAATGACGACTTCTCTTCCATTCTGCATCTGCGTGAGCACAGCACCAAGGCCAACCCCAGATGCATCGGTGGCCAGCGTAGTGGGTGCTGCGGGGTCGAAGTACGCCAAGATTGGGGCTGAGGTAAGGCTGTGGCGAATTTTTTGGAAGGCTGACTCGCACGCGGGCGTCCACTCGAACAGTCCCGAACGGATGATCGACTGAAGTGGAGCGGTGACTTTGGCGAAGTCCTTGATGAACCGACGATAAAATCCGGCTGTTTGGACCCATGACAGAACGGCTTTCGGAGTCTGGGGCGTGGGGATCCGATTCAGAGCTTCCACTTTCGCGGGGTCCAGAAGCTTTCCTTGGGAAGACAGGATGAATCCAAAGAATCTGATTGATTCGACTCCAAACTTGCATTTGGAGAGAGACACTTTGAGTCCGCTGTGCAGCAAGAGGGTCAGAACTTCCTCAAGCAGATCCAAGAACTCAGCGAAGCTCGTTGCGAAAAACAGGACATCGTCGAGGTAGACTCTTGCGCCGCATTTGGTATGACGTGGTTTGAGGCTTTCAAAGATGGTGTTCATTGTCCTCTGGAAAGTTGTAGGGGCATTTTTCAAGCCAAATGGCATTCGTGTCCACTTGTAGGCTCCCTGTTGCGTCACAAAAGCGGTTTTCTCTTGATCCTCTCGGCGGAGGCGGATTTGCCAATAGGCACACTTGAGGTCTAGGGACGCAAACAAGCAACATCCGGCAACGTCGTTCATGAGATCATCCGCGAGGGGAAGAGGCTGGACGACGCTGATGGTCAGCTTGTTGAGCGGTATATAATTTACACAAAGGCGCTTCTTGTTCTCGCGAGTCACGACAACAACGGGAAATCCCCATGGTCCAATCGACGGTACGATGATTCCCTTTTGAAGGAGCTGCGCCGTTTGCTCTTCAATGAACGAACGGTCGCCGGAAGTGCAACGATACGGCTGACGACTGTAGGGCTGTGCACCTTGCACAAGGTCGATGGTATGCTCTACCTTGTCATAGAGCCCGAGGTCATGGTCACTAGTGCCGAAGAGTGGTGCGTGTCGCTCGAGAATGGCTTGAACTCGATTGCGTTCGTCGGGGAGCAGTTGCGTGCCGATTACCGCCGGCTGGGGCAGAATCGCACTGGTCTGTGGTTCTTCGCAAGGCGTAATGTGCATGGCAGTTATCTCTAGCAGTGACCATGCTGGCTGTTCTTCTGGGAAGATTGGGGAAGTCTGCAGTCCGTCAGGAGCACAGGGCATGCGAGACTTACTCAGGGCGGAGTTCTCGAGCAAGACTACGTTGGCCATGCACGGCAGTAGCTTTTCCTGGCAGTCGATGACGATGTTGTTGCCCGGGTGGTGAAGCTGCGATGGAAGTGGAGGGCGGACGAGCAGCTCCACTTGTGACGCACAGAACCAGTCCTCCCCCAAGATCAGTGGCAAGGCGTTTTGGGGTAAAACTGCTGCTTCCACCAGTCCGGATATGGCTCCGACGGAGATGCGAATGCAAACGGAGCCAATCGGGGTCACAGAACCTCCTCCAACCACCACGAGTGGGGGTTTATTCCAAGGGAGCAGGTTCAGGTGGCTGACGAGACGTAAAGAAATTATGCTCATCTTCGAGCCGCTGTCGGGAAATGCATCAACCGGGCCCACGCCAGCGACTGTGACGGGGACGATCATGCATGCGAATTTAGAGCCGGGGAGTTCTTCAGGGGAATAGGTGCTGAAGGCTGTGGCGTTAGGCTGTGTGCTTGGGGTGACCTGATTTGGGGTTCGTGATTTTCGAGGCAGGGGACGTTTGTTGGCGAGATGGCCAGGGTTGTGGCAGTTGTAACAAATGGCTGTTGCCAAGTCCTGTCCTGGGCGAAAGGCTGGGGCTCCATTTCTCGCTTCAATGTCCCGGTATCGAGCATTTTGTTGCTCAACTGGAAGCGTTGAAATTCGTTGCGGTCGTTGGGGCTGCGGGACTGACGATGTAGTAGTGCCGGGGCTTACTAGAGGCGCGGGTGCGGCGGCGAAAGGCGGTGATGGGCGTGGTCTAGTCGAGGGCAGGTTTGGAGCGGCAGAAGCTCCGGGTGCAGGGGGCGTCGTAGGGCTTCGATTGTGATCCATGGTGCGGTCAAGATCCGTGACGATGGTCATGAAGAGTGACACGGTGCTTGGACGCTGCACCGCGATGGCGGTGGCGACTTGCCTATCGCGGAGGCCCTGAATCACGTACTCGAGTCGCTGTTGGTCGGTAAGGGTCACGGGACACCTCGCGATGATCTTGAGCTTCGCGAGCGTGTAATTGACGAGGCTCTCACCCTGTGCTTGCTGTCGAGCGGCCACTCGTGTCTGCCATTGAATGAGGGAGAGCTGTTCGCCGAAAGGCTTCTTTCCATTCGGGCCAGGTCTTGAACTGGTTCCCGGTTGTGACTTTCCAATCGGCGGCTGGTCCTCGGAGTTTTCCCAGCGCGATGGCTAGCAGGGTTGGGGGCTCCCACGATGCAATTTGTTGGGTGCGCTCGAGGTCTTCCAGCCATCGGCGAGCGGAAATTCCTCCGTCTCCGCTGAACGTGGAGATCGTAGAAGACAAATCCGGAAGGGTTGTTACGTTCACGGATCTTGCCGGGATCTGGAGGCTCTGTTGTAGGTATGCGGTTGACAACTGCATATTGAGGACGGGATCGGCTGTAAAGGTTGGCATGGTTAATGTGCCTGGCTGCCCCGCTGAACTTGAATCGGGCGGAACCGCTCCATGGGCGTTGGCTTCGGGTAGTGGCTTTGTCTCTGCGATGTTGATTAGGAGACGCTCGATAATTTCCTCTTTGTTGCCGGTATTATCCAACTGGCGTCGACCGAGTTCTTCACGGATGAGATCCGCCGTGAAGCCGGAGAGCTCTGCGGCAGTGGCTTCCTCCCAGTTGATGAGCGGCATGGCGGACGGGAGAAGAGGCGAAGAGGGCGTTGGCTGGTTGAGGCGAGTGGGCGAGTCGGCTAAGTTTCGAAGGGCGAGGAAGACTTTTGGAAAGACTCGAAAACTAGTTTAAAGTTCTTGAGGTCGACTGCGCCAGATGTGATGCATGGCAGGCTGAGGCTGGGCGTAGAGGTAATAATTAGAGACTTTATTGAAGAGCTTAGGGGATTACATGTTAAGAGGGCTAGAGGCGAAGGCGGTCTGACACACAAAGCGAAGTAAGCGGCGGCCCGGCCCGATAACACAGCGAGGAAGACGGGGGAGAGCTGTCTGGGAATGCGGAGGGGAGACACTTGAGATGGCGGTGGCGAGAGCGTACGGGCGAGAGGGAAGGGCTTGGGAAGCATAGTGAGCGCGGTGAGGTGGTGGGTTGGCGTTGCGGTCTTGCGGTGGGGAGACCGTGGGGCATACTTGGGTAGTAATTCAATTACAGTAATTGAATTACTGTAATTTAATTACTTTTCTTGGTAATTTGTAATTGGAATTAATTACTTTTGGCTAAAAGGAATTGTAATTGTAATTTAATTACTTTCTGGCGTCAGTAATTCCAAAATTTCAGGCACAATTACAATTACTTTTGCAAAACATCGTGGCGCCGACAGAACCTCTCTGAAAGCCTCAGCGCTCGCACAAGTGGCCTGGCTCTCGGTGAAACACTAGCGCACAAACACGCACACGCACAAAATAAATAGTGTCGCACTGTTTGCTGTTTTGTTTCTTACACTGCGGGCTGAGAGACAATCCTCTTTCGAGCCTGCCTCAACAGCGCCGTGTAGCACCGTCTGCGGTGCGAGAAGAAAACAATAGCGTAAAGATGCCAAAATATTGAAAGAAAAACAATGCAGCTTCACTTTTCAGCTGAGGTTGGGAATTTTAATTCTCTACGAAGTTATTTGTTTTTCTTTTTTGCCAGTTTTTTTTACATCCCTCTTCCAGTAGTGTCGCATATTTGTATCTTTGTATTATTTTCAAGTTTATTTCCTGTTGGTTTTGCTTCGGATATTATTTGCATAAGCATTTTGGAGACTGACCTCGCACCTGTGAATATTGACACCGATGCTTCGGGAGTCCCGATTTGGTTCTTACATATTTCTGAGCCATTATAATATCAACTTAATGTAAATATTTACAATACCATGATGTTTGTATGTGAATGCGGTCGTATTACCGCGTGTGGATTTTAGTTTTATATTAACACTATTAAAATATTCATACATGACTAATCGTCACATTTTTATTTGCCTGGCTAACAAAAGTTCATCAACCCAATTTTTCCTTTAGCGATCTCGCGTCCTCCAGCATAAAAAACTATTTTATTATTATTTATTAAAAATATGAGAATGTAGTACTTCATTGCCCCAAACTGTCAATTGCTATTATGAATTTAACAAAATTCCTAAAGGAAAGTACAATACGTGACATCTTGAAGCGATGCTTAAGCTTCCTCAAACATTGGGGCAAGGAATGAACAAATAGGTTGCATTCTATGCAACTCGTTTAAAGTCATATGGCCCAAGTCGGGTTGCTCTCAGAAATAAGTAATTGTAAAGTAATTTCATTACTTTTTAAAAGTAATTTGTAATTGTAATTAATTACTTTTCACGTAGTAGTAATTGTAATTGTAGTTAAACTACTTTTGAAGCCAAGTAATTGTAATTGTAATTAAATTACATTTTGGAAGTAATTTACCCATGTATGACGTGGGGCCCATCGAGGGGGGCTCGTGGTCGACTCTGACTATACGACGTGGGCTCGCTCACATCCGATAAACTCCAAATTTTGAGGTGACAACCCCACCCCCCCCCCCCCCCCCCCCAAAAAAAAAAAAAAAAAAAAAACACCACAAAAAAAATGAAAAAATAAAAAATAAAGACGGCATTTTATAATGCACCCTTTTCAAAATTCAGTGCCATCTGGTGACTCACAAGCAGTTTCACCTTGGCCGAACTAATGGCGATCATGAGGCTATCTTATCGGTAGAGCTCCGTGTTTTCGAATAAATCCGAAAAACTCCGAAAAGCACCCGCCGGTAAACTTTTTGTCACTTCGGATTTATCCGATAAACTCCGAATTGTTATGTGCCCATGCCACCCCCCCCCCCCCCCCGCACACACACACACACAAAGCAGAAAAAGATTTTTTTTTTTTTTGTTACAATTTGAGCAGCGCAGGATCAATGGTCCTGGGAAAATGACACCATAATTATCTTTCAAGCCTCGGACCGTTGTCAAATTCACACAGTTGCGTTCGGAGCGACCAGCGCGAGACACATGCGCGAAAAATCCATCCGATCCGACGTCCGATCCGTCAATACGACTGCCTGATCCGAAAAATTTGGTCGCTTCAAGCGCGTGACACATGGACGACAGGATCGTCCGATCCGACGTCCGATCCGACAGTCCGAACGCCGCTCCGAATCGCCGCACGCGACAGTTTGAGACACACGCTTCCGACCTTGCATGCGACACGACGATCCGTTCGGCTCCGCCCAGGAGATCCAAGCACTCCAGCGGAGGTCCGCGTTCATAGATATCTGGTCCCAGATTGACGGTCTAGCTCGCACGAGCGACGTTAGGAGCTCGTTCTCGCTATAGCGCGTGCATTCTTTGCCGGGGCCATCTTTTTCGAATGGGTCAGCGCCGGGATCCACGCGTCCGGCTTCCCGTCGCGTATTCTAAACTAGAACTATTTTACGTCTTGTGAAATTATCATGCACAACATATCAAAATGAACTGAAAATTGTTTCTTTAACGAAACTTTACAAAGGCCGCCAAAATTTTCAAACATACGATAATTTTATTGGTCGGCGCAGGAACAGAAAAGAGTCCGCACGTATTTTATTCCTGCGTGATTAATAGGCGGTTCTGGCTTTTAAAACTGAAAATACCCATTCACTGACACTTCCTTAACGCCATCGCACCAAAAAGTAGCTTCCCCAAAAACGGCTTGAGTGCCCCTTTAAGGCAAGCAATGTCAACGCTTCGCCCAGTTCCATCACGCCAACAAACGCAACCGAAGGTTTTCCAACATCCTGCACTCGCTGAGGCTACACACGTTTTCGTCAGGAAGGATGCACCGCGGAAGCGTCTGGAAAACCTTTACGATGGATCATTTCCTGTCCTGGAAAAATCACCAAAATACTATACCCTGTTGCTTCGAGGCAAACGCGAAACCGTCACAATCGACAGACTGAAACCGACTTTCTTCTCCCCCTTCGATTCACCAACGTCCAAGCATCAGCATAGCACACCAAAACCCGTTGCGGTCTTGCGGTGGGGAGACCGTGGGGCATACTTGGGTAGTAATTCAATTACAGTAATTGAATTACTGTAATTTAATTACTTTTCTTGGTAATTTGTAATTGGAATTAATTACTTTTGGCTAAAAGGAATTGTAATTGTAATTTAATTACTTTCTGGCGTCAGTAATTCCAAAATTTCAGGCACAATTACAATTACTTTTGCTAAACATCGTGGCGCCGACAGAACCTCTCTGAAAGCCTCAGCGCTCGCACAAGTGGCCTGGCTCTCGGTGAAACACTAGCGCACAAACACGCACACGCACAAAATAAATAGTGTCGCACTGTTTGCTGTTTTGTTTCTTACACTGCGGGCTGAGAGACAATCCTCTTTCGAGCCTGCCTCAACAGCGCCGTGTAGCACCGTCTGCGGTGCGAGAAGAAAACAATAGCGTAAAGATGCCAAAATATTGAAAGAAAAACAATGCAGCTTCACTTTTCAGCTGAGGTTGGGAATTTTAATTCTCTACGAAGTTATTTGTTTTTCTTTTTTGCCAGTTTTTTTTTACATCCCTCTTCCAGTAGTGTCGCATATTTGTATCTTTGTATTATTTTCAAGTTTATTTCCTGTTGGTTTTGCTTCGGATATTATTTGCATAAGCATTTGGAGACTGACCTCGCACCTTTGAATATTGACACCGATGCTTCGGGAGTCCCGATTTGGTTCTTACATATTTCTGAGCCATTATAATATCAACTTAATGTAAATATTTACAATACCATGATGTTTGTATGTGAATGCGGTCGTATTACCGCGTGTGGATTTTAGTTTTATATTAACACTATTAAAATATTCATACATGACTAATCGTCACATTTTTATTTGCCTGGCTAACAAAAGTTCATCAACCCAATTTTTCCTTTAGCGATCTCGCGTCCTCCAGCATAAAAAACTATTTTATTATTATTTATTAAAAATATGAGAATGTAGTACTTCATTGCCCCAAACTGTCAATTGCTATTATGAATTTAACAAAATTCCTAAAGGAAAGTACAATACGTGACATCTTGAAGCGATGCTTAAGCTTCCTCAAACATTGGGGCAAGGAATGAACAAATAGGTTGCATTCTATGCAACTCGTTTAAAGTCATATGGCCCAAGTCGGGTTGCTCTCAGAAATAAGTAATTGTAAAGTAATTTCATTACTTTTTAAAAGTAATTTGTAATTGTAATTAATTACTTTTCACGTAGTAGTAATTGTAATTGTAGTTAAACTACTTTTGAAGCCAAGTAATTGTAATTGTAATTAAATTACATTTTGGAAGTAATTTACCCATGTATGACGTGGGGCCCATCGAGGGGGGCTCGTGGTCGACTCTGACTATACGACGTGGGCTCGCTCACATCCGATAAACTCCAAATTTTGAGGTGACAACCCCACCCCCCCCCCCCCCCCCCAAAAAAAAAAAAAAAAAAACACCACAAAAAAATGAAAAAATAAAAATAAAGACGGCATTTTATAATGCACCCTTTTCAAAATTCAGTGCCATCTGGTGACTCACAAGCAGTTTCACCTTGGCCGAACTAATGGCGATCATGAGGCTATCTTATCGGTAGAGCTCCGTGTTTTCGAATAAATCCGAAAAACTCCGAAAAGCACCCGCCGGTAAACTTTTTGTCACTTCGGATTTATCCGATAAACTCCGAATTGTTATGTGCCCATGCCACCCCCCCCCCCCCGCACACACACACACACAAAGCAGAAAAAGATTTTTTTTTTTTTGTTACAATTTGAGCAGCGCAGGATCAATGGTCCTGGGAAAATGACACCATAATTATCTTTCAAGCCTCGGACCGTTGTCAAATTCACACAGTTGCGTTCGGAGCGACCAGCGCGAGACACATGCGCGAAAAATCCATCCGATCCGACGTCCGATCCGTCAATACGACTGCCTGATCCGAAAAATTTGGTCGCTTCAAGCGCGTGACACATGGACGACAGGATCGTCCGATCCGACGTCCGATCCGACAGTCCGAACGCCGCTCCGAATCGCCGCACGCGACAGTTTGAGACACACGCTTCCGACCTTGCATGCGACACGACGATCCGTTCGGCTCCGCCCAGGAGATCCAAGCACTCCAGCGGAGGTCCGCGTTCATAGATATCTGGTCCCAGATTGACGGTCTAGCTCGCACGAGCGACGTTAGGAGCTCGTTCTCGCTATAGCGCGTGCATTCTTTGCCGGGGCCATCTTTTTCGAATGGGTCAGCGCCGGGATCCACGCGTCCGGCTTCCCGTCGCGTATTCTAAACTAGAACTATTTTACGTCTTGTGAAATTATCATGCACAACATATCAAAATGAACTGAAAATTGTTTCTTTAACGAAACTTTACAAAGGCCGCCAAAATTTTCAAACATACGATAATTTTATTGGTCGGCGCAGGAACAGAAAAGAGTCCGCACGTATTTTATTCCTGCGTGATTAATAGGCGGTTCTGGCTTTTAAAACTGAAAATACCCATTCACTGACACTTCCTTAACGCCATCGCACCAAAAAGTAGCTTCCCCAAAAACGGCTTGAGTGCCCCTTTAAGGCAAGCAATGTCAACGCTTCGCCCAGTTCCATCACGCCAACAAACGCAACCGAAGGTTTTCCAACATCCTGCACTCGCTGAGGCTACACACGTTTTCGTCAGGAAGGATGCACCGCGGAAGCGTCTGGAAAACCTTTACGATGGATCATTTCCTGTCCTGGAAAAATCACCAAAATACTATACCCTGTTGCTTCGAGGCAAACGCGAAACCGTCACAATCGACAGACTGAAACCGACTTTCTTCTCCCCCTTCGATTCACCAACGTCCAAGCATCAGCATAGCACACCAAAACCCAAAGAGCACCAAACAAACTCTACTCAAGTGGCCACAGCCACTTGTCCAAGGGGGGGGGGGGGGGGGGGGGCACATGTAGCCCTCGAGCTACAAGGACAACAGGAACGACAGCGAGAGCGGTGTGTTTCGGCGCCGCGCGATTCGTGCCACGAGACACTGAGATTCGGGGTGACGTGGTGCACGGACGTTCTACGATGGCCGCTTCTGTATTGCAACTAACAACCATTTGTAAATATTGTAAATATAAATGTAGTTACATAAACCAAACTCGCTACAATGGTATAGGCCTCGGGAGTAGAATGGAGGTCATCAAGACGAGATACTAGTTCTGTGGAGTTGGCAACTCGGAAAGGTTGGTTGAGACTGATCGATGACAGATGCTTTTGCAGAAAAAGAGCAAGAGGCTTCTGCCAGCATCCCTTTTCTGAAATGATGCTTCTTAGGGAAACTCTTTCTTTATGGGTTTTTGCCGTGAAAAACACAGTTAGATATTGCTTGGAAAAAGCCCCAATGGCAGCTTTAATAGCCGGGAGATTAAGGGAGCAACAAAGTTGCTTTGCCTTTGAGCGGAGAGAGCATGAAGGCCTAGTCTTAAGAGTATCAAAATTATGTTTTAATGCCTGGCTCACCTCCTATCCATAGGAACCTTCATCTAAGATGACAAAAACACCGGTTTTATCTGATTCCAGTGGTTTCAGGTGATATTTTTGCAATTCTTCGACTGGAGCCCGGTTTGGAACTTTGCCCGTAGGTGGAGGAAGATGGGCGAAGGCGGATCGGACTCCAGCATCAAGAAATGCTTGTCGGTCTTGTTCTGGAATGTGAGTCGCAACAGAATGGACTGAAGTTAGTTGGTCGACCCTTAATTGTAGTTGGAATCTTCGGAGAAAACTTGGGACCCTTAGAAAGGAGATCCAAGGTGCCAGGGCTGAGTAATTGATGGTCACATAGAACAACCGGAGGCTCAAATTCCGTTTGGAGGGTCTTATGGTGAGAACTGGTCACACCGGTGACAACTTTCTTCCATGACGATTTGAGAAGATTGGACGCATCAACGCCTCTGCAAGAACTGTGCAGCCCTGTTCCAGGACACCAGCATAATTGGAAGACACAAGAACAAGTTCGGCCGAGAGATTATTGGAGCATACAGGATAGCCAGTGACGAACACAACATCGCTGCTCCTACTCTTGGGTTGTCCAGAGTTGAGATGAACTACCTGAAGCCAGAGCTGAATGGACCTCTTGGCGAATATGTGCTGCCACCTAGACACGCGAATTGGTTCGAGACTAGGTGACTGGAAAACAACGCGCGCCCAAGGCCTCTCCCACCCGTTCCACACCCAAAACGTCAGCTACATCCTGTTCACCCATTGAGGCGATGCGACCTAGATACGGCTCCCCCAAGCTCACCTTTGTCCCCATCGTGCGTAATCTTCCGCCCCGAGGTCGACACAACGAAACCGCTCAAAGGCGAGAAATGTTAAGATGGCGGATTGTTTGGAACTAGATACTCTCGAACCCAGGCGCATGAAATACTCCGCGCATGCGCACCGCGTATTTCTACAAAAGGTCCATTAGTCAAAGGGCCCTCTATCTGATTTTGTCAATGGTGTTTTCTTTTTTTCTTTGTCTTTACCTTGTAGTATATTTGGGGATTTTGTCCTTTTTCCGGGCGGATATAAAAATATTAATTTTTTCCGTAACTTCATTAGTTTCAAAAGTCAGGAGGGAGATATTACGTATCGAAGGAGACATCACTAAATGTGTGTTGCTAGTTGAAAAAAATGTGCTGTCTGTCCCTGTCGCTAAGTGTTTTTATTCTTTCTTTGAGGGACGGGGGTGGTGCACTAAGTGCACCACCCCCGTCCCTGGAAGGGGGGGGGGGGGGGCCTGGTTTGCCCCCCCCCCCACTCAAAAACAAGTAGGTACGCCACTGAGAGCAGTGGTTCTCAACCATTGATGTTTCGCGGACCCCTTGTGGATCGGCGGAGATGGTGGAGGACCCCGCTCGTGGTAAGGGGAAGGGGAATGTATAGGTGAATTATGATAGTGATTTATTAACTGGATACACCTAAGGGCTAGTGTGAGTTAGACTTCTCTTACTGGCATATACACGAGAAAACTCACCCGAAAAATTGAACGTTTTTTCTCAATCTGAGAAAATACAACTTTTTTTGCCGAGCTCGACTGATAAGGATTGGCTTCGCGGACCCCTAGAATGCCTTCGCGGACACCAGAGGATCCGCGGACCCCCATTTGAGAACCACTGCGACGTGAGCGAACGAAAGCGTCGCTGTGGTCGGCCAACCACAATTGGCCGAATGCTGACTATGACGTCAGCAAAGGATGTCTCATCACGGAAATAAGAGGAATGTAAGAACTTCAATTTTGACGGTGTTGGTAGTGTTGCTTTGAGAGCGCTATGATTTCAGGTTTCCACCATGCCCATTAAAACACCATCGAACTTGTTGTTCTCAAGGTAATGACGTCACAAAAGGCGGCTGCTGAGCGCGTGCTGACGGCGAGCTTCCGCTGTTCATTTGCAACGTGCATTCTGCATCATCAAGATTGCCGGTCTTAGCAGGCTATTAATGTGAGCTCGTTCAGAGCATGCGCTCCAAACATCGCCCTCAAATATGGCGTCCAATGAATGCCCCCTATAGGAAGTATTCACTGGCGGCCATAGCTGTGTGCACGACTGCTTAGCGCGTGCTGATGGCGAGCTTCCACAGTTCTTTTGTAACGTGCATTCCGCACCCTCAAGATTGCCGGTCTTAGCAGCCTATTAAAGGGATTATCCGGTCAAATTTCGTATTCATGAAAACATTTAGACTCATTGTCAATGGCTGCAGGAGCATCTTCCACGACAAATCTGAATTTTGTGTGCTTCCCTGGAGGAGTAATTGTATTTTAACCCAAGCGTGCATAAACGGCGTTTTCCTCTTCCACCTTCAGGGAAGCGGAGTTTCTGAGGTAACATCGGGCAAAGAACGCGCCGAACTGAAGTGCACTTCGAATTTTGTCCTCCGCGTGAGCGGTACGACGTGGTTCACCCTCGCTGCTGCGCTAGATTTTTCTTTTTTTTTTTTTTTTTTTTAGAATGAAAGGGTATTTTCGTTGTGCGGTTGTCACGCTCCACACTTCTCCGCGACATTTACACTGGCGACTGCGGTGCGTCGGGAGCACTGTGTTCCCACGGAGGAATGAGGCATAGGATATGACAATTGCAAGACTGATGTGACGTCACGTCAGGCATGGGAGTGCAGCCGTTGATACTTGCGAAATTCGGCATGGAGTTTCGTTCAATTATCCGTCGTTGATTACACTAAATTGGGGTGTCGTTTAATGGAATAAAAATGGCCTATGTTAATCATTAGGCTCCCACCAGGTAGCCATCACGAAATCTTAAGAACTTCCGGTTTTCACCGGACAATCCCTTTAATGTGGGCTCGTTCAGAGCATGCGCTCTAGACATCACCCACAAATATGGCGCCCAGTGAATACTCCTTATAGACCTTTCCAATGTTTACAAAATCACAGTCCAGCGTGCGATCTTCACAGTCCAGCACGTGCGTGTTCGTCGCTTCGGAAAGCGAGCAAAGCACGCGCCATACGTACGAACGCTCAAAATGGCACCGGCCACAAGCTCGTTTTTGGAAAGGTCTATACTCTGTTTCACCTTATGTTGTACCGCAGCGTAGGCTAGAAGCGCGAGCTCATAGCGTTGGCAGATTAATGCACGAGATCTTGTGCTGCCGAGATGTGCCCTAGAGCAAGGAGCTCGCGCTTGTAGCCTTTCCTGTGGTACATTATAAGGTGAAACAGAGTATAGAGGTCGCGTGAAGACGGTCAACGTAGATGGCCACGAGTGGCGCTGGAGTTGCGGGCCCTTGGAGGATTGGTGGCAGATGGCAGATGTGCGATGAGCGAAGCAGGCGGCGAGGCTGAGGCAGTGAGGCGGTACGCTTCAACGTAGCACCGTAACACTTTTCTTTGTGGTGTAGTGGTGGGGAGTCTTCACCGTTCCGTTGCCGTCTCGGTCCTGAATGCAAGGAAGAAGACGGACACACACTTCTTCCCGCCGGAATGAAAGTCGGGCTACCGTGACAACAAGGGCAGCCGGAGCACCAACGATCGTAAGCCGTCGCTGTTTCGTGTGCCAAAGGAGGAGTCGCGCAGACTACAGTGGGAACAAAATCTTAAACGTGGAGATAAACGCCACGCCGAGACATCAGCGGTGTGCGGGAGACATTTTGAACCGCGCCTTATCCTTCGAGACTCTGTGCACATCGTCAATGGCGAAGAGGTTAGGATTCTATGCCGCAATACATATATGACTATTTTGCAGTCTTTTTGCGTAGTATATGTTGCTGGGTATCTGTCATGTGCTTGCTGTGTATGTCGATGAAGTGTATTACCACTTTTGAGAGCTCATAAACCAGTGCGTTGAGAATAATTTTTTTTTTCATATTAGGGGTTGTTGAAGTTTGTGTACAATATGCATTTTAATGCTTCATATACTCCCAATCGAGGTATTTTTTCTTCATAGATTGCCTTCTACAAAATACACTTTGCTATATATTCACCAGTTGCAGTGGCACCTTGGCCGTTCCCAAACACGCTCGGCCTTGCATCTTCCACAACGCTGGTCCCCGCATCAGCAACATGATGACAAAAAACAATACACAAGTTTATTGTTCCGCTCACCATTGAAAAAGTGCGAGATTTATTAGTCTATTTTTTCTTGCTATATCAGTATCGCGTGGTTTCTCTCGCAGCTATTAAGCCTGCAGCCCAAGTTATAGCGTTGCTGAACGATCCGTCAGTACTGGGGGGGGGGGGGGGGGGGGGGGGGGGGAGTCGAGATTAATTAAATAATCTCCCTCAAAACACGCGAATAATGAAAGTAGAGGATAGCACACACTCTAGAGGCATTAGTCCAAAGGCAGAACTACAATTTCTCAAATTCGCAATTGTTTCGAGTCGCAAAAAGCTCCAGTCAAACCACAGTAGTACTCACCAAACAACGCTAACGATAGTGCTGACGGAGCCCGCTCCTAGGGCGCAGAACAGCAGCGCCACTGTGTCGTCTACGCTCAAAATCTGCGCAAAGAGGCCGCAGCTCTTGCCACTCTCTTGAACACTAGCTCCATCATCGAACTGCCAGGCTTTGCCAGGCGATATGCGCCGGTGTCGACACCTATCGCGATTTACAAAACACGCCTCACGCGATCCGCTTCGGTCCCAACACTACCCCGTATTCTAGTACACTATAATATCATTAGCTTTCTAATATATTCAAGTTCTTCCTTCAACAGCCTCAAAAAGGCCGCCATTAGCTTGGCACAGCTGCTATCCACCAAGAAAAGGGTCTATAAAGTTTGATCACCGCACAGGGTCAATGGCTCTGGGAAAATGCCACCACAGTTATTTTTCAAATTTCGGATCAATTGTCAAAAGGGGTCTTACCGCTTATCTCATGTACTTACGGGTCTCGACAAAAGCCAGTTTTGGTTTCCAGTTTTGGCCATACTATTTGTGGGTATTGATGCGCCTCGTCGGGCACTATTTGTGCTTTAGAAGCAGAGGTTGTGTTTCTGCAAGAGTGAAAGCTATCGACCATAAAGATTGCATAAAATGGGGAAGAGGAGCAGTTGAAACTTCTCTTTGACATCCGTTACCACTCCACCTCGCGCGGCCGCGGTGTCAACGTCGACACATCGTTCCCCCTGATCCCACGTGGGTTCCGCAATCCGGAAACGGCCATCGCAGTGTACGTAGCGCTGATGGCACTGCACCGGAGCTTCACTGTTTCTAGAGGCTTCATTCGCTCGTTTGCTAAAATTAGTTGTAAAAAACGTCAATGCAGCCTAAATGTTCTGCATAGGGGTGTCAAATCTTTTGTCGAACCGAAATTTTAGGTCGAACTTTCGGGTTTCGACTGGTTAGAACCGGTTCGAGGAACCTTCGAACTTTTAATCAGATTCGACCGGTTCGAGGAACCTTCGACCAAGTTTTAACCAGATTAGGGTGTACTAACCAGATTCGACCTGTTCGACTTAGTGTGGACAGTGTGGCGAGACCTTGATACAAGCATGTCTAGGTTTAGAGAATTTTTTTTTTTTTTATGCAAAGTATTATTATCATTTTATGAACAGTTGCAATTAAGAGAAACTATTTCTAATCACTGAAGAAGTTAATAAATTCATTTTTTTGTGCTGTATTAACTGAAATAACTAATCACTGCTGCCCTTAATTCATCCCTTAGCCGTCACCATTCATTCCGAAGCCAACAGGCTAGCCGGTCGGGCATGCGCATAGTAGTCGAACTTTCGTCAAAATTTTCCCTAGAAGTTGGAAAAAGTCAAACCTGGTCGAACTCGAACCTCGACCGGTTCGCGACATCCCTAGTTCTGCACGTTTGGACTGGGAGGAGGAATCACAGGCGGCCTTCGCTGCCGCTGTAGCTTGTTAAAGGGGCTATGCAACAATTTTTTTACTATGCGCAAATACCACTTAGAACGGATCCCTGACGTTAATGACCTATGAAACACGCGTTCGTTTTTCACCCCACGCAATAGAAGTCCCAGAAAAAAATTAAATAAAAACGAGCAGCGTTCACGCCCTCAACTCGCAGCCAGAACAAGCGGCCACGTGATCTGGAGCCGATTATATGCCGCCAATGTTGATCATAGCCACGCGCTGGGGTTGGAAAAGCACAGGACACGCGCTGAGTTCCAGACATTGTTATGGCTCGGCTATTGTCGTCGTTGCAGTGATTGTACACGAGCCACTACCCGAATGCTTCTCGAGCTATCAATTATCACGAGCCCAAATCGAGTGCCCACGCAATGCTCGGGTCCAATATATGAACCGCATTCAAATATCGTCATATGGGTGTACTGCGATCCCCACGTTACGTCATCGAATTTTGCAAAGGAGAGATTGAATGAAAATGATCGCTTTTGTCCTTGAAATTACACCGCAACAAAGGAGCTTCTTGGCCAGTGGCATTGCATGCGAGTATCCTTGAGTCCCACTAGTGCCAGTAAGCTCGTGTAAAGTGAAAAACATTCCAATTGAATATCGTTGCACAGCTCCTTTAAGAATGGAACCTTCGGCAACCTTTTTCGAGTTTCAACGCTGCGGAAACGAGTCCCGAAACGAGTCCCGACGTGTTCAAGACCGTCGCCCAGCTGTCGTGGTCTGCCCGAAACGAGTCTCAACGCGTCCGTGACGTCAACGGGACGTGTGTGTGTGTGCGTGTGGGTTCGTGCGCTCCGGAAGGGGAGAGAGGCCTGGCCTAACTGCGGAGAACCATGGCTATGACGCATTTCTGGCTACGACGCGGCGGGCTTTTCTGCTACGCACTTGGCGGTCGCACCTGCTGCCCTGGCGGAGAGTGAGGGAGAAAACGGACCCCTATATAAGGCGGGGCGTGAGGCTGCTGAGTTGTTCTCTCGGATTTGACGACTGTATCGCTACCATGTAATTAAACCGTTCGTTACGTTACCAATTCTCCCACCTCCACTGGACCCCTGGGTTCTTCACTTCGGGGAATGGTCGTCGTCAACGAGCCAGGAAGCCTCCGGACGTGCGGCTAAAACCCCGCCTCGAACAACTGGTTGGCAGCGGTTGGGATCGGACCATGCGACATCGTGCTACATCTGTGGGTGAGCGTTTGGACTTTGCTTTGAGATTCGCCAGGCTTCAGATTATGGGTAATTAATTTTGAACTGCTGGGAATCCTTAGTGTTTGACTCGTGCGCTAGGTTTGTGTACAACCTCGCGACAAGTTTTAGAACAAAGTCAAAGCTAAAGAGCAGCGATCATGGATCTAATGAGGTTACTGAGAACAGATTTATTCTGTTTATGTGAAGAATTGGGTGTGGAGGTGGAGCAAAAGATGAAGAAATCTGAGATCAGTAAAGCGATTTCAGAGAGCGCGGAAGCAGAGGAAATTAAAATTGCGTGGGAACTGCTTCAGAACGCTAAGAGTGAAGCTGCAGCAAGAGAGGAAAGAGAGCGAGACCAGGCTGCAGCGAAAGAGGAACAGGCTGCAGCGAAAGAGGAGCAAGCTGCAGCTAGAGAGGAACGAGCACAGACTGCAGCGAAAGAGGAACGAGACCAGGAGCGAGCGCTGAAAAGGCTAGAGCTCGAAATTGAACAACAGCGATTAAACTCGCAGAACAGTAGAGTTGGGGCTCCGGTACGAGCAAGTGAGACCGAGTCGTATCAAATGAAGAAGCTCATGCAGCCGTTTAAAGTTGGGGAAGACGTGGGCCTATTCTTAGTTAACTTTGAGAGGACATGTGAGAAGTTGAGCTTCGCCCCAGAAACGTGGCCGCAACGGCTTTTGACTCTGTTGCCCTGTGAGGCTGCAGAGGTTGTCGCGCGCCTTAGTGGTGGAGACGCGGACGACTACGACAAGGTGAAGTCCAGCCTTTTGAAGCGGTACCGCCTTTCTGCCGAGGCGTTCCGTGAAAGGTTTAGAAACGCATCCAAAAAGAGCAGCGAGGGCTACTCGGAATTCGCGTACGGGCTTAAAACCAACCTGATAGAATGGTTGAAGAGCGAGGAAGTGTACGAAAGCCGAGACAAGGTAGTCGAGTGTGTGTGCCTCGAACAGTTCTTTCGTAGCATTCCGCAGTCAGTCAAGCTCTGGGTGCAGGACAGGGTGGCAGTCGACTCTGTCGAAAGGGCCGCTGAGCTAGCCGAAGAGTATGCAACGCGTAGAAAGCTGAGCGGGGAGGAAAGCGAACCCGGCCGAAGCGATCAGCGCAAGACCTTCCGACAGGGTAACGGCTCGCGAGAAAACGGGCCCGAGAAGCCCGAAGCAGGAAAAAAGGTCCCAGAAAAGAGCGCAGAACACTCGAACGGAGACGAGGCGCGGAAAAGCCCAACAGGGCAGTTCGAGGCAAGGAAGCCGTTCCTGTGCTACAACTGTCAGGAGCCGGGACACACAGCGGCCAGATGTAAGAAACCGCGGGTTGTGTTCTCGTACGTGAACGGTAGTGACGAGGACCTGAAGCTTCTTCGTCCCTATCTTCACGAGCTCCAGGTAAACGGAAAGCCGTGCAGGGTGCTTCGGGACAGTGCAGCGACGATGGACGTTGTTCATCCGTCGTATGTAACGACATCCGATTTTACCGGAAAGATAGTTTGGATCAAGCAGCTGCACGAAAAGCACAGTGTCTGTCTGCCTATGGCGACGGTAAGGATAACTGGCCCGTTCGGAGAGCTAGTGACAGAGGCGGCTGTCTCGCAAACAGTCCCGTTGGAATATCCTTATTTGTTTTCTAACCGGTCCGATTTCCTGCTGCGCGAAAGGGGTCAACAACTGGGAAAAGGGCTAGTTCAGTCGTGTACGAGGTCCAAATCGCGTCAGGTCGCCCCTTTGTTGACGAGGGATCCAGAGCCAGAGGCAGCTGACGGGGAGCAAGCATTCCCAGAGTTGGGGGCAGAAAACCGGGATGAGAGGGACCAGGTTGTAGAACAGCCTGACCTCGTAGCACTAGAAAGCGTACGCCGTCCCAACGCGCCGGCGAAAAAGGCGGAGGAAGACGGGATCAGTGAAAGATCTCTCGTATAGCTCCGGCGTCGCGTAACTTTGGTCCTCTGCTACGAGTAGACAGAGTGTCTTTGACAGTCGAGCAGAAGAGCGACCCTAGTGTGTCAGGGTTTCGCTGTACAGCTCAGGAGATTGCTAGGACCAATGTGACGGGGAATGAAAGAGGCGGATTGTTTTATCGGCGCTATAAGGACCGCATTTTCACGTCTAGAAATCACGTGAAAATCGATCACTATGACTTCAGCGTAAGAAAAAGGAAAGGCAAATTTAACGGCAATGCCGATGGGTTGAGCAGATTTTTCTGACATCACGAAAAATAGTAGGGATGATCTCAGAGGTCTTCGTCATCCACGGGAATGAGGATCTAAGTGGGGGCACTTCGTTGAAACCCCAAAATGACCTCACAAATTGCGAAAAGTTTTTGTCTTTTGTCTTTTGTTCTTAGTGACCTCGTTGGAAAAATGAGTTTTTTTGGCGACAGGGGGTCTCGATACCCGGAATTGTACCAAATTTTGGTAATCCGTAATCCAGTCTGGCGGGTCTTTGGCGAATTCCGAGCGTTTGACTGCGGTGTGGCGTGGTGTTGTGGGGGACGTTTCCGCTGATGCCTCCGTTGTGAGAGGTTTGGGAGTTTGTTTGGTGCTTGCAGCGTCTTCTCAAGGCCTACTCCAAGCCCACCTCTTCAGGCCAGCGATTGTACCACCGTCCATTCGAGGTTTCCCTGGCCCCGGAGGGGCTGTTAAGAATGGAACCTTCGGCAACCTTTTTCGAGTTTCAACGCTGCGGAAACGAGTCCCGAAACGAGTCCCGACGTGTTCAAGACCGTCGCCCAGCTGTCGTGGTCTGCCCGAAACGAGTCTCAACGCGTCCGTGACGTCAACGGGACGTGTGTGTGTGTGCGTGTGGGTTCGTGCGCTCCGGAAGGGGAGAGAGGCCTGGCCTAACTGCGGAGAACCATGGCTATGACGCATTTCTGGCTACGACGCGGCGGGCTTTTCTGCTACGCACTTGGCGGTCGCACCTGCTGCCCTGGCGGAGAGTGAGGGAGAAAACGGACCCCTATATAAGGCGGGGCGTGAGGCTGCTGAGTTGTTCTCTCGGATTTGACGACTGTATCGCTACAGTCAAACCCGTTTATAACGAACAGCAGGAAACGCTACGATCAATTCGATATAGCAAGTAGTTCGATATAGCAAAAAGCGGTTACAACGAACTTTCAGGATGCGTCGCTGTAAGGCGAGAGCTTCTCTTTCTTTCTCAGCCCTTCACCTCCGGCGTGTAGCAACGCGCAATAACTTTTTTTTTGCATGCGTGCAGAGTTTTTTTTTTTTCAGCTTATCTCCTCTTCTGACTCGCTTCTCTTCGTGGGCAAACTCTTTGAGATAACAAGTTTTTTTTTCATTGCGTGCGTACAGAGTGTATTTCTTAGCTTTCTCCCCTTCTGAATCGTTTCTTTTCGCTCAATTTTGTTCGCAACTTGAGCTTTCGAAATTTTCTTTATTTCCTACTTCTTTTTTGGGGGAAGGGACAGACTATAGAAAAGGATTTTTTGTGCATTTTTGGAAGCCTTCCTGGGGGGAAAAAGTTCGATATAACCAGTCTCTGGTTCGCTATAAGAAGTACTTTTTACATGCATCTTTATTTATATTTTTCGTGAGTTCGATATCGACAATAATTCGCTGTATGTGGGTTCGTTCTAAACGGGTTTCACTGTACCATGTAATTAAACCGTTCGTTACGTTACCAATTCTCCCACCTCCACTGGACCCCTGGGTTCTTCACTTCGGGGAATGGTCGTCGTCAACGAGCCAGGAAGCCTCCGGACGTGCGGCTAAAACCCCGCCTCGAACAAGCTCAATCAACACCATTTATTGAGCAACGCGCGCGACGGGCTCGAAAAACGAAACCGAAAGATGAGGCAGGAGGGCGGAATCTCTCTCTCGTCTGCCTGGAGGAGAAAAATCTCTCGTTCCTCCCTTCTTCTCGTGTCCGCTTGGGGGCGCGTCAGTAGAAAAGAAGTAGAAAGGAAAGGAAGCTCCGTGTGGCCGTTGCGGTGAGCGGACGTGTTTCCTGGTTCTCCTCGAGCATCCGAAGCTAAGTGCCAGTTTTTCTTCTTTTCTCTCTCTTTTTGAGAGTTGATAGGAAGTGACTATGCGGTAGCAGTGTTAGGTTTGAACAGCAGCAGTTGGGATTAGTAGAGGCTACTACGAAGTTAGTTTCGTAGGCTGTTTGAAGTTTTGGCGGGAAGTGACGGTTTGTTCCCGGTCTAGATATGGGTCTAGATTTGGGTCGGCAGGACAAGGGTGGGGACGAGTTGGTGCAGTGTGAGGGGTGTGGGCGGTGGTGTTACCTAGAGGAGACCGGTTTCGGGAGTCTGGAGGAGGCGAAGGGGGAAGAGTTTCGAGTGTCGGCTTTGCGTGAAGCTTCAGCAGGTAACTGGGGAATGGGAGGGTAGAGTTCGGGAGATTGAGGCCGAGCTTAAGGCAGAAGGAGAGAAGCGGGTGGGTCTCGAGGCCCAGGTTGAGGAGCTGACTAGGCAGCTTAATCATGAGAGGGAGCAGCGGGTCGGTCTCGAGAAGCAGGTGGAAGAGCTGGGGGAAGTATGGAAGGCGGGTTTAGAGGAGTGTAAGAGGGAGTGTGACAGTAGGGTAGAGCGCCTGGAAGGGGTAATTCGAGCGAGTGAGAATAGCGAGGGAAGAAAGGAGGAAGTGTCAGTTCTAGCGGGACGAACCGCCGGTCCGCAGGCTGGGGTCGCTGGTGGTCAGGAGTCCAGCCTGTTGACCGGCGGGCTCGATGACGCTGGAGAGCTAAGTGACCCTCAGCTCAATAGCGCCTTCGAGCAGCAGGCGTCGGGCAGTCAGGTGACAGCAGATAAGTCGCAGGACAAGGGCGCGCAGGTACCAGGGGCATCTAGGGTACTGGTAGTGGGGAGTTCTAACGTAGCACGGGTTAAGAGGGGTGTACTGAACAGGGTGAAGGGAGACCAGAGGGTAACCGTAGAGGTCTAGCCAGGGAAGTGTATGGTAGATGCTATGACCGCAGCACGTGAGGGGGTGTGGGATAACCGGGAGGGAAGGAACCTAGTAATAGTTCACGCGGGGCTTAATGATGTGCTCCAGGGTAGGAGCCAGAACCTCGGAAAGCAGCTAAACGTGGGAATGCGTAAGCTGAGGGACGTGTCTGAGGATGTGCACGTGGTTGTGTGCACCATTCCAGAAGTTCGGGGGCAGTCCGGGGTAACGGAGAGGAGGGTTGTCGAAGCCAACAGAGTAATTAAGGGTATGAGTCGACAGCTTCGGTACGACGTAATGGAAGTAAACAGGGAAGTGTACGAGGCTGGCTCCCGCCCTTTTGCAGATGGCATTCACTACAGTGAGGCCACAGGGTGGGGGATAGGATGGGCCGCACGGTGACTGTTGTTTTGGGGGGACCGAGGGCCCTGGGGGTATTGAAGTAACTGAACACCCAACAAAGTCAGGAGAGGCACCCAGGGTTAAAAAGAGGAGAAAACGTAAGAACAGGTATAAACAAACAACACAATCAGACATTGGATATATTAACATGCAGGGTGGTAGAAATAGGTTAAAATGGGAAGAGGTAGAGGAGCAACTAAGAAAGGAGGATTTAGTGGTGTATGGGTTTGTGGAAACAAATCTCGGAGACATGGAGCAGCCACCTTGCAACCCTGACTATGTGTGGGAAGAATGCAACAGAACGGAGGGAACGAGGAAGGGAGGTGGAATTGGAGCATCTATTAAGAAGAACATGAACTTTCAAAGGATCAGAAAGGAGTGCGCCGAACACTTGTGGCTGAAAGGAAAAGTCGCTGGGGAATCAACACTCCTTGGAGTTGTTTACTTATGGACAGGGAAAGGTGCTAAAGAGGAAAACAGAAAAATGATTGATTGCGTATCAAGAGACATTAGTGAGCTAGGGGAAGGCTCTGAAATAATTATTATGGGAGACATGAATGCCCATATCGAGGGTCTGGATGGGTATACGGACTCAACTGGAAGCATATTACTAGAACTGGTGGAAAAGCATGACTTAGTTTTATGTAATACAGTCAAACCCGTTTAAAACGAACAGCATGAAACGCTACGATCAGTTCAATATAGCAAGTAGTTCGATATAGCAAAGAAACATTTACAACGAACTTCCGTGATGAGTGCGTTGTAAGGCGAGAGTTTCTCTTTCTTTCTCATCTCTGCAGTTCCGCCTTGCAACAACGCCCTGGAAAGTGTTTTTGTTTGTTGTTTGCATGCGTGCAGAGTTCGTTCTTCTAGCTTTCTCCACCCCCCCCCCCCCCCCTGAATCGCTTCTCCTTGCTCGATTTTGTTCCCCACTTGAGCTTTTGGAATTTTCTTTCTTTCCTTCTTCTTTTTTGGGGGAAGGGAAAGGCTAGAAGACGATTGTCTGCGCGCTTTTGGACGCCTTCTTGGGGGGAAAAGTTTGATATAGCCAATATGTTGTTCGTTATAAAACATACCTTTTACATGCATTTTTATTTAAATTTTCCGTGAGTTCGATATTGACAGTGATTCGCTGTACGTGGGTTCGCTCTAAACGGGTTTCACTGTACCAGTCAGAAGTGTGATGGGCACATAACGTGGGAAACTGGCAATCTACATTCAACTATAGATTACATACTTATGTCACACAAAATATATGGTAAGTTACAAGTAATGAAAATAGATGAAGAAGGTTCCAAAAGTCTTGGTAGTGATCATAAACGTATTAAGCTGAATTTTGCCAGAGAAGTAAATGCTGAAACTAGACAACATAATTCAAAGCAGACTTTCTGCAGCGACAAAGAGTTGGAAATAGTTGCTGGAAGAATAGAGGAAGCAGTTTCAGGGCAAAGGTATACCGATTGGACCTATGAGAGCCTAACTGGGCTTTTTGTTCTGGAACTAGACAAAGTTCAGAGTAAACGAAAGGGGAAGCGAAGACATAGACCAAAAAGCTGGTGGGACAAAAAAGTGAAGCAAGCGATACAAAAACGTCAGGAAGCCTCTAGAGAACACAGGCATTCCAAGCGTAGTGGGGAGTCGGAAACAGAAGTAAAAAGATGGGACACTTTTATAACATGTCGCCGAGAGGCATCCAGTTTGATCAATGCGAAAATTCAGAGAAAGGGTGAAGAATAGATGAGTAATGTAAGCAAGAAAGATAGAAATGCAGCCAAGAAGTTTTGGGAGCACTTGAACTCACTCGGTGAAACGACACAAGCTAGACAGAGGTTCATACTCTCGCATCAGGGAGATCAATTAGAGGGAGATGATGCGATACGATATATAGGAGCAGTGATGGAGGAGAAATTTCGGGAACAGGTACATGTGGAAGATAGGAGAACCGAAGGCAGTATCAGTCCAGCTTTTGACATCGCGGATTTTGGACAAAGAGAATGGAAAAGGTGGAACGAAGAGTCCCTAGTGGCACGTCGACAGGCACAGATGGTATCCCAATCAAGCTGGTGAAGAATTTGGGTCCTAAATCTAAGGGAGGTAGTGAGCACTATGGTAACAAAAGGAAATATTTCAGATGAATGGAGGCTTACTAGGATGAGTATGATATATAAGGGAAAGGGAGATAAGTCTGACATTAGGAATTATCGTCCCATAACCGTGACACCAGTTATTTACAGGTTGGTAATGCAGATTATAAAGAACAGACTGGAGGAATGGGTAAATTGCGAGGGCATACTGGGCGAGTTACAGAACGGGTTTCGGAAACAAAGAAGGTTGGAAGACAATATATTTTCTCTAACACAGTGTATAGAAATAGTGCAAAAAGAAAACAGACAGCTCTGGCTGGCATTTCTGGATATCAAGGGTGCCTATGACAATGTGAACCAAAAAACTCTGTGGGACATAGTGGAGAGCTTAAACCTAGATGAAGGACTAACAGCAATATTAAGGAACATTTACAAAGATAATAAGGTGATTATAACATGGGAAGGAAAGGCAACGGGGAAAATAGAGATAGGACGAGGCCTTAGGCAGGGCCGCCCGTTATCGCCTTTGCTGTTTATGTTGTATCTGAGAGGATTGGAGGATAGACTAGAGAAGAGTGGGCTTGGATTTGACCTTTCGTACAGTAAGCTAGGCCAAACAATTCAGCAATCCTTACCGGGACTGATATATGCGGATGATATCGTACTAATGGCTAACAACAGGGTAGATTTGCAGGAATTAATGAGCATCTGTGGTAGGGAAGGAGAGGAATTAGGTTTAGAATTCAGTAGTGAAAAATCAGCAGTCATGATTTTTAACAATGATGATGTTGAGAGACTGAAGATACAGAATATCACAGTTGAGAGAGCTAGTAAATACAAATATCTAGGAGTATGGATATGTGATGGTGCAGAATATCTCAGTGAGCATGAAAAGTATATAATAGGTAAGGGCAACAGAAATGCGGCTGTAATGAAAAATAGAGCACTTTGGAATTACAACAGGTATGAGGTGGTGAGAGAGATTTGGAAAGGGGTCATGGTGCCTGGCTTGACTTTTGGAAACACAGTGCTATGCATGAAATCCGAAGTGCATGCAAGACTAGAAATAAAACAGCGTGGAGTAGGTAGGCTGGCTTTGGGGGCACATTGCAAAACACCAAACCAGGGAGTACAAGGAGACATGGGATGGGCGTCATTTGAGGGCAGGGAAGCTGTGAGCAAGATAGAATTTGAGGATCGGTTGAGGCAAATGGGTGGGGAGCAATGGGCACGAAAGGTTTTCAGCTATTTATACACGAGGAGTATAGACACAAAATGGAGACAGCGCACTAGGAAATTAAGAGGAAAGTTTTTAGGCTATAGTGGGGTTACGGAAGAGCAGGTCTCAGTTAAGAAGAAAGTTAAGGCCACAGAAAGAGATCGGTGGCTAGAGGGAATGCAGACAAAGAAGGCTCTGGAAGGCTATAGATTAAACAAAACAGTTATTGCCAAAGAAAGCATTTATGACAATTCTAGGGGAAGCTCATTGTTGTTTGAGGCAAGGACAGGTGTTTTGCGAACCAGAACATACAGAGCGAAGTACCAGGAAATGGACACAGTGTGCGCTGCTTGTGGAGAGGACGACGAGACGGCTGAGCACTTGATACTCTACTGTAAAGGGCTTCACCCTATGCATACCGAAGACAACCTAGATTTAATAAGGTCATTGGGTTTTAGGGACAGCGAAGGAAAAGTGGATTTCAAGAGAGTAGAGATTACCAAGCAAAGATTAAGTGAATGGTGGCAGAAAGCGAGAGAAAACTAGGCATTTTCTTATTAACTGATGGCAAGGGGGATTTATAACCTCACTTTCTTTTTCAGTACGGAGTGAATATAGTTTTCACATTTAAATATTCTAAGCTTAAAGGGTAAGACAAAATGGCTAGGTGGCGTAAGCTACCGCCCGATCCAAAGGGCTCA